>QRDG01000347.1:0-128875 GCA_012064385.1 Puccinellia tenuiflora
CCGGATGGAGCAGGGAGGAGGGTGGAACCATGCGCTGAGCATGATGGCCGACCATGGCCGCCCCCGAGTTTGGGCATGGAGATCGAGTGGGGGAGAGGAAGGCCGCCGGTGCGCAAGAGATTGGGGAGGCGTTTGCCCGGCGTGCAGGTGGCGGGGGAGAGGTCGTTCGCCCGCATGCAGATCGCCGGGAAGGTCCTCCACACCGGTCACTGGAGGAGGGACCGGCTGGTGCGGCCTCACCCGGGGACGCGCGCATGGTGGCACTTGGCCGGCGGAGGCAGCTTGGCCTGAGGATGCGCGGTTGAGACCTCAGGGGGCGCCCGCGGCCGGGGAAGGAGGCAATGGAGAGAGTGCGGTGCCGGTCGCCGGGGAGAGAGGTGGTGGTGGCCGGGTTTAATGGCTATGGGCAGCGCCGGTGCCCTGGTAATGGGTCGGGGACAATGGGTTGGGGATTGGATCGGGTTTTTTTTTTTTGCGTGAGGTAGTTGACCGGACGGGCGGTGCATGGGTTGGGTCGATTTTTTTTGTCGGGGTGGGACGGGAAAGAAGGTGGTTATGAGGGGTTCTAGAATAGCTATTCTAGGGGGTTGCAGAATAGTCCTGCTCTAATATATATATATATATATAATATATTATATAATATATATATATAGGTCTGCTATTCTGGAACCGGTTCTAGAATAGCTATTCTGGAACCACTTCTGAACTTCCCACTTCACAACACTGAACTTCTTTCCAACATGTAGTGAACTTCTTCACGGAAGCACCAGATGCACGTGTTACGTCATGTTTTGACTTGTTTGATTTTTTTTACCTGTTTTATTTTCATACTCGGACCATTTCTGAACTTCCCTTGTAACGAAAGTGAACTTCTACGGGAGAAGTAAGTGAACTTCCTCACGGAGAATTAGATGCACATACTATGTCACGGTTTTGACTTTATTTGATTTTTCGCAATGTTTTCTAAAGTCCACTTCACATCCTTACGCCCTTTTATGTTAGAGATGAACTGAACTTCACGGAAGAAGAAACCGAACCGATCAAATAAATAAAGTGAACAGCACGCAAAATTGAATTGCAACAACATCGGGCTTCTCGTGATATGGTTGTGAACATCTAGTAAAAAAAACACTCTTCACCAAAAAAAACACGTGAACTTCACAAATCACAACCGGGCAAAATTCAGACCCACTCGTAGTCTTGTCGATGCGGATGCACAGGAGCAGCAACGCTACCCACTCAAGCTAGACTCCCGTGCCAGCGGCACGCCTGGGAGTCCATGGCTGCACGGTTGGGAGTTCAGTGCGCCCTCCATAAAACATGAACTCCGAGGAACGACATGGCGGACTTCTAGTGCCAGCGTGGTGGACTCCCAGGATGCCGTTGGAGCTCGTCCCGTGGTCGGCCTGGTAGCAGCCGCACCATCACCCGACGGACTCCACCGGCGGCTCGCATGGAAGTTCACCTGCAGCGGCAGGGGAGGGCGGAGGGCCGGTCGGAGGGACTGCTCCTTGATGGAGGTCTGGATCATGGCGGGCGGCCGCGAGGACCGCGGGCTGCAGGCGACCTCTGCCGTGGCACCCATGGCGGCGGGACCTCCAGCGGTGTGGCGTGGTGTGGGCGGGGACGGGGCGGCGCCAGTGGGGACGGGGGCGCGCGACGAGAGGCGGGGAGGCGCGCGATGGGATGCAGGGGAAGCTGGCCGGCAACATGCGTGGCGCAGCAAGAGGCGGCTGCGGTGGGGAAACCGCGGTGGAGGAGCACGGCGGGGCGGGGCGGCGGCTGTGGCGCCCGGAAAGGAGGTGGGGCGTGGGGGAGGCGGAGGAGCTCGGCGGGGCGGGGCGGGACGGCGGCGGCTGCGGTGCCCGGCCGGAGGAGGCGCACAGGGCGGGACGGCAGCGGCTGCGGCGCCCAGCCAGAGGAGGCGCGCGGGGAGCCAGGGCGGTGGTGGTCGAGTGAGGTGCGGGAGGTTTGGGGAGAAGTGGTTGTCTTTTTTTTTCCTGTTCGGGTAGGTAGGTCCGGGTCGGGTTAAAAAGGTGATTAGGATAGAATGTGCAACAGCTTGCGCTATGGAAAGTTTTGGGTATGTGACAACCCGTATACCTCAGGTATGCACATGTTGGATATATGAGAGGTATATATCCTGGGTATGCGTATTTAAGGTATCTACATGATATATTTCTCGGGTATGTATGTGCAACAGCTTGCGCATAGATCAGGTACATATATAAATAACTTAGGTATGTGTACATATTATGTATGTATACCCCGTTATGTGCATACCTAAATTCATATGTACCTCCGACATATGTAAGGTATACATACCCAAGGTATTTGTATTTGCCTACATACCTAAAACTTACCATATTCCATCCTGGTGCCCATGCTCCATGATGCCCCATCTGTATGTATATATATATATATAATATATATAATATATATATATTATAGATAGAGCAGGACTATTCTAGAACCCCTCTTAAGAGGTTCTAGAATAGCTATTCTAGAACCCTTCCTATAATAGAAAACCTCGCTAACACGAACCAATCAACCGACCCGACCCGTTGAAAAAAACCCCACGCACGCACCACCCACCGCGGCCTGTTCGTCCCCAACCACGACCCACCGCCCCCGCCCCGGTGCCAGCCTCCACCTCCTGGGAGGCCCGCCTCCCTCGCCGGTGCGCCCCCGCGCCCCCATCCATCTCTCTCTCCGCCGGTGCGGCTCGCCCCCATCCAGCCTCCACCTCCCGTCGCGCCCCGTCCCCCGTCAAGCCTCCTCCGGGCGCGCCCTGCCCCCGTCCAACCTCCTCCGCCGCCCGCGCGCGCACCTCGTGTGGGGACCCCGGACTAGCCGTCCGAAATACCCTTGTGCCTACATCAGCGATCCCATGATCAGTGTGTCGCTGAGCACAATCAAACTGGTAATCAAGGAACATCCATAATTACCGAAGGAATTTACTTACTTGATTGAAGTCATACTCTTCAGTAGGTACTTGCAGCGGAAATCACCATACAGCGTGGAGCCCAAGTCATTCGCCTTAACCCTACAGGCAACTGACTGGGAAGCGCCCTAGTTCGCATTGACGTCATTCCCGTCTCCTCCTTCAAGCTATTCTTCCTTACAATCTGGCTAAGACAATAGCCAGGGACGAAACCATTATGAGTACAATTTGTACTCGCAAGCTACTCCTCTACTGAGTATGCACCAATTTTAAGTTGTTGCCTATAGCACTTTTAGTTATTACTCTATCTCTATATCTCTGTTGAAAAGACCTCTATATCCTTGTTGAAAAGAGAAGGATAGACTTTTGTTTAATAAAATTGTGTTTGAAAACTCTATAACTTTATTTGAAAAAGGCAAGAAGAATTTTATAGCTTTTCGTGACCCTGTATATTTTTCGAAAACATCTATAGCCTTTGTTGGAAAAGAAAAGAAGGCTTTTAGATCTTTTTCCCATAAAATTGTCTTTGTAAAAAGTTCCTTTTTAAAGGTGTTTTTCCTGAAAATAGGTGTTTGTAAAAAAAATAAGGAGTCCCTTTTTAAAAACGTTTTTCCCGAAAAATCACCATTTTGCTTATTTATCCAAAACTCCTCCTTTTTCCCGACCATGTCTCATCATGGTCCATTTATTTTCCAACAACTCATACCACTCTCTTTGGTATAGTTGGGTAACAGCATCTCCACTTTTGTTTCCTTTTCTTAAACTTTTCCAAAACTTGCACATCTTTGTAAAACTTTGCACATGGCCTGGTACAGCCTCCCAACTGTCCATATCCGAGGACTCGGCTATTCGAATAGTTTTACCCTCTGCAGAGGTAGCACGCTTTTCCCACACCCATCCGGTAACTCATCGTGTCTGCCACGTCCCGCCATACAAGGTGTATGCGAAGTTGAGCTACCGACCATAGCCTGTCCTTTGCTCATGCTAGTATAGGACCCTACCCTTACGAATTCATCATTCCTCCTCCGACACCTAGTACAGGATCCCCCGTCGAGGAACCTAGATGTGGAGGACTCGTAGTTTTCTCCGGCGACCCAAAGGTGGCGTCTTCAATCCCTCAATCCATCAGATTGCCGAGACCCGGGTCAGGGGTTAGGTCCGCAATGACCCTCCCCTCATGCATAAACGAGTCATCTCCGTCGATGAGGTATCCCATACTAATATGAGCAAACTATATGACTACGCCCGTTCCCATATTTGGGTAGATGTGGTCGCACAGATTATCGCTGGTCGTCATAGTACTAGGACACAATGTGCAATTTTTCATAAACATCACCATTCACCATTGCTCCACTTCAACGCCGATAGTTCGGCATGTCATAATCACCAGTACTTTTAAAAAGGAGTTTGGAATAAACCATATTTGTCCCATCCTATAGTTTTAAATATCTCCTCTATATTTCTACATAGGGTGGCAAATAGTTTTCATGTATTTGTATAAAGGTTTTCAAGTCTTTAATACTTTTGACTAATTCAGGTGCTCAAAGTAATAAATATAATGCAAGCTCAGTGAAGTAGCTTGCCTGTTTTCAGCATAATGTCCCTGGACTTCTCCTTACTGATCAAAGGAATAAACTCCGGTGCTTATCCAATAAATCCTTTCCAAAGTTACTCCGATAGCGTTTGCATCTAGCGTCGTAAAAAGGAAAGAACATAATCAACATACAGTACAACACTCTAACAAACATCAAGCAATACTAACAAACAACATCACGAGAGAAGATTATTATTTAACAATCAAGTTTGGCAATCACCAACACTACTCATGTTAAAAAGTTATGTTTAAAGTTGTGATGAAGCATCTTTATCCAATTAGGAAATACTTCAGACAAATTTAATCCACCAATTACTTTCTTTAATTCTAATATCTTACCAAGCTATGGTAGAGACCTTAACATGATACTCAAGCTAGCACTCAACTTGAATATAAGCAAGTTTAACAAGCAAGGCTAGTATAATAACCACATAAAGATAACCTAATTATCAACATAATCAAGCAATGCATACCATTTCTAACTACTCATCAACATCATAACCATCTCATGCATCACACATAGCTATTGCACTCACAAAGCAACACAATTTGTTTCAATTTAATTTAATTATCAATTATTTAATTAGGTCTTAAATATGGCAGAACTAGTGGTGCATGTTTAATTCATAACTTGAGTTATGTTCATCACAAAATGTGAACTAAAATTCTATGGATAGCTACTGATTTTTATAAGCTAACCCAATTGGATTTAATTCAATTAAGGTTGTTAAACTCCCTATATAATGTTTTTATCCAGAAGGTTAGTTTTCTTGTTTTTGCTACAACTCAAGTAATTGTATTCAAAAATCAAATCCTTTAGGGATAACTAGTATTTCTTATATGTGAGCTAACAAAATTGGTTTGACCTCATTTGGATTAGTAGAGTATCAGAAACAAACAAGTTTAGGTTTTATACCTTCTGTGGCATTTTGATTACCATTATTTATTTATTAAGCTAAATGGGGTGAAACCACTTTAGTTAGTTAGATAATTTCATAAGCTTTCCAGAACATTTTCATTTACGATTTTTAGATTTTTAGATCTCAAGTTATTGGTTTTCAAATTCTAATCAAATTTCTGACAGAAGTTTTTATCATTTTAAGTGTTAACAACTAGCTGATTTGATAATTTCATTCTGACTTGACCACAACATCAAATGGATTCAAACCAGTGGCATTGAGTTCACTAGTTGATATACTTTTAATAAAATTTTAGTTTGATAATTTTGGTTAAACCAATCTCTGGGAAGCATCTCCCAAAGTTGGTACCAAAATAACTTTTCTGTGTTTTCAGTTAAAACTAACACATTTGTCATTTTTGTTTCTAATGGAAAACTTGTCCAACAAGGATCATGGCCTGCATCTATGCAAATAGGGCATGTGTATACTAGCTACAACATTTTAGTTTGATATTTTTAGGCCACTAGATAAATGGGAATTTCATGGCAAGTTGACAATCTTTTGTTATTTCATGTGAGAGGACTAACTGATTAGCTATCTTCCTTAGTTTAGATCTTTACATAGATTTTATTTTGGGGTTCACATCACTTGGTCATGGCAGTACTCTAACCATACTAACATGACATGCCACTACTAACATCCAATAAATCTAGATTAATTTCTATGATTGGATCAAAAGGCCTAAGCAGTAATCTGTTTTCAGAAGTTTTCTGAAAACAGACAGAACATAGCTACTTTGCCTCATGTTTCCATCAAGCTAGACTAATTATTTTGGAAATCTAAAAGTTGCATCTGAAACTATGTGATTTGCTCTTTCTAACCGTGCAAATATTTAAAATTTTGGTGGGGCAGATTTCTCACAAAATGCATGCAAAGGTGGCTACTCTAAACTGGTTCCAGCACTTAGCAGATTTTCCAGAAATCGAATCTGGGCGGGAAACAACTGTGGCCGTTGATCAACAGATCGACGGCTCACAGCCGTCTTCTCCAGCCCGACGGGGCAAGGAACAGGGAGAGGGAGAGAGGGCCAGGGGAGGAACCTGCCGGCGGCGAGGGACTCCGGGGCGCTTGGGGTTGAGGGAGGGTGCTCGGGGAGGCTCCTAGGTGGCGGTGGCGTCGCCGGAGACGCACCACGGCGGCGTCACGGCGCGGCGGCCGAGCTGCTCAAAGTGGAGCACCGAGCTCCTCTTCGGGCGGCTCCTGGGCGTTGAGGTGGGGGAGAGGGAGCGGTGGAGGTGGTGTGTGCTGAGGGAGAGCCGGGGGGTGGCTTTTATAGGCCGGGGAGAGCTCGGGCAGTGGGGGGGCACGGGGTGGCGCGGCATGGACGCGGGCGACACGGTGGCGTGCTTGTGGTGCCTGACCGGGGCGAGGGAGGGCAAGGGCGAGGGTGCAGCAGGTCGGCGGCGTTGTGGCGTGTCCGGGGGTGGTCGGCTCCGTCTCGGGCGCACGCTGGTCGGGCGGTGGTGGTCGCGGCACGGGCATGCCCGCAGGCTGCTCGACAGAAGGTTGGGCGGCAGTTCGCCGGCAAATGCGGCCAGGGTGAGGGGCCTGGAGCAAAGGGGTCGACTTGGGGAGCATCTAGGGAGCAAGGGGCAGCTCCAGGACATGGTGGTCTGCTGGTTTGCTTCGGTTTGGTCAAATGGCCCGAGTGGTGGCCATGTCCATGGCATGGATGCTTAGGGCTAGGGTTTAGGGCATGGGAATGCTAGGGTGTTGTCCCGGGGATGCAAGGGGTGCTGGGGAGTGTGCTGGACAAGGAGGGAACAAGCCTAAGGCTGGTTGGGGCTACCATTTTAATAAAGGGTAGGGGCACCATTTTGCACTATTTGCCACTATATGGCACTAATAGGTTTTAAAGGCTAAAGAAAAGGTGAGGTGCAAGTGTGCATATTGCTGTGGGTGACAAGCGTAGGTGATGGTGTTCAATTTTGTTTAAGTGATTACCAAAAATGGTGATCCCATTTTAGGTAAAAGAAAACGTGGGAGTGAAATAATATTTATTATTTTATGGGACCTTTTTATTGTAGGTCTTATTATTTCATGTGACACTTAATTTTTTCTTCTTATTCTTATTTAGCAACCAAACACACAACAATGGATAAATCACCAGCCATACTCACATCACAACCAAGTCTACACAATTCAAACCATATGAGTTAATCTCACCATCAATTCCATAATTCACAATACTATATTATAAAAATGATCACACTTAATTATGACAAGATGGTGTTTAGGAAATATCTCAACTCACAACTCAATAGTTTTCAAAAAGGTTTGAGGAAGAAAATATGTGGGATAATATATTTCCCACTAGTGTTGTTTTCAAATGGGGTGGAAATCAGAGTTTATAAAATAGGAGTTGCATATACATGCAAAATATCAAGGTTGATAATTGGATAGGAGATATATATAGGTCTCCATATTTTTTGGGAACACATAGTTTTTGGGAAATACTTTTACTTTCTCAACTAAAGGGTATTTTATTTGCTGCTGAAATCAAACCTCATTGAAATAGACTTTGGCCAAGATAAGATTGGAAAAGATATATGGAATCTTTTCTTGTCATAAGGTGAGCACAAGTTAATATATTTTTACTTGGGTTGGGTTCTGCGATTAATATTTACTAGTTAAACAACATAAACAACAAGTCACACAAGGTCAAACAGAACAATATAAAGGAAAACACAATCATTAGTGTAGTAATTTCAAAAAGTTTTTGTTGGTTCTGAATTTTGGGTCTCGTTAATTCTTATTTTAAGTTTGGGATGTTACAAATCCTTCCCCCCTTAAAATAAATCTCGTCCCGAGATTTGCCCGGGGGTACAGGGGAGTACGAGGGCACGAGTTTTGGGCTGGCTATACTTCCGAGGTCGTTGCTTCTTCAGTGAGGTTGTCAGGTGAGATATTGACAACTTGATGTTGCGAGGTCGTTCCTTGTCGATAATTTTCTCTGGTGGGTTCAGATCCTAGATGTTAGGGTTGACTTGACGATCGATGCTGATGGATGGTCTTGGTTAGCTGTTTCCAGTTTCTACGAGGCTGGGGTGCAAGGAACTAATTATTACCACGTTCGGGTATACCTATTGCAGGTCTTCCCCCCTTAAAAGGGGTTTTTAATCTGTCTTGCTGAAGTTTGCAGCTGGAGTTGACTTGGAGGCATTGTTCTTCTTGAGTAGCTTGACGATCTTCGTCTTGGTTGGCAATCCTTGGTGCTTGGGGTTGGTGCAGATATCACTTCCTGATATTGTCGCCTTACGAGGGTTGCAGATGGGGACGCGTGGTTTTCAGGATGCGCCGAGTTTGCGTACTTGACTCTCTCCGGTTTCTAGTTAGAAAAAGGATGTTATAAACGTCTAAATTCATCTGGACTTGCTTGGTGGTTGAGGTTGTCCACAGCAGGTGCTTACGTCGTTTGATTCTTCTGGGTATTCCATTGGTTATTTGTCCTCATGCTTGTCCTTCTTTAGCTGAGTAAAAGGAGGAACTTCATTGCTGACTTCCTTGGTTCTTGAGCTTCATGGAGCGTTGGTAAGAATCTTAAGAAGTACAGTCTAGATTATCGCGCTTCCAGAGGAATCTAAAAGTCAGTACAAGGACCCTAAAGGTAGGTGGTTTGGTCTGTTGTTCGACAAGGGTACAAGGGTCGTATTCTCAGTTAACCTTAAAAAGTTAGAGAAAGAGCTTCAGGTCAGCAGTCGATGTTCGTGCTTTCTTGAATCCTCCTTCGGTGTGATTGGTCGAGGCCGGTTGAACAGGACGATTGCTCGATAGGTAGCGTCGATGGTGCTTGCTTGCTGGTTCAATTCTGCGCAGATGGTCTTCCGTGTTGATCGACTTCGGCCTTGATGACGGCGATCTTCTCACTACCAACTATATGTGATTCTTTTTATATCACCTCTCTTTTTGTCAAAACTTACGGTTAGATAGGGCCAGTTAGTACCGTCACAAACTGGGGTTAGAGGTTAATCCAGAATTTGGTAAGTGGGTTGAAAAGGTCACTGCTTAATGGACCTTAGAAAAAGTTAGTGAAGAACCTTCACACTAGTTGTTTTCCAACAGGTACCTTTGTCTTTCTTGTTTCGACTAGTTGAGCCGGGTTGAACTAGGATTGTTGTTCGGCAGATGACGTCGATGGCGTCCTTTTTCCTGGGGTAACTTCATGTTGACGATCTTTAAGTTGGTTTCCTTCGGGTTGGTTGGTGGCGATATCCCTTGGATGAGTCTTGTTCTTGAGGCTTCATATAATCTTCAGAAAATTCAGCGGCAGGCTAGGGTTCTCATCCATCTTTCTCAAGTTTGCGGTGATAGGTAGGAGTTAGTCGAGGTTTTTCTTTGGTTTTATTTCACGGGACAAATTTGGGTGGGTCAAACCTAGCAAAGTTAGCGCAAGGGATTAAGGTGCCACTAACTGCTCGTCAAGCGGGTAGGTACATGATCCTCTTTGAAACACATCATTACTGTCGGTGTCTGAGCTCGAATCTTCATAGCAATTCTCATGCACTCCTTGAGTTCCTCTAGTTACCAATTATAAATGAGTCTCCTTATGTCCTCGTTTCATGCCAAGGTTTGTGGTCCTAGAAGATTAGTTGGCACTATCGTGGACTTGAGTTAGTGGTTAACCTAAAGTTAGATACGATAAGTTAGTGTGGTATCCTTGTAATTTCACAAGTTAATTTTTGTGAGGTGGGGGCTCGTGTCTTCACGAGGTTGGCGTACAATTTCAGCTTCCTTCAAGATCTTGACGCACTTGCTCCAGATGGTGCATGAAGTCCATGGTCTGACTTGCCGGTTATGTTACAAAACTTTTCGGCTATTTGGCTAAGGATCGGGGGTCTTTTGTATCTTGCGGAACGGTCAGATCTTCAGATGAGAGGGAAAATTAGTTTAGAAAGATTTTCCTTGGCGGGTTTACATCCGCAACAAGGTACAACTATGGCGAAGAGTTAAAAAAGAGAAGTTTGAGATTACTTTGTGCTGCCGACAAGGCGTGATAGTGAACACACAAGAAAAACAAGACACACACGGAGAACTTGCAAACAACACACAAGCAGAGTTCACACAAGCAAGGTGCACACAAGGTACGTCTAGTACCAACGGTCGTCTAATACTCGTGGTAGCCGGGGTAACCAAAGTTCCTATCATGAGTTTTCCTTAGGGGTCTATGTCGAACATTGCTGGTGAAGTCTTCATTTTATCGCCTTAGTCTTCCACTGGAGAAATTGGGGTCGTTGAAGTTACAGCTTCAGCAGAATCATTGATGTTGAGCTGAGGTCTTCGGAGGTCTCTTGCTTTGTTGACATTGACGATCTTGGCTTTTGCAAATCATCCACCTTGATGTTGAATGTCGAGGATTTGGGATGGAACCTTCTTCTCCTTCTGACTAGTAGCCAGTTAGGTCTCACTTGGGTTCATCGTCGAGTATATATGTAGGTTTTGAATGAAGGTAAGATAATAGAAGAATGCCTTTGAAAATCTTAAAATAGAGGGGTAAGACTTTGAAATATTTGAGAAGATGAGAAGAGCGAAGCCATTTTTAGACTTCTCTAGATAAAAATTATTTTGGTAGAAATATATTTTTAACAAAAATATTTGCTTTCCTAACTAACGTCCATGCTAACTAAGGTCTCCTACAGTCAGGATTGCTCTGATACCAAGTCTGTGGGGACCCCGGACTAGCCGTCCGAAATACCCTTGTGCCTACATCAGCGATCCCATGATCAGTGTGTCGCTGAGCACAATCAAACTGGTAATCAAGGAACATCCATAATTACCGAAGGAATTTACTTACTTGATTGAAGTCATACTCTTCAGTAGGTACTTGCAGCGGAAATCACCATACAGCGTGGAGCCCAAGTCATTCGCCTTAACCCTACAGGCAACTGACTGGGAAGCGCCCTAGTTCGCATTGACGTCATTCCCGTCTCCTCCTTCAAGCTACTCTTCCTTACAATCTGGCTAAGACAATAGCCAGGGACGAAACCATTATGAGTACAATTTGTACTCGCAAGCTACTCCTCTACTGAGTATGCACCAATTTTAAGTTGTTGCCTATAGCACTTTTAGTTATTACTCTATCTCTATATCTCTGTTGAAAAAGACCTCTATATCCTTGTTGAAAAGAGAAGGATAGACTTTTGTTTAATAAAATTGTGTTTGAAAACTCTATAACTTTATTTGAAAAAGGCAAGAAGAATTTTATAGCTTTTCGTGACCCTTGTATATTTTTCGAAAACATCTATAGCCTTTGTTGGAAAAGAAAAGAAGGCTTTTAGATCTTTTTCCCATAAAATTGTCTTTGTAAAAGTTCCTTTTTAAAGGTGTTTTTCCTGAAAATAGGTGTTTGTAAAAAAAAGTAAGGAGTCCCTTTTTAAAAACGTTTTTCCCGAAAAATCACCATTTTGCTTATTTATCCAAAACTCCTCCTTTTCCCGACCATGTCTCATCATGGTCCATTTATTTTCCAACAACTCATACCACTCTCTTTGGTATAGTTGGGTAACAGCATCTCCACTTTTGTTTCCTTTTCTTAAACTTTTCCAAAACTTGCACATCTTTGTAAAACTTTGCACATGGCCTGGTACAGCCTCCCAACTGTCCATATCCGAGGACTCGGCTATTCGAATAGTTTTACCCTCTGCAGAGGTAGCACGCTTTTCCCACACCCATCCGGTAACTCATCGTGTCTGCCACGTCCCGCCATACAAGGTGTATGCGAAGTTGAGCTACCGACCATAGCCTGTCCTTTGCTCATGCTAGTATAGGACCCTACCCTTACGAATTCATCATTCCTCCGACACCTAGTACAGGATCCCCCGTCGAGGAACCTAGATGTGAGGACTCGTAGTTTTCTCCGGCGACCCAAAGGTGGCGTCTTCAATCCCTCAATCCATCAGATTGCCGAGACCCGGGTCAGGGGTTAGGTCGCAATGACCCTCCCCTCATGCATAACGGAGTCATCTCCGTCGATGAGGTATCCCATACTAATATGAGCAAACTATATGACTACGCCCGTTCCCATATTTGGGTAGATGTGGTCGCACAGATTATCGGCTGGTCGTCATAGTACTAGGACACAATGTGCAATTTTTCATAAACATCACCATTCACCATTGCTCCACTTCAACGCCGATAGTTCGGCATGTCATAATCACCAGGTACTTTTAAAAAGGAGTTTGGAATAAACCATATTTGTCCCATCCTATAGTTTTAAATATCTCCTCTATATTTCTACATAGGGTGGCAAAATAGTTTTCATGTATTTGTATAAAGGTTTTCAAAGTCTTTAATACTTTTGACTAATTCAGGTGCTCAAAGTAAATAAATATAAATGCAAGCTCAGTGAAGTAGCTTGCCTGTTTTCAGCATAATGTCCCTGGACTTCTCCTTACTGATCAAAGGAATAAACTCCGGTGCTTATCCAATAAATCCTTTCCAAAGTTCACTCCGATAGCGTTTGCATCTAGCGTCGTAAAAAGGAAAGAACATAATCAACATACAGTACAACACTCTAACAAACATCAAGCAATACTAACAAACAACAATCACGAGAGAAGATTATTATTTAACAATCAAGTTTGGCAATCACCAACACTACTCATGTTAAAAAGTTATGTTTAAAGTTGTGATGAAGCATCTTATCCAATTAGGAAATACTTCAGACAAAAGTTAATCCACCAATTACTTTCTTTAATTCTAAATATCTTACCAGCTATGGTAGAGACCTTAACATGATACTCAAGCTAGCACTCAACTTGAATATAAGCAAGTTTAACAAGCAAGGCTAGTATAATAACCACATAAAGATAACCTAATTATCACATAATCAAGCAATGCATACCATTTCTAAACTACTCAATCAAACATCATAACCATCTCATGCATCACACATAGCTATTGCACTCACAAAGCAACACAATTTGTTTTCAATTTAATTTAATTATCAATTATTTAATTAGGTCTTAAATATGGCAGAAACTAGTGGTGCATGTTTAATTGCATAACTTGAGTTATGTTCATCACAAAAATGTGAACTAAAATTCTATGGATAGCTACTGATTTTTATAAGCTAACCCAATTGGATTTAATTCAATTAAGGTTGTTAAACTCCCTATATAAATGTTTTTATCCAGAAGGTTAGTTTTCTTGTTTTTGCTACAACTCAAGTTAATTGTATTCAAAAATCAAATCCTTTTAGGGATAACTAGTATTTCTTATATGTGAGCTAACAAAATTGGTTTGACCTCATTTGGATTAGTAGAGTATCAGAAACAAACAAGTTTAGGTTTTATACCTTCTGTGGCATTTTGATTACCATTATTTATTTATTAAGCTAAATGGGGTGAAACCACTTTAGTTAGTTAGATAATTTCATAAGCTTTCCAGAACATTTTCATTTACTATTTTTAGATTTTAGATCTCAAGTTATTGGTTTTCAAATTCTAATCAAATTTCTGACAGAAGTTTTTATCATTTTAAGTGTTAACAACTAGCTGATTTGATAATTTCATTCTGACTTGACCACAACATCAAATGGATTCAAACCAGTGGCATTGAGTTCACTAGTTGATATACTTTTAATAAAATTTTAGTTTGATAATTTTGGTTAAACCAATCTCTGGGAAGCATCTCCCAAAGTTGGTACCAAAATAACTTTTCTGTGTTTTCAGTTAAAACTAACACATTTGTCATTTTTGTTTCTAATGGAAAACTTGTCCAACAAGGATCATGGCCTGCATCTATGCAAATAGGGCATGTTATACTAGCTACAACATTTTAGTTTGATATTTTTAGGCCACTAGATAAATGGGAAATTTCATGGCAAGTTGACAATCTTTGTTATTTCATGTGAGAGGACTAACTGATTAGCTATCTTCCTTAGTTTAGATCTTTACATAGATTTTATTTTGGGGTTCACATCACTTGGTCATGGCAGTACTCTAACCATACTAACATGACATGCCACTACTAACATCCAAATAAATCTAGATTAATTTCTATGATTGGATCAAAATTCTAAGCAATAATCTGTTTTCAGAAGTTTCTGAAAACAGACAGAACATAGCTACTTTGCCTCATGTTTCCATCAAGCTAGACTAATTATTTTGGAAATCTAAAAGTTGCATCTGAATCTATGTGATTTGCTCTTCTAACCATGCAAATATTTAAAATTTTGGTGGGGCAGATTTCTCACAAAATGCATGCAAAGGTGGCTACTCTAAACTGGTTCCAGCACTTAGCAGATTTTCAGAAATCGAATCTGGGCGGGAAACAACTGTGGCCGTTGATCAACAGATCGACGGCTCACAGCCGTCTTCTCCAGCCCGACGGGGCAAGGAACAGGGAGAGGGAGAGAGGGCCAGGGGAGGCACCTGCCGGCGGCGAGGGACTCCGGGGCGGCTTGGGGTTGAGGGAGGGTGCTCGGGGAGGCTCCTAGGTGGCGGTGGCGTCGCCGGAGACGCACCCACGGCGGCGTCACGGCGCGGCGGCCGAGCTGCTCAAAGTGGAGCACCGAGCTCCGCTTCGGGCGGCTCCTGGGCGTTGAGGTGGGGGAGAGGGAGCGGTGGAGGTGGTGTGTGCTGAGGGAGAGCCGGGGGGTGGCTTTTATAGGCCGGGAGAGCTCGGGCAGTGGGGGGGCACGGGGGTGGCGCGGCATGGACGCGGGCGACACGGTGGCGTGCTTGTGGTGCCTGACCGGGGCGAGGGAGGGCAAGGGCGAGGGTGGAGCAGGTCGGCGGCGTTGTGGCGTGTCCGGGGGTGGTCGGCTCCGTCTCGGGCGCACGCTGGTCGGGCGGTGGTGGTCGCGGCACGGGCATGCCCGCAGGCTGCTCGACAGAAGGTTGGGCGCAGTTCGCCGGCAAATGCGGCCAGGGTTAGGGGCCTGGAGCAAAGGGGTCGACATTGGGGAGCATCTAGGAGCAAGGGGCGCTTCCAGGACATGGTGGTCTGCTGGTTTGCTCGGTTTGGTCAAATGGCCCGAGGGGTGGCCATGTCCATGGCATGGATGCTTAGGGCTAGGGTTTAGGGCATGGGAATGCTAGGGGTGTTGTCCCGGGGATGCAAGGGGTGCTGGGAGTGTGCGGACAAGGAGGGAACAAGCCTAAGGCTGGTTGGGGCTACCATTTTAATAAAGGGTAGGGGCACCATTTTGCACTATTTGCCACTATATGGCACTAATAGGTTTTAAAAGGCTAAAAGAAAAGGTGAGGTGCAAGTGTGCATATTGCTGTGGGTGAAAGCGTAGGTGATGGTGTTCAATTTTGTTTAAGTGATTACCAAAAATGGTGATCCCATTTTAGGTAAAAGAAAACGTGGGAGGTGAAATAATATTATTATTTATGGGACCTTTTTATTGTAGGTCTTATTATTTCATGTGACACTTAATTTTCTTCTTATTCTTATTTAGCAACCAAACACACAACAATGGATAAATCACGCATACCACATCACAACCAAGTCACACAATTCAAACCATGAATTAATCTCACCATCAATTCCATAATTCACAATACTATATTATAAAAATGATCACACTCAATTATGACAAGATGGTGTTTAAGAAATATCTCAACTCATAACTTAATAGTTTTCAAAAAGGTTTGAGAAGGAAAATGTGGGATAATATATTCCCACTAGTTGTTTTCAAATGGAGTGGAAATCAGAGTTTATAAAATGGAGTTGCATATACATGCAAAATATCAAGGTTGATAATGATAGAGATAATATATCATATCTCCATATTTTGGGAACACATAATTTTGGAAATACTTTTACTTTCTCAACTAAAGGGTATTTATTTGTTGCTGAAATCAAACATCATTGAAATAGACTTTGGCCAAAATAAGATTGGAAAAGATATATGGAATTCTTGTCATAAGAGCACCAAGTTTAATATATTTTTACTTGGGCTGGGTTCTTGGATTAATATTTACTAGTCAAACAACATAAACAACAAGTCACACAAGGTCAAACAGAACAATATAAAGGAAAACACAATCATTAGTGTAGTAATTTCAAAAAGTTTTTGTTGGTTCTGAATTTTGGGTCTTGTTAATTCTTATTTTAAATTTGGGATGTTACAAATCCTTCCCCCCTTAAAATAAATCTCGTCCCGAGATTTGCCCGGGGTACAGGGGAGTACGAGGGCACGAGTTTTGGGCTGGCTATACTTCCGAGGTCGTTGCTTCTTCAGTGAGGTTGTCAGGTGAGATATTGACAACTTGATGTTGCGAGGTCGTTCCTTGTCGATAATTTTCTCTCTGGTGGGTTCAGATCCTGATGTAGGGTTGACTTGACGATCGATGCTGATGGATGTCTTGGTTAGCTGTTTCCAGTTTCTACGAGGCTGCAAGGAACTAATTATTACCACGTTCTGTATACCTATTGCAGGTCTTCCCCCCTTAAAAGGGGTTTTTAATCGGTCTTGCTGAAGTTTGCAGCTGGAGTTGACTTGGAGGCATTGTACTTCTTGACGATCTTCGTCTCGGTTGTCACTCCTTGGTGCTTGGGGTTGGTGCAGATATCACTTCCTGATATTGTCGCCTTACGAGGGTTGCAGGAGGGGACGCGTGGTTTTCAGGATGCGCCGAGTTTGCGTACTTGACTCTCTCCGGTTTCTAGTTAGAAAAAGGATGTTATAAACGTCTAAATTCATCTGGACTTGCTTGGTGGTTGATGTTGTCCACAGCAGGTGCTTACGTCGTTTGATTCTTCTGGGTATTCCATTGGTTATTGGTCTTCATGCTTGTCCTTCTTTAGCTGAGTAAAGGAGGAACTTCATTGCTGACTTCCTTGGTTCTTGAGCTTCATGAAGCGTTGGTAAGAATCTTAAGAAGTACAGTCTAGATATCGAGCTTCCAGAGGAATCTAAAAGTCAGTACAAGGACCCTAAAGTGGTTTGGTCTGTTGTTCGACAGGGTACAAGGGTCGTTCTCAGTTAACCTTAAAAAGTTAGAGAAAGAGCTTCATGTCAACAGTCGTTCGTGCTTTCTTGAATCCTCCTTCGGTGTGATTGGTCGAGCCAGTTGAAAAGGATGATTGCTCGATAGGTACGTTGATGGTGCTTGCTTCCTGGTTCAATTCTGCGCAGATGGTCCAGTGTTGATCGACTTCGGCCTTGATGATGGCGATCTTCTCACTACCAACTATATGTGATTCTTTCTATATCACCTCTCTTTTTGTCAAAACTTGTGGTTAGATAAGGCCAGTTAGTACCGTCACAAACTGGGGTTAGATGTTAATCTAGAATTTGGTAAGTTGGTTCAAAAGTCACGCTTAATGGACCTTAGAAAAAGTTAGTGAAGAACTTCACACCAGTTGTTTCCAAACAGGTACCTTTGTCTTTCTTGTTTCGACTAGTTGAGCCGGGTTGAACTAGGATTGTTGTTCGGCAGATGACGTCGATGGCGTCCTTTCTCCTGGGGTAACTTCATGTTGACGATCTTTAAGTTGGTTTCCTTCGGGTTGGTTGGTGGCGATCTCCCTTGGATGAGTCTTGTGCTTGAGGCTTCATATAATCTTCAGAAAATCAGCGGCAGGCTAGGGTTCTCATCCATCTTTCCCAAGTTTGCGGTGATAGGTAGGAGTTAGTCGAGGTTTTCTTTGATTTCACGGGACAAATTTGGGTGGGTCAAACCTAGCAAGGTTAGCGCAAGGGATTAAGGTGCCACTAACTGCTCGTCAAGCGGGTAGGTACATGATCCTCTTTGAAACCCATCATTACTGTCGGTCTCTGAGCTCGAATCTTCATAGCAACTCTTATGCACTCCTTGAGTTCCTCTAGTTACCAATTCTAAATGAGTCTCCTTATGTCCTCGTTTCATGTCAAGGTTTGTGGTCCTAGAAGATTAGTTGGCACTATCGTGGACTTGAGTCAGTTGTTAACCTAAAGTTAGATACGATAAGTTGGTGTGGTATTCTTGTAATTTCACAAGTTAATTTTGTGAGGTGGGGGCTCGTGTCTTCACGAGGTTGGCGTACAATTGCAGTTTCCTTCAAGATCTTGACGCACTTGCTCCAGATGGTGCATGAAGTCCATTGTCTGACTTGCCGGTTAGGTTACAAAAATTTTCGGCTATTTGGCTAAGGATCGGGGGTCTTTGTATCTTGCGGAACGTCAGATCTTAGATGAGGAGGGAAAATTAGTTTAGAAAGATTTTCCTTGGCGGGTTTACATCCGCAACAAGGTACAACTATGGCGAAGAGTTAAAAAGAGAAGTTTGAGATTCTTTGTGCTGCCGACAAGGCGTGATAGTGAACACACAAGAAAAACAACACACACGGAGAACTTGCAAACAACACACAAGCAGATTCACACAAGCAAGGTGCACACAAGGTACGTCTAGTACCAACGGACGTCTAATACTCGTGGTAGCCGGGGTAACCAAGTTCCTATCATGAGTTTTTCCTAGGGGTCTTTGTCGAACATTGCTGGTGAAGTCTTCATTTTATCGCCTTAGTCTTCCACTGGAGAAATTGAGGTCGTCGAGTTGCAACTTGAGTAGAATTGTTGATGTTGAGCTGAGGTCTTCGGAGGTTCTTGCTTTGTTGACATTGACGATCTTGGCATTTGCAAATCAACCACCTTGATGTTGAATGTCGAGGATTTGGGATGGAACCTTCTTCTCCTTCTGACTGTAGCAGTTAGGTCTCACTTGGGTTCATCGTCGAGTATATGTAGGTTTTGAATGAAGGTAAGATAATAGAAGAATGCCTTTGAAAATCTTAAAATAGAGGGGTAAGACTTGAAATATTTGAGAAGATGAGAAGAGCGAAGCCATTTTTAGGACTTCTCTAGATAAAAATTATTTTGGTAGAAATATTTTTAACAAAAATATTTGCTTTCCTAACTAACGTCCATGCTAACTAAGGTCTCCTACAGTCAGGATTGCTCTGATACCAAGTCTGTGGGGACCCCGGACTAGCTGTCCGAAATACCCTTGTGCCTACATCAGCGATCCCATGATCAGTGTGTCGCTGAGCACAATCAAACTGGTAATCAAGGAACATCCATAATTACCGAAGGAATATACTTACTTGATTGAAGTCATACTCTTCAATAGGTACTTGCAGCGGAAATCACCATACAGCGTGGAGCCCAAGTCATTCGCCTTAACCCTACAGGCAACTGACTGGGAAGCGCCCTAGTTCGCATTGACGTCATTCCGTCTCCTCCTTCAAGCTGCTCTTCCTTAAAATCTGGCTAAGACAATAGCCAGGGACGAAACCATTATGAGTACAATGGGAATTGTACTCGCAAACTACTCCTCTACTGAGTATGCACCAGTTTTAAGTTGTTTCCTATAGCACTTTTAGTTATTACTCTATCTCTATATCTCTGTTGAAAAAGACCTCTATATCTTGTTGAAAAGAGAAGGATAGACTTTTGTTTAATAAAACTGTGTTTGAAAACTCTATAACTTATTTGAAAAGGCAAGAAGAATTTTATAGCTTTTCGTGACCCTTGTATATTTTTCGAAAATATCTATAGCCTTTGTTAAAGAAAACGAAAAGAAGGCTTTAGATTCTTTTTTTTTTTTTCCATAAAACTGTCTTTGTAAGGAGTTTTCTTTAAAACATTTTTCCCGAAAAATAGCTGTTTGTTAAATAAGAAGTCCCCTTTTAAAAATGTTTTTCCCGAAAATCACCATTTTGCTTATTTATCCAAAACTCCTCCTTTTCCCGACCATGTCTCATCATGGTCCAATTATTTCCAACAACTCATACCAGCACATTGGCATAGTTGCATAAAACATCCTTCACATCATTTTCTCTTTCAAATCTCAAAACATTTTTCCAAAACTTGCATATCTTTGTAAAACTTTGCACATGGTCTAGGTAGGGCCTCCCAACTGTCCATATCCGAGGACTCGGCTATTCGAATAGTTTTACCCTCTGCAGAGGTAGCACGCTTTTCCCACACCCATCCGGTAGCTCATCGTGTCTGCCACGTCCCGCCATACAAGGTGTATGCGAAGTTGAACCACCGGCCATAGCCTTTCCTTTGCTCATGCTAGTATAGGACCCTACCCTTACGAATTCATCATTCCTCCGACACCTAGTACAGGATCCCCCGTCGAGGAACCTAGATGTGAGGACTCGTAGTTTTCTCCGGCGACCCAAAGGTGGCGTCTTCAATCCCTCAATCCATCAGATTGCCGAGACCCGGGTCAGGGGTTAGGTCGCAATGACCCTCCCCTCATGCATAACGGAGTCATCTCCGTCGATGAGGTATCCCATACTAATATGAGCAAACTATATGACTATGCCCGTTCCCATATTTGGGTAGATGTGGTCGCACAGATTATCGGCTGGTCGACGTAAGTACTAGGACACAATGTGCATTTTTCATAAACATTACCGATCACCTCTTTTCCACTTCCATGCCGACCATTCGGCATTCCACATTCTTCCAAGTACTTTGAAAGGAGTTTTGGAATAAATCATATTTTTCCATCCTATAGTTATACATATCTACTTTTGGCAAAATAGTTTTTCATACCTTTGTATAAAGGTTTTTAAAATCATCGCTACTTTGAATACTTCAAGTGATCAAATAGATGAATATAAATGCAAGCTCAGTGAAGTAGCTTGCCTGTTTCCAGCGTAATGTCCCTGGACTTCTCCTCATTGATCAAATAAATAAACCCTGATTCTTCTCCAATGAATCCTTTCCAATATCGTCCAGGTAGCGTTTATATCTAGCGTCGCAAACAGGAAAGAACACAATCAACACACAGTAGGACACTCCAACAACAATCATCAAGCAATTACTAACAAACAACAATCATGATGGAAAACTATTAGTTAACAAACAAGTTTGGCAGTCACCTCACTACTCATGTTTATAAAAATATGGTTAAAGTTGTGATTAAGCATCTTTATTTAAACAGGAAATACTTCAGACAAAAGTTAAGCCACTTATTATTCTCCTTACCAAGCTAAGGTAGAGATATTACTAGATACCCAAGCTAGTACTCATCTTAAAGACAACCAAGTTATCAAACAAGGCAATTATATTAATCACACAAAATACTCTAATCATCAGAATAAACAAGCAACACATACTATTTCTAAACCACTCAATCAAGCTTCACAACAATTCTCACACATCACACATAGCTACTGCACTCACAAAGCAACACAATTTGATTTCAATTTAATTTAATTATCTATTATTTAATTAGGTCTTAAATATGGCAGAAACTAGTGGTGCATGGTTAATTACATAACTTTTGTTATCTTGGTCACAAAAATGTGAACTAAAATTCTACGGAAAGCTATTGATTTATAGAACAACCCAATTGGATTTATTTCAATTAAGGTTATTAAACTCCCTATATAAATGTTTTTATCCAGAAGGTTAGTTTTCCTGTTTTTACTACAACTCAAGTTAATTGTATTCAAAAATTAAATCCTTTTAGGGATAGCTAGTATTTCTTATATGTGATCTAACAAAATTGGTTTGACCTCATTTGGATTGGTAGAGTATCAGAAACAAACAAGTTTAGGTTTTATACCTTCTGTGGCATTTTGATTATCATTATTTATTTATTAACCTAAATGGGGTGAAACCACTTTAGTTAGTTAGATAATTTCATAAGCTTTCCAGAACATTTTCATTGCTATTTTTAGATTCCTAGATCTCAAGTTATTGGTTTTCAAATTCTAATCAAATTTCTGACAGAAGTTTTTATCATTTTAAGTGTTAACAACTAGCTGATTTGATAATTTCATTCTGACTTGACCACAACATGAAATGGATTCAAACCAGTGGCATTGGGTTCACTAGTTGATATACTTTTAATAACATTTTAGTTTGATAATTTTGGTTAAACCAATCTCTGGGAAGCATCTCCCAAAGTTGGTACCAAAATAACTTTTCTGAGTTTTTCAGTTAAACTAACACCTTTGTCATTTTTATTTCTAATGGCAAAACTTGTCCAACAAGGATCATGGCCTGCATCTATGTGAAGATGGCATGTTATACTATCTGCAAGATTTTAGTTTGATATTTTTAGGCCTCTGGTTAAATAGGAATTTGCATGGGAAGGTGGTATCATTTTGTATTTCATGTGGTGGGAATTATTGCTTAGCCAATTTCCTCAGATTATATCTTCTTATAAAATTATATTTTGAGGGTCACACCACTTGGTCATGTTAGTACTCTAACAATACTAACATCACATGTCAATGCTAACATCTAAATAAATCTAGAATAATTACTATGATCAGATCAAAATCCTAAGCAGTAATCTGTTTTCAGAAGTTTCTGAAAACAGGACAGAACATAGCTACTTTGCCTCATGTTTCCATCAAGCTAGACTGAATTAATTTTGAGAACTAAAACTTTCATTTGAATCTATGTAACTTGCTCTTTCTAAGCATGCAAAGATTTCAAATTTTGGTGGGGCATATTTCTCAGAAATTGCATGCAAAGGTGGCTACTCTAAACTGGTTCAGCACTTAGCAGATTTTCTCAGGAATTTCGAAAGCATGGCGGGAAACAACCTTGGCCGTTGATCAACAGATCGACGGCTCCACGGCCGTCTTCTCCACCCGACGGGCAAGAACAGGGGAGCAGGGGCAAGGGGAGCGGCCAGGGAGGCACCTGCCGGCGGCGAGGGACTCCGGGGCGCTTGGGGTTGAGGGAGGGTGCTCGGGGAGGCTCCTAGGTGGCGTGGCGTCGCCGGAGACGCACCACGGCGGCGTCACGGCGCGGCGGCCGAGCTGCTCAAAGTGGAGCACCGAGCTCCTCTTCGGGGCGCTCCTGGGCGTTGAGGTGGGGGAGAGGGAGCGGTGGAGGTGATGTGTGCTGAGGGAGAGCCGGGGGGTGGCTTTTATAGGCCGGGGAGAGCTCGGGCAGTGGGGGGGCACGGGGTGGCGCGGCATGGACGCGGGCGACACGTGGCGTGCTTGTGGTGCCTGACCGGGGCGAGGGAGGGCAAGGGCGAGGGTGCAGCAGGTCGGCGGCGTTGTGGCGTGTCCGGGGGTGGTCGGCTCCGTCTCGGGCGCACGCTGGTCGGGCGGTGGTGGTCGCGGCACGGGCATGCCCGCAGGCTGCTCGACAGAAGGTTGGCGGCAGTTCGCCGGCAAATGCGGCCAGGGTGAGGGGCCTGGAGCAAAGGGGTCGACTTGGGGAGCATCTAGGGAGCAAGGGGCAGCTCCAGGACATGGTGGTCTGCTGGTTTGCTTCGGTTTGGTCAAGGCCCGAGTGGTGGCCATGTCCATGGCATGGATGCTTAGGGCTAGGGTTTAGGGCATGGGAATGCTAGGGTGTTGTCCCGGGATGCAGGGGTGCTGGGAGTGTGCTGGACAAGGAGGGAACAGCCTAAGGCTGGTTTGGGGCTACCATTTTAATAAGGGTAGGGCACCATTTTGCACTATTGCCACTAGATGGCACTAATAGGTTTTAAGGCTAAAGTAAAAGGTGGGATGCAAGTGTCCAAATGCTGTGGGTGATGGGCATTGGTGATGTGTTCAATTTGTTTAAGTGGTTACCAAGAATGGTGATCCCATTTTCGGTATAAAGGAAATTGGGGAATGAAATAAGTATTTATGATTTCATGTGACCTTTTATTATAGGTCTTATTATTTCATGTGACACTTATTGTCTTCTTATTTTGTTTATCAAGCAAACACACAATCAATGATAACATACAGAAATATTCACATCACAATCAAGACCACACAATTCAAAACCACATAGGTTACTCATACCACCATTCCCAGTCAATACTATCTTATAAAAATGATCACACTCAATTATGACAGATGATGTTTAGGAAATATCTCAACTCATACTTTAATTGTTTTCAAAAAGGTTTGAGAAGGAATATGTGGGGTAATATAATCCTCCCACTATTTTTGTTTTAAAACGGAGGTGGAAATCAGAGTTAATAAAATAGGAGTTGCATACATTGCAAATATCAAGGTCGATAATTAGATAGGAGATAACATATAGATCTCCATATTTTTGGGAACACATAATTTTGGGAAATACTTTTACTTTCTCAACTAAAGGGTTTTTTATTTGTTGCTAAATCAAGCATCATTGAAATAGACTTTGGCCAAAATAAGATTGGAAAAGATATATGGAATCTACTCTTGTCATAACGTGAGCACCAAGTTAATATATTTTTACTTGGGCTGGGTTCTTGGATTAATATTTACTAGTCAAACAACATAAACATCAAGTCACACAAGGTCAAACAGAACAATATACAGAAAAACACAATCAATAGTGAAGTATTTCAAAAGTTTTTGTTGGTTCTGAATTTTGGGTCTTGTTAAATTCTTATTATAAATTTGGGATGTTACAAATCCTTCCCCCTTAAATAAATCTCGTCCCGAGATTTGCCCGGGGGTACAGGGGAGTACGAGGGTACGAGTTTTGGGCTGTCTATACTTCTGAGGTCGTTGCTTCTTCAGTGAGAGTTGCCAGGTGAGATATTGACAAATTATGTTGCGAGGTCGCTCCTTGTCGATAATTTTCTCTGATGGGTTCAGATCCTAGGATGATAGGGTTGACTTGACGATCGATGCTGATGGATAGTCCTTGGTTAGCTGTTTCCAGTTTCTACGAGGCTGGGGTGCAAGGAACTAACTATTTACCACGTTCGGGTTATACCTATTGCAGGTCTTCCCCCTTAAAAAGAGGTTTTTTAATCTGTCTTGCTGAAGTTTGCAGCTGGAGTTGACTTGGAGGCATTGTTCTTCTTGAGTAGCTTGACGATCTTCGTCTTGTTTGGCACTCCTTGGTGCTTGAGGGTTGGTGCAGATATCACTTCCTGATATTGTCGCCTTACGAGGGTTGCAGAGGGGACGCGTGGTTTTCAGGATGCGCCGAGTTGCGTACTTGACTCTCTCCGGTTTCTAGTTAGAAAAGGATGTTATAACGTCTAAAGTTCGTCTGGACTTGCTTGGTGGTTGATGTTGTCCACAGCAGGTGCTTACGTCGTTTGATCCTTCTGGGTATTCCATTGGTTATTTGTCCTCATGCTTGTCCTTCTTTAGCTGAGTAAAGGAGTAACTTCATTGCTGACTTCCTTGGTTCTTGAGCTTCATGGAGCGTTGGTAAGAATCTTAAGAAGTACAGTCTAGATTATCGCGCTTCCAGAGGAATCTAAAAGTCAGTACAAGGACCCTAAAGGTAGGTGGTTTGGTCTGTTGTTCGACAAGGGTACAAGGGTCGTATTCTCAGTTAACCTTAAAAAGTTAGAGAAAGAGCTTCAGGTCAGCAGTCGATGTTCGTGCTTCTTGAATCCTCCTTCGGTGTGATTGGTCGAGGCCGGTTGAACAGGACGATTGCTCGATAGGTAGCGTCGATGGTGCTTGCTTGCTGGTTCAATTCTGCGCAGATGGTCTTCCGTGTTGATCGACTTCGGCCTTGATGACGGCGATCTTCTCACTACCAACTATATGTGATTCTTTTTATATCACCTCTCTTTTTGTCAAAACTTACGGTTAGATAGGGCCAGTTAGTACCGTCACAAACTGGGGTTAGAGGTTAATCCAGAATTTGGTAAGTGGGTTGAAAAGGTCACTGCTTAATGGACCTTAGAAAAAGTTAGTGAAGAACCTTCACACTAGTTGTTTTCCAACAGGTACCTTTGTCTTTCTTGTTTCGACTAGTTGAGCCGGGTTGAACTAGGATTGTTGTTCGGCAGATGACGTCGATGGCGTCCTTTTTCCTGGGGTAACTTCATGTTGACGATCTTTAAGTTGGTTTCCTTCGGGTTGGTTGGTGGCGATATCCCTTGGATGAGTCTTGTTCTTGAGGCTTCATATAATCTTCAGAAAATTCAGCGGCAGGCTAGGGTTCTCATCCATCTTTCTCAAGTTTGCGGTGATAGGTAGGAGTTAGTCGAGGTTTTTCTTTGGTTTTATTTCACGGGACAAATTTGGGTGGGTCAAACCTAGCAAAGTTAGCGCAAGGGATTAAGGTGCCACTAACTGCTCGTCAAGCGGGTAGGTACATGATCCTCTTTGAAACACATCATTACTGTCGGTGTCTGAGCTCGAATCTTCATAGCAATTCTCATGCACTCCTTGAGTTCCTCTAGTTACCAATTATAAATGAGTCTCCTTATGTCCTCGTTTCATGCCAAGGTTTGTGGTCCTAGAAGATTAGTTGGCACTATCGTGGACTTGAGTTAGTGGTTAACCTAAAGTTAGATACGATAAGTTAGTGTGGTATCCTTGTAATTTCACAAGTTAATTTTTGTGAGGTGGGGGCTCGTGTCTTCACGAGGTTGGCGTACAATTTCAGCTTCCTTCAAGATCTTGACGCACTTGCTCCAGATGGTGCATGAAGTCCATGGTCTGACTTGCCGGTTATGTTACAAAACTTTTCGGCTATTTGGCTAAGGATCGGGGTCTTTTGTATCTTGCGGAACGGTCAGATCTTCAGATGAGAGGGAAAATTAGTTTAGAAAGATTTTCCTTGGCGGGTTTACATCCGCAACAAGGTACAACTATGGCGAAGAGTTAAAAAAGAGAAGTTTGAGATTACTTTGTGCTGCCGACAAGGCGTGATAGTGAACACACAAGAAAAACAAGACACACACGGAGAACTTGCAAACAACACACAAGCAGAGTTCACACAAGCAAGGTGCACACAAGGTACGTCTAGTACCAACGGTCGTCTAATACTCGTGGTAGCCGGGGTAACCAAGTTCCTATCATGAGTTTTCCTTAGGGGTCTATGTCGAACATTGCTTGGTGAAGTCTTCATTTTATCGCCTTAGTCTTCCACTGGAGAAATTGGGGTCGTTGAAGTTACAGCTTCAGCAGAATCATTGATGTTGAGCTGAGGTCTTCGGAGGTCTCTTGCTTTGTTGACATTGACGATCTTGGCTTTGCAAATCATCCACCTTGATGTTGAATGTCGAGGATTTGGGATGGAACCTTCTTCTCCTTCTGACTAGTAGCCAGTTAGGTCTCACTTGGGTTCATCGTCGAGTATATATGTAGGTTTTGAATGAAGGTAAGATAATAGAAGAATGCCTTTGAAAATCTTAAAATAGAGGGGTAAGACTTTGAAATATTTGAGAAGATGAGAAGAGCGAAGCCATTTTTAGACTTCTCTAGATAAAAATTATTTTGGTAGAAATATATTTTTAACAAAAATATTTGCTTTCCTAACTAACGTCCATGCTAACTAAGGTCTCCTACAGTCAGGATTGCTCTGATACCAAGTCTGTGGGGACCCCGGACTAGCTGTCCGAAATACCCTTGTGCCTACATCAGCGATCCCATGATCAGTGTGTCGCTGAGCACAATCAAACTGGTAACCAAAGAAAATCCATACATACCGAAGGAATTTACTTACTTGATTGAAGTCATACTCTTCACTAGGTACTTGCAGCGGAAAATCACCATACAGCGTGGAGCCCAAGTCATTCGCCTTAACCCTACAGGCAACTGACTGGGAAGCGCCCTAATTCGCATTGACGTCAGTTCCGTCTCCTTCTTCAAGCTGCTCCTCTTTAAAATCTGGCTAAGACAATAGCCAGGGACGAAACCATTATGAGTACAATGGGAATTGTACTCGCAAACTACCCCCGAAAGAGCATGCACTACCCTTTTCTTTTTTTTGTTTATAGTTTGAGTAAAACTTTGTTTGCTTTGAAAACTCTAATCTTTATTGAAAAGAGAATGATAGACTTTTGTTCAATAAAACTTTGTCTGAAAACTCTATAACTTTGGTTGAAGTAAAATAAGAGAAATTTTATAACTTTTCATAAACCTTGTATATTTTTCAAAATATCTATAGCCTTTGTTAAAGAAAACGAAAAGAAGGCTTTAGATTCTTTCTTTTTTTTTCCATAAAACTGTCTTTGTAAGGAGTTTTCTTTTAAAACATTTTTCCCAAAAAATAGCTGTTTTTTTTTTTTTAAAATAAGAAGTCCCTTTTTAAAAACGTTTTTCCCGGAAAATCACCATTTTGCTTATTTATCCAAAACTCCTCCTTTTTCCCGACCATGTCTCATCATGGTCCAATTATTTCCAACAACTCATACCAGCACATTGGCATAGTTGCATAAAACATCCTTCACATCATTTTCTCTTTCAAATCTCAAACCTTTTTCCAAAACTTGCACATAGGCCTAGTACAGCCTCCCAACTGTCCATATCCGAGGACTCGGCTATTCGAATAGTTTTACCCTCTGCAGAGGTAGCACGCTTTTCCCACACCCATCCGGTGGCTCATCGTGTCTGCCACGTCCCGCCATACAAGGTGTATGCGAAGTTGAACCACCGGCCATAGCCTTTCCTTTGCTCATGCTAGTATAGGACCCTACCCTTACGAATTCATCATTCCTCCGACACCTAGTACAGGATCCCCCGTCGAGGAACCTAGATGTGAGGACTCGTAGTTTTCTCCGGCGACCCAAAGGTGGCGTCTTCAATCCCTCAATCCATCAGATTGCCGAGACCCGGGTCAGGGGTTTAGGTCGCAATGACCCTCCCCTCATGCATAACGGAGTCATCTCCGTCGATGAGGTATCCAGTACTAACACGAGCAAACTATATGACTACGCCCGTTCCCATATTTGGGTAGATGTGGTCGCACAGGTTATCGGCTGGTCGTCATGGTACTAAGACACAATGTGCATTTTTCATAAACATTACCGATCACCTCTTTTCCACTTCCATGCCGACCATTCGGCATTCCACATTCTTCCAAGTACTTTGAAAAGGAGTTTTGGAATAAATCATATTTTTCCATCCTATAGTTTGAAAAGGAACTTTTCCACCCAATACTTCCATATAGGGTGTCAAAGTAATATACTTGTATTTTTGGAAAAGGGTTTTTAAAATCATAGCTTTGGTGGCAAAACCACTTAAGTCATTTATGCTCTTTATGGGTAAAACATGTAAATCAAAATAGACGTATATAAATGCAAGCTCAGTGAAGTAGCTTGCCTGTTCCCAGCATAATGTCTCTGGACTTGATACTCTTGATCAAAGAAATAAACTCTGATCCTTCTCCAATAAATCCTTTCCAATATCACCCAGGTAGCGTTTATATCTAGCGTCGCAAAAGGAAAGAACACAATCAACACACAGTAGGTCACTCCAACATCAATCATCAAGCAATTACTAACAAACAACAATCATAATGGAAAACTATTAGTTAGCAAACAAGTTTGGCAGTCACCTCACTACTCATGTTTAGGAATTATGATTAAAGTTGTGATTAAGCATCTTTATTTAAATAGGAAATACTTCAGACAAAAGTTAAGCTACCAACTCTTTTATTTAATTCACAACATTCTACCAAGCTAAGGTAGAGACCTTAACATGATACTCAAGCTAGCACTCAACTTGAATATAAGCAAGTTTAACAAGCAAGGCTAGTATAATAACCACATAAAGATAACCTAATTATCAACATAAACAAGCAATGCATACCATTTCTAAACTACTCAATCAAACATCATAACCATCTCATGCATCACACATAGCTATTGCACTCACAAAGCAACACAATTTGTTTTCAATTTAATTTAATTATCAATTATTTAATTAGGTCTTAAATATGGCAGAAACTAGTGGTGCATGTTTAATTGCATAACTTGAGTTATGTTCATCACAAAAATGTGAACTAAAATTCTATGGATAGCTACTGATTTTTATAAGCTAACCCAATTGGATTTAATTCAATTAAGGTTGTTAAACTCCCTATATAAATGTTTTTATCCAGAAGGTTAGTTTTCTTGTTTTTGCTACAACTCAAGTTAATTGTATTCAAAAATCAAATCCTTTTAGGGATAACTAGTATTTCTTATATGTGAGCTAACAAAATTGGTTTGACCTCATTTGGATTAGTAGAGTATCAGAAACAAACAAGTTTAGGTTTTATACCTTCTGTGGCATTTTGATTACCATTATTTATTTATTAAGCTAAATGGGGTGAAACCACTTTAGTTAGTTAGATAATTTCATAAGCTTTCCAGAACATTTTCATTTGCTATTTTTAGATTTTTAGATCTCAAGTTATTGGTTTTCAAATTCTAATCAAATTTCTGACAGAAGTTTTTATCATTTTAAGTGTTAACAACTAGCTGATTTGATAATTTCATTCTGACTTGACCACAACATCAAATGGATTCAAACCAGTGGCATTGAGTTCACTAGTTGATATACTTTTAATAAAATTTTAGTTTGATAATTTTGGTTAAACCAATCTCTGGGAAGCATCTCCCAAAGTTGGTACCAAAATAACTTTTCTGTGTTTTTCAGTTAAAACTAACACATTTGTCATTTTTGTTTCTAATGGAAAACTTGTCCAACAAGGATCATGGCCTGCATCTATGCAAATAGGGCATGTTATACTAGCTACAACATTTTAGTTTGATATTTTTAGGCCACTAGATAAATGGGAAATTTCATGGCAAGTTGACAATCTTTTGTTATTTCATGTGAGAGGACTAACTGATTAGCTATCTTCCTTAGTTTAGATCTTTTACATAGATTTTATTTTGGGGTTCACATCACTTGGTCATGGCAGTACTCTAACCATACTAACATGACATGCCACTACTAACATCCAAATAAATCTAGATTAATTTCTATGATTGGATCAAAAGGCCTAAGCAGTAATCTGTTTTCAGAAGTTTCTGAAACAGACAGAACATAGCTACTTTGCCTCATGTTTCCATCAAGCTAGACTAATTATTTTGGAAATCTAAAAGTTGCATCTGAATCTATGTGATTTGCTCTTTCTAACCATGCAAATATTTAAAATTTTGGTGGGGCAGATTTCTCACAAAATGCATGCAAAGGTGGCTACTCTAAACTGGTTCCAGCACTTAGCAGATTTTCCAGAAATCGAATCTGGGCGGGAAACAACTGTGGCCGTTGATCAACAGATCGACGGCTCACAGCCGTCTTCTCCAGCCCGACGGGGCAAGGAACAGGGAGAGGGAGAGAGGGCCAGGGGAGGCACCTGCCGGCGGCGAGGGACTCCGGGGCGGCTTGGGGTTGAGGGAGGGTGCTCGGGGAGGCTCCTAGGTGGCGGTGGCGTCGCCGGAGACGCACCACGGCGGCGTCACGGCGCGGCGGCCGAGCTGCTCAAAGTGGAGCACCGAGCTCCTCTTCGGGCGGCTCCTGGGCGTTGAGGTGGGGGAGAGGGAGCGGTGGAGGTGGTGTGTGCTGAGGGAGAGCCGGGGGGTGGCTTTTATAGGCCGGGGAGAGCTCGGGCAGTGGGGGGGCACGGGGTGGCGCGGCATGGACGCGGGCGACACGGTGGCGTGCTTGTGGTGCCTGACCGGGGCGAGGGAGGGCAAGGGCGAGGGTGCAGCAGGTCGGCGGCGTTGTGGCGTGTCCGGGGGTGGTCGGCTCCGTCTCGGGCGCACGCTGGTCGGGCGGTGGTGGTCGCGGCACGGGCATGCCCGCAGGCTGCTCGACAGAAGGTTGGGCGGCAGTTCGCCGGCAAATGCGGCCAGGGTGAGGGGCCTGGAGCAAAGGGGTCGACTTGGGGAGCATCTAGGGAGCAAGGGGCAGCTCCAGGACATGGTGGTCTGCTGGTTTGCTTCGGTTTGGTCAAATGGCCCGAGTGGTGGCCATGTCCATGGCATGGATGCTTAGGGCTAGGGTTTAGGGCATGGGAATGCTAGGGTGTTGTCCCGGGGATGCAAGGGGTGCTGGGGAGTGTGCTGGACAAGGAGGGAACAAGCCTAAGGCTGGTTTGGGGCTACCATTTTAATAAAGGGTAGGGGCACCATTTTGCACTATTTGCCACTATATGGCACTAATAGGTTTTAAAGGCTAAAAGAAAAGGTGAGGTGCAAGTGTGCATATTGCTGTGGGTGACAAGCGTAGGTGATGGTGTTCAATTTTGTTTAAGTGATTACCAAAAATGGTGATCCCATTTTAGGTAAAAGAAAACGTGGGAGTGAAATAATATTTATTATTTTATGGACCTTTTTATTGTAGGTCTTATTATTTCATGTGACACTTAATTTTTTCTTCTTATTCTTATTTAGCAACCAAACACACAACAATGGATAAATCACCAGCCATACTCACATCACAACCAAGTCTACACAATTCAAACCATATGAGTTAATCTCACCATCAATTCCATAATTCACAATACTATATTATAAAAATGATCACACTTAATTATGACAAGATGGTGTTTAGGAAATATCTCAACTCACAACTCAATAGTTTTCAAAAGGTTTGAGGAAGAAAATATGTGGGATAATATATTTCCCACTAGTGTTGTTTTCAAATGGGGTGGAAATCAGAGTTTATAAAATAGGAGTTGCATATACATGCAAAATATCAAGGTTGATAATTGGATAGGAGATATATATAGGTCTCCATATTTTTTGGGAACACATAGTTTTTGGGAAATACTTTTACTTTCTCAACTAAAGGGTATTTTATTTGCTGCTGAAATCAAACCTCATTGAAATAGACTTTGGCCAAGATAAGATTGGAAAAGATATATGGAATCTTTTCTTGTCATAAGGTGAGCACAAGTTAATATATTTTTACTTGGGTTGGGTTCTGCGATTAATATTTACTAGTTAAACAACATAAACAACAAGTCACACAAGGTCAAACAGAACAATATAAAGGAAAACACAATCATTAGTGTAGTAATTTCAAAAAGTTTTTGTTGGTTCTGAATTTTGGGTCTCGTTAATTCTTATTTTAAGTTTGGGATGTTACAGGGCCCCTGTCAGATTTTTAAACATTTGCCACTTTTCTTTTTCTGATTTTAAAACAGCAGGTTTTAGCTATTTAAATGAGCCATTTAAGCAATTTTAGAAATTCTGGAAAAATTCATGTGGGCTCCCCTTGTCCTTTAGAAGCTCCACAAAATTTGATGTGGCAAAATAAAAAGTTTTGCACAACATTTTCATAGGGTTTGAATAAGGTCATTTTTAATATTCCAAAATCCAATTACTTTGTTTACTTAACATTTCAATAAATTATAAAAATATTTATGGAGGCTCATAACATTATAAGGAAGCTCCCCATAATTTTATTTTGAATTTTGGAAAAGTTTAACTTGGTCTCAAAATAGGAATAGAATTGAACAAATTTGAATTCTCAATTTTATTTCCTTGCTTGTTGATAATTTGCCTTTACCAAATAAATATAATTTAATTATTGAAACTTCCTGGACAATTTGGAAGTTCAAAATTAATTGTTTGCCAAGTTGAGCAATGCATTGGTTTGGAGGTATGTGGAAGGTTTGCTTCCCCATTTTAAGTGTTGCCAGTTGTTGATTGCTAGGAGAAGCAATTTCATATGCATGCCATGATGCAAAACTAGAATGCAAAAAGTGGAAAAATTCTTCGTATTTTTCAGTACAAAGCTGGGGCTGTTACAGTCTCCCTCCACCTCCGGGCGTAATGAGTTCTCAACTTCGTCTACTTCACCAAAATGTGGTAAGCCACAAGCTAATTTGATGATGGGTAGTGATAGGTTGTGCAATATTGATAGTGAGCTCATTGTTGATGATATTTTATCTCTATCTTGTTGCAATGCCTCATCTTTGGACCTAAACACACATAGAACTATATATTTCATACATGCTAGTGTTGATAGTCCTTGCATATCATCCAAAATTGCTTGGATAAATCTCATAATGATATGCTTCCCTTTTCTTGTTGCCATGATAAAAATGCTTGTGTTCCCTCTAACTCTTGTATTAATAATAATGTAGAGGAAACCCAATTAGCTATGGAACAAGATGTGAACTTGAGTAGTTCAAAAATTAATTGTTCTTCTTCTTGAACCATCTTTTGCCTTATGGCTAAATCTTCTAATAATGACACTACTAGAATTCTTTTTCTTCTTCAAATCCAAAAATCTGTAATGTAAATACAATGAATTTAATTGTTATGTGGTGTTCATCTATGTTCAGTGGGCGCTTGATCCAAATTAACGATTTTGGCGTCATTATTGAATTTACTTCGGTGCACAATGGGTAGTCTTGGACCATGGTTTCGATTTATGGACCGTGTATTGGGCAGAAAAGAGAGGACTTTGTGTCTTGGCTTTATAATCTTCAGATTCCAGTTATGGAAAATTGGCTGCTTTTGGGGGATTTTAACTTCATTCGGTCTGAGGAGAACAGAAATAGACCTGGGGGAGATGTTAATCATATGTTCCGGTTTAATGATATCATTAGACACTTGGGCCTTGTGGAGTTACCTCTTAAGGGAAGAGCTTTTACTTGGTCCAATATGCAAGAGCAACCTCTATTAGAGCAGCTAGACTGGTTTTTCACCTCAGTGAACTGGACCTCTGTTTATCCTAATACTGTGGTGCTTCCCTTGGCAAAATCCTCCTCTGATCATGTCCCATGTATGGTGAATATAAGTACAGTAATTCCAAAGGCTACTCTGTTCAGATTTGAGAGCTTTTGGGTGGATCAACCTGGCTTCTTGGAGGTGGTGAAGGGTTCTTGGGAGAAATTCTCACATAAAACTTCCTCTGCTGCTGTTTTGGCTGATAAATTTAAGTCACTTAGATTTGTCTTGAAAAAGTGGCACATGTCATTATCAAAGCTTAAACTGCTTATCAAGAAGTGCAATGAGGTCATTTTTATTATGGATGAATTGGAAGAGGCTAGACCTTTGTATACCTCTGAATTTAATTTCAGGAAAATTGTGAAGCTTCACCTTGAGAATTTGCTATTGATTGAGTGCAAATATTGGAGGAACAGGTGCACTGTCAGATGGGTTAAAATGTCTGAAGACAATACCAAGTTTTTTCATGCGATGGCAACCAACAGATACAGGAGGAACTCTATTGCCCTATTGAAGGATGATGATGGCAGAATTGTTTCTGGTCATGAGGAGATGGCTGGGATGTTATGGTCTTCATACAGAAACAGAATGGGACAGACAGCTGGAATCAATATGCAGTTTGATCTTGCCAGGCTATTTAACAGGGTGGATGGTTTGGAAGATCTGACTATTCCTTTCACAACTAAGGAGATGGACTTGGTGGTAAAAGAGATGCCAGCACATGAAGCTCCTGGCCCAGATGGTTTCAATGGCTTATTTCTCAAGAAGTGTTGGGGTATCATTAAGGAGGATTTTTATAAACTGGCAAAGGACTTTCATGAGGAAAATCTGAATTTGCAGAATATCAATGGTTCTTACATCACTTTAGTACCTAAAGTTGCTAGCCCTGAGGGGTTCAATGACTTTAGGCCCATTTCCTTAACTAATGTTTGTTTAAAGTTTCTGACCAAGCTGGCAGCCAACAGATTACAGTCTCACATTCTCAAGTGCCTCCATAAGAACCAGTATGGTTTTCTCAAGTCTAGGTCTATTCAGGATTGTGTTGCCTGGGGTTTTGAATACCTACACCTCTGCCATGCCTCTAAAAAGCCAATTATTATCCTGAAATTGGACTTTGCAAAAGCTTTTGATACTATTGAGCATGAGGCAATTATAAAAGTAATGGAGAGCATGGGCTTTAATAGTAAATGGTTAAATTGGGTCAGGAATATTTTGTCCACAGGCACTTCGCAAATTCTGTTAAATGGTGTGCCAGGAAAACAATTCCATTGTAAAAGAGGAGTTAGACAAGGTGACCCTCTTTCACCCCTACTATATGTTTTGGGTTCTGAGCTCCTTCAGGTGGTGGTGAATGATCTCTTTCAGCAAGGGGGAATTGATTTGCCAATTGTCACACATGAGGAGGACTATCCCATTATTCAGTATGCTGATGATACTCTTTTAATAATGCCTGCGAATTTAAGTCAAGTTATTGCAATGAAAGAGTTACTGCATAAGTTCTCCCTCTCAACTGGATTAAAGGTTAATTATCACAAGTCTAGTATGGTTCCTATCAATGTCCCTGATAATCTCATTGCACAGTTGGCAATCTATTTTTGGGTGTCAGATTTGTGGGTTGCCTTTTACTTATTTGGGACTGCCTCTCGGGACCACAAGGCCAAGAATTAGTGATTTAGCGCCTATTGTTACTCGATTGGAGAGGAGGCTTTGCTCCACATCCTCTTTCCTGTCTTAGGGTGCGAGGTTACAGCTAGTGACTTCTGCTTTATCTTCTATGCCTATCTATTTCCTTTGTTCCCTTAAATTGCCTGCTGGTATTATCAAGGAAATGGATAGGGTACTGAGACAATGTCTATGGAGAGGTAATTCTGACACTCCTAAATAGTCTTTGGCAGCCTGGGATATGTTGTGTAAACCAAAAGGTGTTGGTGGGGTGGGGATTATCAATTTCCCTAAGCAGAATGAAGCTTTGCTTTTGAAGCATCTCCATAAATTTTATAACATGGCTGAGGTTCCTTGGGTTAGTCTGATTTGGAATGCTCATTATGTTGATTGTGTCCCCCATGTTGAGAATCCATGTGGCTCCTTCTGGTGGAGAGATATCATGAAGCTAGTGGGGCAGTTCAGATTAGTGTCGTCTGTTGTCCCTGGGAAAGGAAATACTTTCATGTTCTGGGAGGATGCTTGGGCACTTGGAGATTCAACCCAACCTCTTTCGTTGAGTTATCCAAAGCTATTCTCTTATGTTTTGGATAAGAAGATGTCAGCTGCTGAGGTTTATGGGCACCAGGATATGCTATCCTTGTTTTATTTGCCTCTCTCTGAACAGGCGTTTGAGGAATTTCAAGAGCTCTCTGCTAAAATGGAACTGGGACCATTGTCTTTGGAGAATGATAGATGGATTTACTGCTGGGGCACCCAATACTCTGCAGCACAATATTACAAGCATATACATCAGCATCAGGACACACTGCCCATGTTTAAATGGATTTGGAGATCCTCCTGCATGCTGAAATTCAAGTTCTTTGCTTGGCTACTTCTCAGTGATAGACTGAATACCAAGGATCTTCTTCAGAGGAGACATTGGCAGGTGACTGAGGATTACTCTTGTGTTCTCTGTGTCCGGAATCTTCATGAAGACAGGGTGCACTTGTTTTTCGAGTGTCAGTTCAGTCAAAGGGTCTGGAGCTACTTGCAGATTGACTAGTTCTCAAGCACTGATGTCCAGACTGCTGCATCTGCTGCCAGAGATGGTTTCAATAAACCTTTTTTCATGGAGGTTGTTATTTTGGCCTGCTGGAATATTTGGAAGCAGAGAAATGGTAAAATCTTTGAAGCCAAAAGACCCTCTTTTGCTGCTTGGAAGAGGGATTTTGTTCATGATTTATCCTTGCTTGGGCATAGGATCAAGTATAAGTATCACTCTGCTCTTATGGCCTGGATAGGCAGCCTCTTGTAATCTGGTTTTTCTGGTAGTTTGTACAGGTAGGTTTTATTCCCTTACTTTAGCCTGTTTTTGGTTTCTTCTGGTAGTTTGTACAGATAGGTTTTTATCCTTTTTTAGCCTGTACTTTTGAAAATATTTTGAAACTCTTTGAATAAAATGCTGTGGGGCTTTTGCCTCACAGTCTTATACCTCAAAAAAAATGAAATTAATTGTGTAAAATGAAATTTCAATAAAATAAAAAAGAGGCTTATTGCCACCAGGTGGTTAGTGACAGGCAAAACTGTGCCCGTCACTAGTAAGTATTATCAGTGACGGGCAAAAATAAGACTGTCACTAGTATAAATTATTAGTGACGGGCTCTTAAAAATGGCTGTCACTAGTATTTTTTCAGGAGGCCGGCTGAAATAAAAAATTATTTAGTGATAGGCATATAAAAATGTCTGTCACTAGTAACGATATGATGAATGACAGGTTTATAAAAGTGACAGTCACTAGTTATTTTGTGTAGATCGACCGAAAGAACACACATGACAGCTATGATTTTTAAAATGTTTATTTTGACATACTGATTAATGGGATCCGCCAGAATTACATTTGTTTTAAAAAAATTAACATGATTTGCTTCAGATTTTATTTTCCTCCAAAAGTATGTGATGTTCCCACCAAAAGTACCAAATTCAGCTCAGCGCGCGGTGCCAAACCCGAAAAAAATCGGAATTATGCGTCGTTTCCTCCCCACGACCTTATCTCTTTGTCTCCCCAAATTTCCCAATTCCCCGGCTCCACCTCTTCTCCCCCAGCGGCGCCAACACTCCCGTCTTCTCCCTCCTCCCGCCCGCCCGTCAGCTCCATCCTCCGTAATTCCCACCACCAACCCCAATCCCCCTCCCGTCCTCCGCCGCGACCGCAAGCAACAACATCCATGGCAACAAAGTAGGGCGATACCCATGGCTAACTGCAGTAATGGAAAAAATGAAAGGTGAGCTACGCGCTTGCGTGCCCAGTTGTGTCCCTCTACGCGTCGCCTCACCTGACACAGGTGAATCTTCTATCCCTGCAGCAGTTCGTTGGCAGCAGGGCGAACCTAGTGGAGGAGGCACGACGGGGAAGTGTGCGCGGCTGGAAGCGGACAGGAGCAAGCGGCGGGGGGAGAAATTCTTCATGATCTATCCCCCCTTCTTGTTCACGCTCTACCTCAGCGTTGTCATCTCTTTCAAGATGTTTGAGGTAATCAACGCTATCGCCTTTTGCCCGAGCATAATTTTTCTGGATCCTAGAACGATGATTGGATCTAAAATAAGATTTGATTTGTGTCGCAATAGTGGAACACGGGGTTCCCCTGATGCGGTCAAAGTGGGTCCATCGCACATGGGCCCACCAAGGAGGTACTCAAGACCAAGGCACAAGACTGGCAGATGGGCCCCCCATCTGCCCCCCGGCGTCCCGGCGCGCGTGGCATCGACAACCAAGGCAAAGGACTCGGGGACCCTCCGGGGTTCCCCCAACCCGGAAGCAGGCATGGAGGTCCCGGGACCCCGACGCCCGGCAGGAGGCCAGGCTCACCCCAGGAACCAACCTCCAGTGCGCAAAGAGGATAAGCTTGCCAGCCCTGGCTGGATGCTCCTAGAAGACTTGGGCGCCAAGAAGATGGAGGCGCCAAAGGGGGGGCAGAGGCGGAAAAGCTGTCAGCCTTTGTCCGCCCTCCTTGGAAAAGGTGAGCGACCTCACCCACCCCCTCTGAGAAGAATACATGGACGATAGGAGGCCACGTCGCCTCCTAAGGAGAACCCGGAGGGTTTCCCGCCAAAAACCCCTCCGGCCCCAAGGTTGCACCTGTGGTATCCCCTTAGCCTATAAAAGGACGACCAAGGCACCCAAGGGGAATGGGAAGACAAGTCAAGTGAAGCAGAGCACAAGTCCAGAAGACAAGTTCAGGGAGGCTGGGCTAGGTAGTACATGATTCCAAGGTTAGCTTAGGCGAGAGGTGATCTCCTCCGGGCCAGGATCTGCTCGTCTTCAACCTCTAGCCAACACCTCCCGGGTTCTCACCCGCGACCACCATTGTAAAGCTACACCATGATACACCTCTCAATCCAGACATGCAGGAGTAGGGCTGTTAGCCTCCGGGCGGCCTGAACCTAGGTAAACTCCTTGTGTCTCTGTGATGCTTGCTAGTACGTAGATCTCGAGCGTAGACGAAGCCCCCGGGCGGAAGACGGCACTCAGCCTCCTTCGCGCCCCATACCGAACCTAAAAAGGGGGTATCCTTTACTCCCGGTGTCCGTGATCCAAGACACGACATCTGGCGCGCTAGGTAGGGGGCGCAAGTGCTGATTTCTTCTTCATCGGCTTCGTGTTCTTCGTCGAGATATTCCCCAAGTTCTTCATCGGCTCGAGATCTTCGAGGAGATTTGCATCAAGTTCTTCATCAACCATGGCGCCAAAGAAGAGGCCCGACGTCCAAGGGTCCAAGGCGGCCCCCCCTACGCGCTCTCAGGCTACCGGTGAGCGTCGCGCTGCTGCGGCAAACCGGGCTTCTCCTCCTCCACCTCCGAAGAAGGACGCTCTGGGTGGGGCAGGCGGCCCAACCCGGAGCGGTGAAGATGGTGGCGCGGAGAAGAGCAAGGGCGGCAACACCGGCAAGGACCCCTCTGTCGGTGAAAAGAGCGACGGTGCCCGCGCTGGCAAGGGTCAGCAGGGCACCAAGAGCAAGTCCTGCACTCTCCTCTCGGACGACGCGCAGGCCCGCCACGACGCCCTCGTCACCGCCAAGGCTCTGATCGAGTTCCCACCCAGCACCGACAACCCCAAGGTCTAACATGAGTGGTGGACCCATGTGGAGGAACTCCTCCACTTCGCCGATGGCGGTCCCAGGTGTGAGCCCGTTCACGCCCCCACCGTCAACAGCCCCGGAGCCAAGGGAGCAGAGGCGCGAGAACCCCGGGACCCTCCCCGGGGAGATGGCCCAGGTGATGCCGTGCCTCCTCAAGCAAACCCTCCCACGGCGGGTCGGGCGAACCGCAACGGCAGCCCCGGCCATCTCCGTTGGTTCATCCTCCATGCGCAACCCGGATCTGCGCAACGACCTCAACAACCGTCTCCACGAGGATGCATGCACCCGCATCGAACGTCATCGAGAGCGCCATCGACGGGAAGATCGAGACGACGACATAGCCGAGGGCTGTCTCGCCCTCTCCCCTGAGTTTCGCCAGGCACCTGGCCCAAGAAGTTCAAGATCGACGTCCTCCGCTATGATGACACTACCAACCCTCGGGACTTCCTGCAGCTATACTCGTTGGCTGCGGTGGTTGCCAGGGCCGACGAGATTATGATGGCCAATTGGTTCCCATTGGCCCTGAAGGGAGACGCTCAGTCATGGCTCCTCAACCTCCCCAAGTGCTCCATCCGATCCTGGCGGGCACTAAAGGAGGCATTCCTGGGGGATTTCCAGGGCGGCTACCAGCGCCAAGGAGTTCCCAGCGACCTGCATGACTTCAAGCAGCTTCCGGGTGAAACTCTCCGCATGCTCATCCAACACTTCACCCAGAAGATGAACACCATCCCAAGCATCAAGCAGGAGCTGGTGATTCAGTCCTTCCACGCCAACGTTGTCATACCCAGATGCGCGAGAAGTTGAGCACTCATCGCATCGAGACTACCCGCGAGCTATGGGAGCTTGCGGACCGCTGCGCCCGCGCAGAAGAGGCGGTCAGAGTCCCCGGGGAGGAGGAACCTGAGGACAAAGCCACCCCTGCCAAGAGCAAGAAGCGGGACCCCGGTCCCGACAAGCGCGTCTTCGTCACCGAGCCTCTCTCCAAGATGGTCAAGCCAGCCTCGACTTCTGAGGGCGATGAAGATCCATGGTGCCACATCCACCCCGACGGCAATCACCCGCTCAAGGACTACCGCCAAGTAAACGGCCTCGCTGCGCGCACGCAACGTCAAGGAGGCGGGACCGGCCCAGGTGCCTGCTACAGCTGCGGACTCTATGGGCACTACTCCCGGAACTATCCCACAGGTCGCCAAGGCGGTGACGGCCGGGGATGGGGGCGTGGTGGAGGACGCGGAGGCCGCGGAGGAGGGCGCGATGGCCAAGGCGGACGTGGGCCAAAAAACGCGGAGTTCGCCGACAACGGGGACGCTCCGGCTCCTCAGGAAGGCGGCAACGGACAATTCCAAAAAGTCAATGGCATCGTCGGGTGCATTCACGGGGGAGCCTCCCTCCAACAGCGCCGGCAAGAGACTCGTCCGGGAGCTAAACGCGGTCGCCCCGGCGTCGTTCAAGCCCCTGGAGTGGTCTAACCAGCTCATCTCCTTCGACCCGGAAGATCACCCTGACACCACTGTCAGGGTAGGGACACTCTCCCTGGTCGTGTCGCCCATCATCCATAACTTCAAGGTCACCAAGATGCTGGTCGACGGAGGCTCTAGCCTCAACCTACTGACGGCAAAGGTCCTGGCCACTTTGCAAATCCCTTTCTCCCGCCTGCAAGACACCGGCATGTTCCAAGGTGTGAACGGGAATATCACACGGCCTCTGGGGAAGATCTCTCTTCCGGTCACGTTTGGTGGCCCCGAGAACTTCCGCACCGAGGAGATCATCTTCTACATCGCCGACACACCGCTACCCTACAACGGCATACTCGGCCGACCCACGCTGGCCAAGTTCATGGCCGTCTCCCATTTTGCCTACAACATGATGAAAATCCCTGCGGCCTGGGGTGTGATCAGGATCAAGGCCGACATCGACGACGCCATCTACTGCATCCAGAGACTGAACCAGACGGTGGCCGCAACGGCGGACACCCGACAAGACATGCAAGACGCTGGTGCTGAAGCTGCTCTCGGGGGCGGAGGGAACCCCGGGAGCTCGGCACCCGCGGCCCCCAAGAAGGCGCCATTCCGCGGCGACCCGCATACGAACAAGAAGGTGGCCCTCATGAGTGACGGTTCTCGCACCATCACCATCGGTGCCCACCTCACCGACAAATAGAAAAGCGCGCTCGTCGCCTTCCTTCGGGAAAATTCTGACGTCTTCGCATGGGAAGCGTCGGGTTTACCTGGTGTACCAAGGGAGGTGATCGAGCACAAGCTGGCGGTGACCACGGACGCCCGCCCCGTGAAGCAAGTTCTGCGAAAGCAGAGCAAGGAAAAGTTGGAGTTCATCGTCTTCGAGACCGACAAGCTACTCGAAGTCGGTGTCATCAAGGTGGTACCTCATCCCACCTGGGTAGCCAACCCGGTGGTGGTGCCAAAGCCGAACTCCTCCAAGCTGCGACTCTGCGTCGACCTCACAGACCTGAACAAGGCCTGCCCCAAGGACCCGTTCCCTCTGCCGCGCATCGATCAGATCGTTGACTCCACAGCCGGTTGCGAGTCACTCTGTTTCCTGGATGCCTTCTCCGGGTACCACCAGATCCTGATGGCGGTCGAGGACCAGGAGAAGACGGCCTTCATCACCCCCAAGGGCTGCTACTGCTACACCTTCCAGCGCGCGATGCAAGCGTGCCTTGGGACCCAGCTGGGCCGCAATGTTGAAGCCTACATCGACGACATCGTGGTCAAGACAAGGTTCTAGGACTCCCTTGTACAGGACCTGCACGAGACTTTCGACAACCTCCGCCGGGTCAACTTCAAGCTCAACCCTGACAAGTGCCTGTTCGGGGTCCCATCCGGCAAGCTGTTGGGTTTCCTGATCTCCCACCAGGGGATTGAGGCGAACCCCGACAAGATCAAGGCCATCAAATGAATGGAAGCGCCCCGGCGAGTCAAGGACGCGCAGCGCCTCAACGGGTGCATCACTGCACTCGGGCGCTTCATCACAAGGCTTGGAGAGCGGGCTTTGCCATTCTTCAAGTTGCTCAAGAAATCGGGCCCCGTGGAGTGGAGCCCCGAGGCTGAGGAAGCTCTCCAATCACTCAAGAGCTACCTCACTTCGCCACCCGTCCTCGTGGCCCCAATGGAGAAGGAACCCCTACTGATGTACATCGCGGCCACTAACCAAGTGGTCAGCGCCGTGCTAGTAGCTGAGCTCGACGCATCTCCAAAAAGCCAAGCAAGGGCAAGCGTCTCGGGGACCCGTTCCCAGGGCAGCCCAGCAGGAAGGGGCGGCCAGGTGTTCAGGGGTTCGAAGATCCTAGCACCCGGCCCCCTCCATCAACATCGAGCCACGCTTTGAGGACGAAGGAATACACTCCAAGGCGACGCAGCCGGGGGCTACTCCGACAACACCCCGGAGCGCCAAGGACGTGGAGAATGTCGAACCTGCCAAAGGATCGACGACCCGTAAGGTGCAGCACCCGGTCTACTTCATCAGCTCAGTGTTGCGCGACGCCCGGGAGCGGTATCCCATGATGCAGAAGCTGCTGCTAGCGATCCTTATCGCCTCCCGCAAGATGAGGCCATACTTCGAGGGGCACCTAATCACGGTGGTGTCCAAGTACAACCTAAGGAGTCCTCTGGAGAACCCGCTGGCCACCGGACGCATCTCGGCGTGGGCCACGGAACTCCAGGGCTTCGGGCTCAAGTTCGAGCACACGGACAACATCAATAGCCAAGCACTGGCTGACTTCACAGCCGAGTGGACCGAGACGGCGATCGACAACCCGGAGGAGGAGACGAGCCTTCCCGGGAAGGAGGATACCGACACCTGGACCATGCAATTCGACGGCTCCGACACCAAGGGGCAAGGAGGTGCTGGGTTCATCCTCACTTCACCAACCGGTGAGCGCCTGAAGTACGTCGTCCAAATGCACTACCAAGGAAACATCTCCAACAACACGACGGAGTACGAAGGTCTGCTCGCGGGACTTCGTGCTGCCATCGGCCTCGGCATCGGCAAGATCATCATCAAGGGTGACTCTCAGCTAGTCATCAAGCAAGTCAACAAAGAGTACGCCTGTCCTCAGATGGCGCCGTACGTCGAAGAAGTGTGGAAACTCCAGCGGCGCTTCAGTAGCTTCAGAGCTGCTTATGTGCCGTGGGAGGAAAACACATCTGCGAACGAGCTATCACAACTGGCGTCCAAGCGAGAACCGGTACCTCCCGGGATCTACATCGAGGTGCTCAAGCGGCCTTTAGTCTCTCCCGAGAGGCTGAAGCCAAGTTCTTCAGCGACAAAGGAGGCTGGCAACCCTTCTACATCAACAACACGGGTAGCCAGCCAGGAAGCCCAAGAACCGGCAGTGCCCGCGGCCGAAGAAGCTCTGCTTCCTTCTGGCCAGGAGGTACTGCTGGTGGAACGGACCGACCCACCCTGGCCTAGGACATCATCAAGTACATGGTGGAAGACGCCCTCCTGGAGAATGACCATAAAGCCGAGCAAGTGGCCCGCCGGGCAAAGCTCTACATCCTAATCGACGGCGAGCTCTACCGGCAGCGCGAAAATGGAGTCAAGTTACGGTGCATATCACAAGAACAAGGCCGAGAACTACTAAGGGACATACACAAGGGGATATGCTCAAGTCATGTGGCTTCAAGATCTTTGGCGGGGAAGGTTTTTCGCCAAGGGTTCTACTGGCCAGCGGTACTTCATGACGCAGAGTAGCTAGTCAAGACCTGTGAAGCTTGCCAGTACTACGCCAAGAACACGCACCAGCCACCTCAAGCGTTGCAGTCGATACCAATCTCCTGGCCGTTCGCGGTCTGGGGGCTGGACATCGTCGGCAAGATACCAAAGTCTGTGGGAGGTCACGAGTACCTGTTCGTGGCAATCGACAAGTTCACAAAGTGGGTGGAAGCGATGCCAGTTCCACGTCAGAAGGCTCAGGCCACCATCAAGTTCATTGAAGGAATCATCTACCGGTTTGGAGTACCGAACAGAATCATCACCGACAACGGCACTCAGTTCAGAAGCAAAGCCTTCCTCAACTTCTGCGAAGAGATTGGCATCAAGGTGTGTTTTGCCTCGGTGTCCTACCCAAGAAGCAACGGGCATGTAGAGCGAGAAAACGCAGAAGTACTCAAGGGATTGGAGACCAGAGCCTTTGACAAGCTGGAGAACAAGGGAAAAAACTGGATCAATCACCTGCCAAGCGTACTGTGGTCACTCAGGACAACACCAAGCCGAGCCACTGGAGAGACACCTTTCTTCCTCGTCTACGGAGCTGAAGCTGTCCTGCCATCAGAGCTCAAGTACGGATCACGCCGGATGCTCGCGTATGATGAGAACACGCAAGAAGAGCGAAGGATCGATGACATAAACCTGTTGGAAGAGAGAAGGTGCCGGGCCTCCTTACGGTCAGCTCGGTACCAACAAGGACTCCGCCGATACCACAGTCGTGATGTTCGCTCGCGGGAGCTGCAACCCGGGGACATGGTACTCTGCAAGAGGCAAAACATGGAAGGCCTGAATAAAATGTCATCAAAGTGGGAAGGACCCTTCCGGGTGACACATACCCTGAAACCTGGAACGGTGTACCTGGAGGACGAGCAAGGCCGGCCGGAAGGCAACGCCTGGTACTATCCGGCTCGCCTAGTTAGCTCTCTTCCGGGGAAAGCTGGCAACTGGGTGCGGTTAAACCTTTACCTCACGTGAGACTATCCAAGAATCATCTGTGGCGACAGGGCAAGTTTACCCAGCCTATTTCAGCCCCTGCCCCCATCGCCACGCCCTAACACCACACACACCCTCTTCATCGCACCTTCGTCCACCTACAACTCACACGCAAATGGAAAGTGCAAATCTAGAGGATCCTTGGATACGCCCGGAGAAATTATTCGGTTAGTATGGAGCCCATACTCCCACCAATGGCAGCACGCTCGATCTTGAGTCTAGAGACAAGAACTCGCACCTAGGGGCAAGAATGAGACAAAACACCATCCCCGATGGCAACTCATCCAAGCCTTCTTATCATTTTAATTAAGTACCACCCTTCACCACCATGTCCGAAACATTCCATCAATAACATAATTATGGAATTTAAACAACGGACATTATAACATTCGACTAAGCATAGCTAAGCATATAATACAACAATTATATCGTTGTCTCGGGCCAACACATCAAGCCGATGGTTCATAGGTAGGGAAACATGTATTGGTTCGGGGAAAACATGCATTCATAGGATACTCTAGTATTGACCAAAAGTTGACATAGAATCGAATACAATATTATGGTGGATAAAATAAGTTTTATAAAATAGTAGGATGCTAGATGCCAAGGAGGTTAGGTTATCTCTTGCCTTGCTGCCGGGGCGTGTAGTACTGCTCGTTGGGATAGGTAGGGGTGACCTCAACTCCGGAATCTATCGATACCCAAGCAAATATAGAAGAACAAATAAATAACACGAAGACATGTGCAATGCACAATCATGATGGTATGTCAATTTCATGCAATGATATCAACATATAATTTAGCTAACAATATTAAATGAGGTGCCAAATAATTAGTGCAATTATTTGGAAACAACCCCAGATTTAACTTAATGACCACATTGTTCATACATTGTTATATTACTAAAAAGTGGTTTAAATATGCATGAACATGACATGATTAGTTAGGTCTTGTTCTTCCGATCATTTTGGTACCTCATTTGTGAATTTCCAATTATTGATGAATAAATAGTGAATTAAATAATTATTGGAATTTAATTCTCTTAATCATTTAAAGAATAACTTCAAAAGAGAAATTGTGATCATGATTTGATATTAGCATGGTTTGATAGCATTTGTCATGTCGATCACTTTGATAATTTATTCACAATTTTTGGTTAATTATTTAACAAGTTATGATTTTTCCTAAATTATGTATTATTTATACCATCTTATATCTTCTAATTGGAGGCACCATACGAGGCTCCATATTAATTCTGGAGAAACTAGCTAATTTATCTGTCCGATTTTTCTATCAAGGATAGTTAGCCGTCGGATGAGCATACCCGCCAGCTTCTCCTCGGGTAACTATCGCGCGAGATCGAGGGGAAAAACGCCCTCGCAGCCGTAAAGAGCGTCTCCTCCGTAGACTCCTCCGTTTTGCTGGTCGCCGCCATGTCCTACCACCGCATCGTCGAGCGATCCCTTATGCGGCTCTTCCTCATCCTTCGTCTCGCTGGGTCTCCTCTCCATGCCATACAGGCTGCAATCGATCTGAAAAGGTATTGTCTGATCAATCCTATCTAGGCCTCCTTAATTCCCTTCGTAAACCTAGCTCGGCTTTGAATCTCCACAACTTCTAGGTATTTGCAATCCACCATCTTTTTTTCATCACTGTAATACCCCGGCCACTCCCGGACCGGCACCTGTTACGCCTGGCAGCTCTCTAGGATCACTAGACTGGCCCCACAGACCAACACTAGTCTTTTCTGCGCACTTTGTCCTCACTCGTGCACACCCGGGAAGAACTTCCCGGTCGGTCACCCATCCCAATATTACCCCAGGCCAAGCACGCTTAACATCTGGGTTCTATCGAGATGAGCTTCCGGAAAAGAAGTTGCAACTTGTTGGTATGAGTATCCTATCAATCCTATTAAGCCCTGAGCCAGGATCTCACATCCTTCCCCCCTTAGAAGACCGACGCCCTCGTCGGTCAACCCCAGTCCAGGAACTTCCCCCTTTGGCACCCGTCTGTGCGTCCAGTGCCGGCACATGTCCCACATGTCCGCGCCTCTGACCCGCACACGCCCGAGTTACCGCAAGGGTCGGCTCTGATACCAATTGTAACACCCCGGCCACTCCCGGACCGGCACCTGTTACGCCTGGCAGCTCTCTAGGATCTCTAGACTGGCCCCACAGACCAACACTAGTCTTTTCTGCGCACTTTGTCCTCACTCGTGCACACCCGGGAAGAACTTCCCGGTCGGTCACCCATCCCAATATTACCCCAGGCACGCTTAACATCTGGGTTCTATCGAGATGAGCTTCCGGAAAAGAAGTTGCAACTTGTTGGTATGAGTATCCTATCAATCCTATTAAGCCCTGAGCCAGGATCTCACAATCACTTCCTGTACCTCCAGTCCTTGGTGAGCGGCAGCTACGGACCAGCGACAATATCCATGACAGCGAAGGCTCATGGTGCTTAATCAAGGGCCCCGCCTCACTTTTCCTACACGTCACAACTAGACTAGGGATTAAAGTGTACGATCCCATCCTGATCTCTCTGTTTGCGCAATTTCTTGGCAAAAATTATCTTTCATGAGCTAGCACGCAAGGCCTCTGTGGTTGCAAATATAGGCAGGTTTTTTGTTGTTGTTGATCGTGTATTTTGCAGCAAGCCAATGTCCAGCTTTGCTTCCGGTATATGTGTTGCATCAGGCTGGACTTTGTACCTCCAGTAAGATGGGATATGAATTAACTCTTCCTATTTTTATTCTACCAAATAGCTAGAAATATTTCACTTTGTGATAACATCACGTTACATGCCATTTGGTGTATGTCCAGACTACAGTTATATACTTATATGTGGTTAATTATTTATGCAGTCCAAATGTTTGATTAATCGCTTAAAGAAATTATATGGAGTTTTTTTGCTGTATGCTTGAAGGAGGTAATTCTATTAGTTATAATCATCACCCATGATGCCATGACCACCCTGTGTCCCGTCGCTGCCCTGTGTGTGACCCAAATTTCTGTGGTCGATTTACATGTATGTTTCAGCTTCATATAGAATGCAGGCATCAGTTTATCTTTTAATCTAAAATTTTATTCTGCAACGATCTATAGTGCCTTTCAGGTTGGTAAACTTTGTTCTTACATACGACGTGGAAAGCCAATTGATTTGTGACTGCTAAATACTAAATCTAATGGAAGACAAAGTGAACACATTTTTCACCTGATATGATCAGGACAGAATTGTGAAGGTGCATAAGAGGGTACTGATGTTGTACCTTTAAAAGGCAGTGCCAGATTCTTTTCTTGGAAGCATTCTTGGACAATGCCCTATTGCAATATCCCAGCGGTAATCCTCTGCTCTCAACAGTTTTTTAACCAATTTTGTCCTGTTATTATAATTTGATTGTTTGTTAACTTACCCATGTGGCCTCTCCTTATCTCCTTGCCGGCCATGTCCTAACCTATATCTTGCGCAACCATCTAGCACAACATTGAGGGTGCACTACGTTCGGCTCTGCTGAGTGCGGACAGTGCAATTGACCAATGTGCTTGCCTCTTTCCCATCAGATCTGCAAATATGTATGAGTAGTTATGCATTTTTTTACCATGCACATAAATTTGAAACGTAAAGAGCCTGAGGATCACATTGTGCTGATCATGGGTAATGCAAGACAAGAATTTACCTCCAGATTGAAGACCATAGACGGGAAATTTCAGTAAGATACATCGTCTCTTTTCTCAATGTTGCTTCTGTAATGCATTGCACAGTCTATGTCATTATTTGTTATTTCTTAGATATATATTTAATAACATTTAGGGCAAATGACTATTTTGACTTCATACTAATGTGTACTTCTGCTGGACACAATTTTCACATGCAATAGATCCATACAATTTTAGTTTCTACTAAATTTGGATATCTACTCAGTATCTGTACTATATCCAGTACTATATTTACATGGCACACTAGGGTTATGTATTTCATATTGAGAGGTACATGTTACTTAGAATCAATAATTAGTCAGACTATTGTCGTTTATGCTATAACATAGCTAATGGAAGATGTTTTAGATATTCAGATCACAAATATGCAAGATAAACGAGCTGGCAGGTTCAATGGAAAAGGAATGAACTCCAACTGCCATCGGTAGTGCTGCTCCTGCGATGCATTAACAAATCGTTGTAATTGACCGGCACTCTAAGAAAGGAAACTGTAATTGACCGGCACTCTCAAAACCTTGAACCAGAGGACATTCCCAGCTGAGAGAGGAAGTGGATCGGCGAGAGGCTGGACAGGACAATGACTTATTACACTTCGATTGCAGCCCCCATTGAGCTTCAATGCTAAGGACCGCATGGAGCTAGGATGCTGCTAGGTAGAGGATGAGCAAGAGCTTCTGCGGTAGCCTAGGCGATGCATATGTGCTGTGGCAGCCTCAGGGTGATGCGAACGAGGATGCGGACGTAGAAGCAAGAAGTTCCATCCCCTCGTTCGCATATATTTTCTCTGCACATATTATTGCCTACTAAGAGTCATCCCCTCCGCATGTTTAAGACTGAACCCGGGATGGAAAAATCCTCTCACGGTCAGATCAGTAATGTTTTATGTGCACAAGAGGAAAGTAAAAAAACAAATCACTGAATATTGATTACATTTGTCTGCCAAAAAAATTGTATCTCTTATACTCATGTAAAAAGGAACGTTCATATAATATTGAACCAGGATTAATTTTCAATATAGATCTCGAGAGCATTATTAGCTTACGTAACATCTAGAGGGTCATGCATTATTTTCATATTCAAGCAATAGTCCACTTTACATAGCAAACACATTGTTTGGATAATACTTTATTTTTCTCTTGCCAAAATGCAATTATGAGATTAATGTGATATTTTCTTTTCTGTAGTGATTTTGTTCAAGTAAGTTTTTCTTGCATCGATATCATTCATCTAGGTGCATAAGATCATACCTGTAATAATCATAATATTTACCCATATCTCTTTGCTACAACTACAATTTGATCTGAATTTTTGCATGATGAGACAAACGTAGTGTCCTGCTACGAAATCTGAGTCTTCCAATATATTGCTGCCATCACTACTGAAATATAATTCAGAATGAAGAAATAACTTCTCTTTTCTATTATCTTTTCTCTTTGTGATTTCATCCTCCTTAATTTAATTAGATTGACAGTACATACGCCAAACATGAAAATTATCAGGTTATTTTTCCTTAACATGTTTCAGATTTTAGGGGTTTTCCCGAAGTAAAAATATTTAGGTAGTGATTTCACAATAGCACATCGAATGTGCTTCTTTTAGCCATGCTGAATCATGCCACCAGATAACACTATATATTTCTCAGACAACTTGGTGCTAACAGAGTAACAGAAACTCTTAATACAAAGCAATCACGAGGACTGAATATATGGAAGAACGAAACATCCATGCTGCCTTGAATGTCTAACTGCCTATTGGAAGTAGTCAATGGAGCGTTGTAAATACTTAAAAGTTTAGAAAACATAAATGTTTCTTTTTTCTTGCCCATCTAATGTTAAAATTATGACACGTTTGTCATGCAATTTATCATCTCAGCGAATTCTAATTCTAACATATCTTTCAATATCCACATTGAAAGTGTATTTACAAAAAAAGAAATTATATGTAATTTTTTCTTCTAAATGACTGGCCCGTGCAGTCGCACGGGTTGACGACTAGTTTTAGGAATTCTTAAAACAAAGGTAAAAATATTTACCTAAAAGAGCATGGCAATGTTACCAATAGATAGGTATTGATTTTCTGAACAAATTGGTATATTATTTGCTAAATTTGAACCAATATTTAACTAGTTATCATTTTATTTAATTTATTTTAATTCACTGTTTTACTGTTTGGGCCGGCCTCCAGATCGGTCCAGGCCGGTTTCCAGGCTGGCCTCATATCCGAGTCAGCCTGCCCACTGGCTGGCCCAGACCGGGCACCAGGCCGGTCACGTACCAGAGGATGCCGGCCTCCTGGCCGGCCCAGACCAGAGCCCAGGCTGGGCATGGGCCTGAGGCTGCCGGCTGTCTGGACGGCCCAGGCCGAGGGCAAGGCCGGGCTGGCTCCCGAACCCGCCGGCCTCACGGCCGGACAGGCCGGTGTCCAGGCCAGGCGTGCGGGGTGTGCGGCGACCGACGATGATCAACGGCGGCGGCGAGAGGGAAAAGAGGGGAAGCGGGAGAGGGCCTAAAAGGGTGCGGTCCTCACCCTGGTTGCTCATGGGTGCTCGTCGGCGGCGGGGGTGGACTGCGTTTGATGGAATCGAGCTCGCCAGAGCTCGGTCAGGGTCGAGGTAGCCGAGGACGAAAACGATGAAATCCGGGATCCCCGGTCCGATTCCTGGCACGGGGAGGAAGAGGAGGATGCGGCGGAGGGGTTTGTCGGCGTCGATCTGCTCGAGGATCCCTCTATCGGCGGCACTACGGCGGCGGGCGCGAGCTCGAGGTTGACAGTGGCGGGAGTGAACAGGGAGAGAGGAATAGAGCACGGGGAAAGAGCAGGTGAGGAGCAGGTAAGGAGCAAGGCATCGTGGGCGTCCTCCTTCGCGTCCTTGTCCACGGAGAGGGGGGCCGCGGAGTGGGGGAACGGCGGCATGGCAGCGCACGGCATGGCGCCAGTGCCATTTCTGGCACTGTGAAGGAGGAGAGAGGAGGGGATGACAGGGGGCCCCCTGTCAGATTTTTAAACATTCGCCACTTTTCTTTTTCTGATTTTAAAACATCAGGTTTTAGCTATTGAAATGAGCCATTTAAGCAATTTTAGAAATTCTAGAAAAATTCATGTGGGCTCCCATAAGGTCATTTTTAATAATTTCCAAAATCCAATTACTTGGTTTACTTAACATTTCAATAAATTATAAAAATATTTATGCAGGCTCATAACATTATACGGAAGCTCCCCATAATTTTATTTTGAATTTTGGGAAAGTTTAACTTGGTCTCAAAATAGGAATAGAATTGAGCCAATTTGAATTCTCAATTTTATTTCCTTGCTTGTTGATAATTTTCCTTTACCAAATAAATATAATTTAATGATTGAAACTTCCTGGACAATTTGGAAGTTCAAAATTAATTGTTTGCCAAGTTGAGTAATGCATTTGGTTTGGAGGTTTGTGGAAGGTTTGCTTCCCCATTTTAAGTGTTGCCAGTTGTTGATTGCTAGGAGAAGCAATTTCATATGCATGCCATGATGCAAAACTAGAATGCAAAAAGTGGAAAAATTCTTCGTATTTCTCAGTACAAAGCTGGGGCTGTTACAGTCCCCCTCCACCTCCGGGCGTAATGAGTTCTCAACTTCGTCTACTTCACCAAAATGTGGTAAGCCACAAACTAATGTGATGGTGGGTAGTGATAGGTTGTGCAATATTGATAGTGAGCTCATTGTTGATGATCTTTTATCTTTATCTTGTTGCAATGCCTCATCTTTGGACCTAAACACACAAAGAACTATAAATTTCATACATGCTAGTGTTGATAGTCGTTGCATATCATCCAAAAATTGCTTGGATAAATTTCATAATGATAGGCTTCCCTTTTCTTGTTGCCATGATAAAAATGCTTGTGTTCCCTCTAACTCTTGTATTAATAATAATGTAGAGGAAACCCAATTAGTTATGGAACAAGATGTGAACTTGAGTAGTTCAAAAATTAATTGTTCTTCTTCTTTAACCATCTTTTTCCTTATGGCTAAATCTTCTAATAATGACACTACTAGGATTCTTTTGTTTCTTCAAATCCAAAAAATCTGTAATGTAAATACAATGAAATTAATTGTGTAAAATGAAATTTCAATAAAATAAAAAAGAGGCTTATAGCCACCAGGTGGTTAGTGACAGGCAAAACTGTGCCCGTCACTAGTAAGTATTATCAGCGACGGGCAAAAATAAGACTGTCACTACTATAAATTATTAGTGACGGGCTCTTAAAAATGGCTGTCACTAGTATTTTTTCGGGAGGCCGGCTGAAATAAAAAATTATTTAGTGACAGGCATATATAAATGTCTGTCACTAGTAACGATATGATGAATGACGGGCTTATGAAAGTGACTGTCACTAGTTATTTTGTGTAGTTCGACCGAAAGAACACACATGACAGCCATGATTTTTAAAATGTTTATTTTGACATACTGATTAATGGGATCCACTAGAATTACATTTGTTTTAATAAAATTAACATGATTTGCTTCAGATTTTATTTTCCTCCAAAAGTATGTGATGTGCCCACCAAAAGTCCCAAATTCTGCCCGTCCCAACCGAAAAATTAGGCGCGCTCAGCTCAGCGCGCGGTGCCAAACCCGAAAAAAATTCGGAATCAGTGCGTCGTTTCCTCCCCACGACCTTATCTCTTCGTCTCCCCAAATTTCCCAATTCCCCGGCTCCACCTCTTCTCCCCCAGCGGTGCCAACACTCCCGTCTTCTCCCTCCTCCCGCCCGCCCGTCAGCTCCATCCTCCGTAATTGTCACATCCCGAATTTTGGCCCTATAAAATTTTCTTTGACAAAACCAAAATTTGGATTTGGATTTGGACCTTCTGATCTCGGCACCTCTATTTTTCGCCAACATTCCCAAAACCTCAAAGATTCTCTAAACACTTATTTTTTTTAATGCAAAAAGGCCTAAACCCTAGCCTTCCAAAGGAGCTATACCAAGGGTGACTTCAAAAATTCCCCAAAAATTCCAGAGTGATCCCCATCTAGCTTAGAACCCATTTATGCAAAAATATTGGGTGACTTGTTAGGAAAAGATTTGACTTTTCCCCTGATTTATTTTCTACCGAAAACCCAAAACCCTAGCTTTCCAAAAGAAGTAGGTCAAGACCATCTTCAAAAATTCTACAAAAATTCAGGGAGGATCTCTAACCAGTGTATAACCCAAATATGTAAAAATATTCCATACCTTGTTTAGGAAATATTTGAGTTTTTCCATGATTTACTTTCTGTCCTAAACCTTGTTATTTTTGGAAACCCTACTAAAACTTTTTTAAAAATTCTAAAAAACCCCAAGGTAGATGCTCCTAACATATACCTACCTCCTGTAATTTTTCTGGAGAAATATCTTTTATTTTAGTTGCCCAAAATCCAATTTCCCTTTTCAGCTGAAGGTGTTCGATGAAAGTTTCCTTCTGCCAAGATGCAAACTAGCTCAAGAACATATCTAGACTTTGGTAGATCTTCTCTTTCTGCACCTAGTGACACGGTCACTTTTCCAATTTGGTGCCATATGGTGCCAATGGCATGACCATGCCGGTCATGGCATGCCCTGTGGCGTGGCCACCATGGCCATGGCCGCACCCGACGGCGCTGCCACTTTGTGGTCGTCGCCGGTCTGCCTCCCCCTGAGCTCCTCTTGTGCCCCCTGCTTCTCCTCCTCCCCCTCGACCCTCCAGCATCCACGCGTCACCTCCACCTCCTTGTGCGCCGTCGGCCACTAGCCGACACGCCGTGCACAGCACCGCCGCTGGACCCCTCCCCTCACCAGTGCCGGCACTGCTCCCCCGTGCCCGTCGATCCTATCCACCGGCCGCGAATCCCGTTGTCCAGCCTCTGCCTCCTCGCTCCGCGACGCGCCGCCCGCTACACCATCGACGAGATGGTCGTCATCCCGCCGTTGCGGCCAGGACATGTCACCTCCCGCACCAGTGCCCAGCCCCACCCGTTCTTATCCACGGCCGAGAAACCCGTCGTCCAGCTCCACCCTACAGCTACACCGACGGCGCGCCGTCCGTCGTCTCCTCCCCTGCCACGGCCTCCTCGCTCGACACCTCGCTGCGGACCTCGTCCGGACCGCCACCGCGGTGGGCTATAAAAGGAGCCCCCGGCTCCCTTCGACCACCACACCACCACCCCCTCCCTCTGAGCCTCCTCCCTGCCCATGATTAGCTCCCCGGGAGCACCGGAGCGCCGGCGATGAGCGCGTCCCCGCCGCTCTGTCTCCGGGCGATTCCTCACCCCAGAGCCACCCCGCCGCCCACACCTCTTCCCCCCTTCCAATCCAAACCTCCCGGAGCCCGTAGCCACCTTCATCTTGACCTAGGACCGCCGGAATCGACGCCCTCGTCCTTGACGGTGAGAACGCCGGCGACGACCATCCCCTCCCCTCTGTTTCGGTTTTTTTCTTTCTTCAGGTGCGTACCGGTTCGGCTGATGGGCCGCTGGCCAGTGGGCCCCGCCCGTCAGATTTTCAAACTTTTGTGAAACGTTTTCTTTTTCTATTTTCTCTGTTTTTTTTAGAATTGGCAGATTCTAGGTCAAACTTTGGGAGGTCATAACTCTCTCAAAAAAATTCAGAAAAATATGAATCTTTTTGCAGTAGTTTTGTTTTGAAATTCTCTATCCATTGGCACTGGTTTTGAAGGATTTGAAGTTCATTTGCTTTGGAGATTGTTGTGTAGCTATTGAAAGGTTTATAATGCCTATTTTTGAATCCTCTAATAGATTCCGACCATTTCAACGAAGGAGAAATTGATCCCACAACAGAAGGCAAGCCATCAGCCCCCAACCATCTGTTCCCAAGTTATCGATGCCTTATTTGTTGCTTGTTTGAGCGGTAGTTGCATCCCACATACCACACCCCATGCCTACTATTTCATGCTGATGATTTATTGCAAACTATTGTTGTCACCTTTATCTCATGTCTATTATTTTATGTGATCTATCAATGCTACTTTGATTCCTGCAATACGATAAACTCATGTTCCGTGAGTTGAGTTCCGGTACCCCGTCTAAATACACGTTGGGTCCTACCCAAGTGGATTGAAGCGGCTACTTTTTCGTGGAGTTGTGGTGTTGCGTTGGACGGTACCATGCACCACTCCCCATTCCGGCGACGATGGACTGGGGGAACCGCCGCAGTCAATGGAATGGAGGAATGGGATCGCGTGGACGCCTCCACTGACCTTGTAGTCGATCTGTGGCTGTCACTGGCCGGAGGTATCTCCGCCATCGCCCGGTTGACGCTAACCGATTGTTTTATTTTATTTTCTTACTCGACCCGTGGCTGCTACTGGCCGGAGATATCTCCGTCCTCGCCCGGTTGATTTTGTCTTTACTCAACCTGTGGCTGTCACTGGTCGGAGGAAACTCCACCGTCGCCCGGTTGTCCTTACTTTACCTTGCTAAACTACTATGTGGTTATTATATGCTCATGTATATCTTGTGGACTAACGTTTGCTGCTGTCTTATGGCTGAGAATAAAAATTGACTAAAAAGATAACCACCTCCGTCGACTAGATTGGTTCAAATAGTGCCGCTCGCCAAACACACCCGCACAACCATGCGTCGTTGAAATGGGAAGACCGTAGCTCAGTAGCCTATCAAACCTCTTTTGATGCTACCCACTTGGCAAGTCTAGTCGGATACTGCATAGTTGTGGTCGGGGCTAGTCTTGTGAAGGTTCCGGAGCTAGCCGTTGCTCATGAGTTGGGGACGTGCCGAATTCACTTCGTCATAAGACTTAGCCCGAGTGGTAAGTCGGTAGCTATACAAGGAGTGTCTTGGTAGAGCGGACGGCTACGGGGGAATAGGTTTGTGCGGCAGGTACCGGCTGTACAAGCTTAGACCCCAACGTGTGGATAAAAGTTGCAACCTCTCGAGAGTGTCAAATCTAGAATCTAGTATTGTTCCTACCTAAGGAACGGTGTTGGGTCCAGTCACACTAGAGTCAGTCCAGTCGAACACGGAGAAATAAATTCACCAAGCGGTCAGAGTTGGACAAAGCTGAATGAGCAGAAACGTGGACCATAGTTGGTCAAAGCTAAGCCTCGAGGTGGACCATAGTTGGTCAAAAGCTGAGCTCGGGTTGGACCAGAGTTGGTCAAACTTGAGAACCTAAGTGTTGAGAATATTATTGTGTGGAAATGGGACTCGTTCTCATAAGCCACGGTTTCCGTCACAGGTAAGTAGGTAAGTTAAGTCCAACTGTTTAGCTTGGACTCGCACCCTACCCTACTGCACCCCTGCCATGACATATAGGATCGTTGGTTACGGTTGATTGTGGATTGATGTCTTGCGAGTACATTCCATGTACTCACCTGGCTTTTTATGTGGCCAGATCCTCCTACCCCCGTCGCCGAGTACCCCTTATACGAGAACTAGATCCGGTATCCAGGCAGAGCCCTGTGGAGTTAGGCCCTCTTCGTCGCACGCTTCCGCCCAACCGCTGACGCCCTCTGATGAAGTCATGTTCGATAAATAATGTACAAACTGTTGTGTGCGCTAGGGCGCAACCTTGTAATGAGACCCTTGTAATCCATCGTCGGTTCCCGACCCCTTAATAAAGTGGTTATGTTCTGTTATCAAGTTGTCATATATTCAGTGCTCCTGGGACTGATATATGGGGTAACTCGATCTCCGGATCGGGGTGCCATAGTAATGCCCACCACCAACCCCAATCCCCCTCCCGTCCTCCGCCGCGACCGCAAGCAATAATATCCATGGCAACAAAGTAGGGCGATACCCATGGCTAACTGCAGTAATGGAAAAAATGAAAAGTGAGCCCCGCGTCTGCGTGCCCAGTTGTGTCCCTCTACGCGTCTCCTCACCTGACGCAGGTGAATCTTCTATCCCTGCAGCAGTTCGTTGGCAGTAGGGCGAACTTAGTGGAGGAGGTACGACGGGGAAGTGTGCACGGCTGGAAGCGGACAGGAGCAAGCGGCGGGGGGACAAATTCTTCCTAATCTATCCCCCTTCTTATTCACGCTCTACTTCAGCGTTGTCATATCTTTCAAGATGTTTGAGGTAATCAACGGTATCGCCTTTTGCCCGAGCATAATTTTTCTGGATCCTAGAACGATGATTGGATCTAAAATAAGATTCGATTTGTGTCACAACAGTGGAACATGGGGTTCCCCTGATGCGGTCAAAGTGGGTCCATCGCACATGGGCCCACCAAGGAGGCACTCAAGGCCAAGGCACAAGACTGGCAGATGGGCCCCCCATCAGCCCCACGGCGTCCCGGCGCGCGTGGCATCGAAAACCAAGGCAAAGGACCCGGGGACCCTCCGGGGCCCCCCGACCCGGAAGCAGGCATGGAGGTCCCGGGACCCCGACGCCCAGCAGGAGGCCAGGCTCACCCCGAGAACCAACCTCCAGTGCGCAAAGAGGATAAGCTTGCCAGCCCTGGCTAGAGGCTCCTAGAAGACTTGGGCGCCAATAAGATGGAGGCGCCGAAGGGGGGCAGAGGCAGAAAATCTGTCAGCCTCTGTCCGCCCTCCAGGGAAAAGGTGGGCGACCTCACCTACCCCCCTCTAAGAAGAATACTTGGACGAGAGGAGGCCACATCGCCTCGTAAGGAGAACCCGGAGGGGTTTTCCCGCCAAAACCCCTCCGGCCCCAATGGTGCACCAGTGGTATCCCCTTAGCCTATAAAAGGAGGACCAAGGCACCCAAGGGGAAGGGGAAGACAAGTGAAGTGAAGCAGAGCACAAGTCCAGAAGACAAGTTCGGGGAGGCTAGGCTAGGTAGTGCATGATTCCAAGGTTAGCTTAGGTGAGAGGTGATCTCCTCCGGGCTAGGATCTGCTCGTCTTCAACCTCTAGCCAACACCTCCCGGGTTCTCACCCGCGACCACCATTGTAAAGCTACACCATGATACACCTCTCAATCCAGACATGCAGGAGTAGGGATGTTAGCCTCCGGGCGGCTTGAACCTGGGTAAACTCCTTGTGTCTCTGTGATGCTTCCTAGTACGTAGATCTCGAGCGTAGACGAAGCCCCCGGGCGGAAGACGTCACTCAGCCTCATTCGCGCCCCATACCGAACCTAAAAAGGGGGTATCCTTTACTCCCGGTGTCCGTGATCGAAGACACGACATCTGGCATGCTAGGTAGGGGGCGCAAGTGCTGATTTCTTCTTCATCGGCTTCGTGTTCTTCGTCGAGATCTTTCCCAAGTTCTTCATCGGCTTCGAGATCTTCGAGGAGATCTGCGTCAAGTTCTTCATCGACCATGGCGCCAAAGAAGAGGCCCGACGTCTAGGCGTCCAAGGCGGCCTCCCCTGCGTGCTCTTAGGCTACCCGCGAGCGCCTGCCCCACCTAGAGCGGTGAAGATGGTGGCGCGGAGAAGAGCATGGGCGGCAACACCGGCAAGGACCCCTCTGTCGGTGAAAAGAGCGAGGGTGCCCACGCTGGCAAGGGTCAGCAGGGCACCAAGAGCAAGTCCTGTACTCTCCTCTTGGACGACGCGTAGGCCCGCCATGACGCCCTCGTCACCGCCAAGGCTCTGATCCAGCTCCCACCCAGCACCGTCAACCCCAAGGTCTACCAAGAGTGGCGGACCCGTGTGGAGGAACTCCTCCACTTCGCCGATGGCGGTCCCAGGTGTGAGCCCATTCACGCCCCCACCATCGACAGCCCCGGAGCCAAGGGAGGAGAGGCGCGAGAACCCCGGGACCCTCCCCGGGGAGATCGCCCAGGTGAAGCCGTTCCTCCTCAAGCAAACCCTCCTGCGGCGGTTCGGGCAAACCGCAACAGCGGCCCGGCCATCTCCGTTGGTTCATCCTCCACGCGCAACCCAGATCTGCGCAACGACCTCAACAACTGTCTCCACGAGGATGCACGCACCCGCATCGAACGTCGTCGAGAGCGCCATCAACGGGAAGATCGAGACGACGACATCGCCGAGGGCTGTCTCGCCCTCTCCCCTGAGTTTCGCCAGGCCACCTGGCCCAAGAAGTTCAAGATCGACGTCCTCCGCTACGATGGCACCACCAACCCTCGGGACTTCCTGCAGCTATACTCGCTGGCTGCGGCGGTCGCCGGGGCCGACGAGATCATGATGGCCAATTGGTTCCCATTGGCCCTGAAGGGAGACGCTCAGTCATGGCTCCTCAACCTCCCCAAGTGCTCCATCCGATCCTGGCGGGCACTAAAGGAGGCATTCCTGGGGGCTTTCCAGGGCGGCTACCAGCGCCCAGGAGTTCCCAATTGTTATCTTTATCAGCTTCACCGATTATCATGATTCTTCAATTATCCGGACTTGCAGCATATCATAGCATCAGTTCCTCGGTGCATCGAGTCGAAAAATATCTAAACTCACCGAGTATTACGCGTTAAGAAAAATCTCCACTCATCATCTGACAAGTACCCATAAAGGCAGAACGTCAAATTCAGCCGAGGACGGCTGTATGTCGGTCCAGCTCATGCTGCCGACATACAATTTCGGTAATGCCCGAGAAGGCTAAAAACCGGTATATAATAATGCCCAAGCAGGCTATATGTCGGTCCAGCTAGTGCCGCCGACATAAATCTATGCGGTAAAAGCCCAGAGTGGCAGAAACCGACACATAAAAATATGCCCAAGAAGGCTAGAAAGTGGTATATAATAATGCCCATGCAGGCTAGATGTCGGTCCAGCTCATGCTGCCGACATATCTATGCGGTAAAAGCCCAAAGTGGCAGAAACCGGCATAAGAAATATGCCCAAGAGGCCGATATATCAAACCAACTTATGCTGGAGACATCGGATATCGGTAATCCGACATCAGAAATATGCCCATGCAGGCACTACGACAATCCAGCAAAAGGATGTTGACATCCGACATATGAAACATGCTCGTGCAGGCAGTGTGCCAAATTGCACAATATCGGCAGAGATATCTATGTATGGCCATGCCCATGCCTTCAGAACATTTCCGGCGCAAATTGTCCATCTTAATGTTGATTCGGGTGAGCTCGATCAACCGGATGTCGCATTTGGCCTGGAGGGCATGGATAGAGAATCGACAGATAATGGTGCCCATGCTGGCAAGATATTTCTTTCGTAGATATTTTGGTTGGATATTTCTTTTTGGAAGTCTGCGCGCGACTCTGCGAGTCCCCCGCAGCCTCGGGGACTAATGTCGGGGATGTAATCCCCGGTACCCAAAGTTGTGTGGAGATTGAGATAATAAAAGAGATAAATGGGAAGTAAATAGGTACAGGATAAAGGAAAAATGGAGAGAAAACTCCCTGGGCCGACTCTGGCGCGACCCAGTCCGAATTACCCCAGACCCGGCTGGGCCGAATAACCAGCACCCGGCTGGGCCGAATAACCAGCACCCGGCTGGGCCGAATAACCAGCACCCGGCTGGGCCGAAATCACACTGACCCGGCTGGCCGGATCTTCTCCACCCGGCTGGGCCGAGTTCTGATGACTCGGGTGGGCCAAATCCCTGAGACCCGGGTGGGCCGTGCTCACTCCGACTCCGGCTGGGCCGAGTCTCACACCTCGGCTGGGCTGGTTGCCAGCACCCGGCTGGGCCAAATCCTGTCACCCGGGTGGGCTGGCTCCCTGTGACCCGGCTGGGCCAGATCCTGTGACTCGGGTGGGCCGGGATCTCCTGGCCGGCTTCGATCGGTCGCGTCGCTCCCCGACCAAATCAATTCCAGGTCGGCACACTTTATTCCCCTGCCGAGTCAACGTCCAGAACATATGTAGCGGATCGCTGCTATCAACGGGAGGTCAGCTTGCAGCGCTCCCAGACCGGATCGCTGCCACGAATGCAAGGTCGGCATCCTCGGTCCTTCCCTTCCCGAGCAAGCTCCATCGACATATGCTACTGCCTGCCACCACCTACCCCAGGAGATAGGGTCAAAGGATAAGATGGCAAGGACACAGGCAGCATGGCCACAGTACGCCCCGTGACGCACGCACAGTACTGATTAGACCCCAGTAGTCAATCCCTGTAATAGTGCTGCATAGTATGCTAGCCAGTGTCATGTATAGTGTTCTTGTCCCCTGGGCTGCCTATATTAGGAGCACCAGGGGAAACACTCGAGGGGCGGCGGCACGGCAGGAGAGCCTCTTTTCTACTCAGCTCACTTAGGAGCATTTTGGCTAGCTCAGCTCGTTAGTAGTGCTACACTCAGTTCTTCAGTTCATAGCTCGGGCACTTGTAGATTTAGACAAACAGCTCGAGGAGCCCTTGTACCGATCGCATATACAGACAGGAAAATACACAAAGTAGGCGAGATGCTGCAATAGGGGTTTTATCTCTCGTGAGAGCCCCGAAGCAGGGTAAATCCTTGTGTTCATTTGTTTATCCGTGTGTGCTCAATAGCACATAATACCTCCCCGAATCCTCTAGCGTCCATCGGCCCCCAAACTCAAGCCTACCCCTAGGCATCTGTTGCTCACCACCACGACACTCATCGCATCGAGACTACCCGCGAGCTATGGGAGCTCGCGGACCGCTGTGCCCACGCAGAAGAGGGGGTCCGAGTCCCCGGGGAGGAGGAACCCGAGGACAAAGCCACCCCCGCCAAGAGCAAGAAGCGGGACCCCAGTCCCGACAAGCGCGTGTTCGTCATCGAGCCTCTCTCCAAGAAGGTCAAGCCAGCCCCGACATCTGAGGGCGATGAAGATCCATGGTGCCACATCCACCCCGACGGCAATCACCCGCTCAAGGACTGCCGCCAAGTAAACGGCCTCGCTGCGCACACGCAACATCAATAAGGCGGGACCAGCCCAGGTGCCTGCTACAGCTGCGGACTCCACGGGCACTACTCCCGGAACTGTCCCACAGGTCGCCAAGGCGGTGATGGCCGGGGATGGGGGCGTGGTGGAGGACGCGGAGGCCGCGGAGGAGGGCGCGGTGGCCAAGGCGGACGTGGGCCAAACAACGCGGAGTTCGCCGACAACGGGGACGCTCCGGCTCCTCAGGGCGGCGGCAACGGACAATTCCAAGAAGTCAATGGCATCGTCGGGTGCATTCACGGGGGAGCCTCCCTGCCTCCCTCCAACAGCGCCGGCAAGAGACTCGTCCGGGAGCTGAACGCGGTCGCCTCGGCGCCATTCAAGCCCCTGGAGTGGTCTAACCAGGCCATCTCCTTCGACACGGAAGATCACCCTGACACCACCTTCGGGGTAGGGACACTGCCCCTGGTCGTGTCGCCCATCATCCACAACTTCAAGGTCACCAAGATGCTGGTCGACGGAGGCTCCAGCCTCAACCTGCTGACGGCAAAGGTCCTGGCCACTTTGCAAATCCCTTTCTCCCGCCTGCAAGACACCGGCGTGTTCCAAGGTGTGAACGGGAATATCACACGGCCTTTGGGGAAGATCTCTCTTCCGGTCACGTTTGGTGGCCCCGAGAACTTCCGCACCGAGGAGATCGTCTTTGACATCGCCGACATGCCACTCCCCTACAACGGCATACTCGGCCGACCCGCGCTGGCCAAGTTCATGGCATCTCCCATTTCGCCTACAACATGATGAAAATCCCTGCGGCCTGGGGTGTGATCAGGATCAAGGCCGACATCGACTACGCCATCTACTGCGTCCATAGACTGAACCAGACGGTGGCCGCAACGGCGGACACCCGACAAGACATGCAAGACGCTGGGCACCCACGGCCCCCAAGAAGGCGCCATTCCGCGGCGACCCGCAAATGACCAAGAAGGTGGCACTCACGAGTGACGGTTCTCGCACCATCACCATCGGTGCCCACCTCACCGACAAATAGGAAAGCGCGCTCGTCGCCTTCCTTCGGGAAAATTCTGACGTCTTCGCATGGGAAGCATCGGGTTTACCTGGTGTACCAAGGGAGGTGATCGAGCACAAGCTGGCGGTGAACACGGACGCCCGCCCTATGAAGCAAGTTCTGCGGAAGCAGAGCAAGGAAAAGTTGGAGTTCATCGTCTCCGAGACCGACAAGCTACTGGAAGCCGGTGTCATCAAGGTGGTAGCTCATCCCACCTGGGTAGCCAACCCGGTGGTGGTGCCAAAGCCGAACTCCTCCAAGCTGCGACTCTGCGTCGACTTCACAGACCTGAACAAGGCCTGCCCTAAGGACCCGTTCCCTCTGCCGCGCATCGATCAGATCGTGGACTCCACAGCCGGTTGCGAGTCACTGTGTTTCCTGGATGCCTTCTCCGGGTACCACCAGATCCTAATGGCGGTCGAGGACCAGGAGAAGACGGCCTTCATCACCCCCAAGGGCTGCTACTGCTACACCCGGATGCCTTTCGGCCTCCGGAACGCTGGCGCTACCTTCCAGCGCGCGATGCAAGCGTGCCATGGGACACAGCTGGGCCGCAACGTTGAAGCCTACATCGACGACATCGTGGTCACGACAAGGTTCCAGGACTCCCTTGTCCAGGACCTACACGAGACTTTTGACAACCTCCGTTGGGTCAACTTCAAGCTCAACCCCGACAAGTGCGTGTTCGGGGTCCCATCCGGCAAGCTGTTGGGTTTCCTGATCTCCCACCGGGGGATTGAGGCGAACCCCGACAAGATCAAGGCCATCGAACGAATGGAAGCGCCCCGGCGAGTCAAGGACGTGCAACGCCTCAACGGGTGCATCACTGCACTCAGGCGCTTCATCTCAAGGCTTGGAGAGCGGGCTTTGCCGTTCTTAAAGTTGCTCAAGAAATCAGGCCCCGTGGAGTTGAGCCCCGAGGCCGAGGAAGCACTCCAATCACTCAAGAGCTACCTCGCTTCGCCACCCGTCCTCGTGGCCCCAATGGAGAAGGAGCCCCTACTGCTGTACATCGCGGCCACTAACCAAGTGGTCAGCGCTGTGCTAGTAGCCGAGCGCGACGCATCTCCAAAGAAGCCAAGCAAGGGCAAGCGTCTCGGGGACCCGTTCCCGAGGCAGCCCAGTAAGAAGGGGCGTCCAGGTGTTCAGTGGTTCGAAGATCCCAGCACCCGGCCCCCTCCCGTCAACATCGAGCCACGCTTTGAGGACGAAGGAATACACTCCAAGGCGACGCAGCCGGGGGCTACTCCGACAACACCCCGGAGCGCCAAGGACATAGAGAACGTCGAACCCGCCAAAGGATCGGCGACCTGTAAGGTGCAGCACCTGGTCTACTTTGTCAGCTCAGTGCTGTGCAACACCCGGGAGCGGTATCCCATGATGCAGAAGCTGCTACTAGCGATCCTTGTCGCCTCCCGCAAGATGAGGCCATACTTCAAGGGGCACCCAATCACGGTGGTGTCCAAGTACAACCTAAGGAGTCCTCTGGAGAACCCGCTGGCCACCGGACGCATCTCAGCGTGGGCCATGGAACTCCAGGGATTCGGGATCAAGTTCGAGCACATGGACAACATCAAGAGCCAAGCACTGGCTGACTTCACAGCCGAGTGGACCGAGACGGCGATCGACAACCCGGAGGAGGAGACGAGCCTTCCCGGAAAGGAGGATACCGACACCTGGACCATGCACTTCGACGGCTCCTACACCAAGGGGCAAGGAGGTGCCGGGGTCGTCCTCACTTCACCAACTGGTGAGCGCCTGAAGTACATCGTCCAAATGCACTACCAAGGAAACATCTCCAACAACACGACAGAGTACGAAGGTCTGCTCGCGGGACTTCGTGCTGCCATCGTCCTCGGCATCGGCAAGATCATCTTCAAGGGTGACTCTCAGCTAGTCATCAAGCAAGTCAACAAAGAGTACGCCTGTCCTCAGATGGTGTCGTACGTCGAAGAAGTGTGGAAACTCCAGCGGCGCTTCAGTAGCTTCAGAGCTGCTTACGTGCCGCGGGAGGAAAACACATCTGCGGACAAGCTATCACAACTGGCATCCAAGCGAGAACTGGTACCTCCCGGGATCTACATCGAGGTGCTCAAGCGGCCTTCAGTCTCTCCCGAGAGGCTGAAGCCAAGTTCTTCAGTGACAAAGGAGGCTGGCAACCCTTCTACATCAACAACACGGGTAGCCAGCCAGGAAGCCCAAGAACCGGCAGTGCCCGCGGCCGAAGAAGCTCTGCTTCCTTCTGGCCAGGAGGTACTGCTGGTGGAACGGACCCACCCACCCTGGGCCCCGGACATCATCAAGTACATGGTGGAACACGCCCTCCCGGAGGATGACCAGGAAGCCGAGCAAGTGGCCCGCAGGGCAAAGCTCTACGTCCTAATCGACGGCGAGCTCTACCGGCGGCGCGAAAACGGAGTCAAGTTACGGTGCATATCGCAAGAACAAAGCCGACAACTACTGAGGGACATACACGAGGGGATATCCTCAATGCATGTGGCTTCAAGATCTTTGGCGGGGAAGGTTTTCCGCCAAGGGTTCTACTGGCCAGCGGTACTTCATGACACGTAGCAGCTAGTCAAGACCTGGGAAGCTTGCCAGTACTACGCCAAGAACACGCACCAGCCAGCTCAAGCATTGCAGCCGATACCAATCTCCTGGCCGTTCGCGGTCTGGGGGCTGGACATCGTCGGCAAGATACCAAAGTCTGTGGGGGTCACGAGTACCTGTTCGTGGCAATCGACAAGTTCACAAAGTGGGTGGAAGCGATGCCAGTTCCACGTCAGACGGCTCGGGCCGCCAACAAGTTCATCAAAGGAATCATCTACCGGTTTGGAGTACCGAACAGAATCATCACCGACAACGGCACTCAGTTCACAAGCAAAGCCTTCCTCAACTTCTGCGAAGAAATGGGAATCAAGGTGTGTTTTGCCTCGGTGTCCTACCCAAGAAGCAACGGGAAAGTAGAGCGAGCAAACGCAGAAGTACTCAAGGGATTGAAGACCAAAGCCTTTGACAAGCTGGAGAACAAAAGAAAAAACTGGATCAATCACCTGCCAAGCGTACTGTGGTCACTCAGGACAACACCAAGCAGAGCCACTGGAGAGACACCTTTCTTCCTCGTCTACGCAGCTGAAGCTGTCCTGCCATCAGAGCTCAAGTACGGATCACCCCGGATGCTCGCATACGATGAGAACACGCAAGAAGAGCGGAGGATCGATGACATAAACCTGTTGGAAGAGAGAAGGTGCCGGGCCTCCTTACGGTCAGCTCGGTACCAAGAAGGACTCCGCCGATACCACAGTCATCATGTTCGCTCGCGGGAGCTGCAACCCGGGGACATGGTACTCCGCAAGAGACAAAACATGGAAGGCCTGAACAAAATGTCATCAAAGTGGGAAGGACCCTTCCGGGTGACACATACCCTTAAACCCGGAACGGTGTACCTGGAGGACGAGCAAGGCCGGCCGGAAGGCAACGCCTGGAACATCAAGAATATTCGGAAATTCTACCCCTGATTATGAACACAAATCGCAAACGTCGGATCCGTTAAAGCACGCCTGAGGGGCTAGTGTTCTGTAATAGGGTGTAAGAATCATTGCCAGGAGAATAAAAGATAAGTTATTTCAATTCCCGTGAGCCTCAATCCTTCCATCGAAGCGTGTTATCCTTAGCAACCCGTAAGCAGGGGGCTGGTATGTGCCGATGGCAGACGGGTAGAAGCACCGCGAGTGGCCTCACAGGCAAAGGCACCGCCGCCCAATCATGCCGTGCTGCCACGGAATGGGGAATCGGGCAGTGCTGTGGTGAAACGCACCTCACCACAGAAATGTACTACCAACTGTGCTTGCGGTTTGCTTCGGATAACATGCTAGCATGATAGGAAAGAGGGTCCATTCTTTTCCTACTGAAAGTTTGCTGTGTGTAGCTCCTTCCCGGGACAAGACTGGATGGCGGGACACGAAAAAAGGAGTTCGACACCCGGGAAGGACTGGATGGGCAGGAGACGCGACAGGAAAACAGCTAAGTTCTTGCATTAGCATCCTGCATTTAGGCATAACATATCGCTCGGAGTCAATATACCATCGACCTACGCATGCTTGACGGTTGATGAGAGCCTTTGCGGGGGTATGCGACCACCCCGGTGAACGGTCCGTTTCCCTCTGGCATAGTACCCGTGGACAGTGGCGAAGGACTCCCGGAAGGTATAGTCCGACTTAGGGGGTACATCTATCGTGTGGAGGTAGAGTGCCTTGCACCTAAGTGGCCTCCTCTGAAAACCAGACGGCGCGTTAGTGCAAAGGAAGATTTGGAAAATGACCCCGGGAGTTGAGTCTAGGGTTGCATACATCCGAATTTACATTCTGAATTACATTCTTGAATTTACATTCGGTTGTGCAACTACTAGACCCTGTACTACTAAGGCCAGCTTGGAGTTAGCGCTCCTTGCTGTGCGCCCTTGCCTTGTTCGCGCCCAACGGGGGACCTCTCAATTTCCGGGGACGCCTGGGAGGAGAGGGGGAACCCGGGAGGATTTTTTCAGGCGTCTCCTGGCTGTCTGGTGCGTCCGGGTGCCAGGAAGTGGAGCAGGGAGACCACCTCAGCCGCCACCTCGCTCATGGCGTTGTCGTCCGCCTGTGACAGGGGACAAGTTCGGTCAGGATCTAGACCAGGCCCAAGAGGAGCGAGGGACCTGTTTGATGGCGTCGAACTCCTCCCAGAGCTGGGATGCCTCCGGGAGCCCCGCGGTCTTCTCCTTCAAGGCCGCCAGAAGCTGAGCCCTACGGAGCGCACGCACCTGAGCCTCCTCCTGGGCTGCAGGACCAGAGATCGTCACCAAGTGTGAAACGCCCATAGCAAGGGCCAGGCGCGACATCGCCTCATCTTCTTGTCCAGCGGCATGAGCCCCAGTTCCTTGGGAGCCTCCGCCGTGCCCCGGTGCACGGACGCCACCGTCAACGTCCCTGAGAAGGACATCCCTACCTCCTCCGATATGGCCTTGTGGTTTGTGAAGGGGCAGGGAGGGCAAGAAGCAAGAGGAAGCAAGACTACGGGTGGCCAAGTGTCACATCCTGAAAATTCGTCCCTAATGTTAGTAATGTTTTTCTCCCGCCGGAAAAACTTTTTCTGTTTCCAAACTATTTTCTTTCCACTTGTTGGTCTTTGAATTGACTTTGGTTTCGCTCACTTGAAAATTTCCCAAATGATCCTCGATCTTATTAACCCCCACCACATCCCTATGCCACTATTTTCGTTGTCACCTATTGATGCCACTCCAATGTTCTGAAACCCTTATGTCTACCCCACCAAAAGCCACCGCCCCAAGTGCAACTTTAGATAAACTCTACCAAGCCACAAAATGGTCCCCTCATGCATACACCTCCATCCTACGGAAAAATATTCCATAGTCCAATACAATAATTTTGAGTTTATTCATATTTCCTATTATGCCATTTACGATCCAATAATTATTTAGACACTTTCCACTCATCCAAAAATTCCACAATTTTGTGGATAGGCTTAATATCTCCTCCTGAACGTTTCATTCCATTGTCCCAACCCCATTTGAGCAATATTTGGGGTACCTCCTTTGTAATGCCCCTTTTATGCCTAATTGCAATTTCCAAAGCAACCCATAGCTACGAAATTCATTTGGCATCGGTACTTTTTCAAATAGACAACCATCCATATAGAACACCCTACCCAGAAGATCATGTCATTATTATTTGATTTAATGCATTTGGCATACCCATGCCATTAGGGCACTTTTCGAACACCAATTTATTTGACCACGTTCCAGGTATACAATTGAGCTCAAACTCCATATACACACTGTCTACACCCATTATAACCTACTGTGAATTTTGGGGATTTTTCTGAGATGGGCAAAGCCTTGATCATTTCATCGAGCACCTGGTGTCCCCTACTGTTTTTGAAATTTTGTTCAGACCAAGTTGCAAACCAGCAAAAGCTTATAACTAGAGTTCAGTAGGGTTTGGATTGTGGCGCAAGGTGACGCGGTTGGTTTTCCCATTAGATACAGGTTTTGTGCGAAACATCTCAATGCCGGTGTCGGCATGGTGGCTGGCATGGTCACCAAGGGCATGTCAGGCGAAGCCGCCCTTCCTGGTCGTTGTCGTTCAGTTTCTCCGGACCACCCAGCGTTTCCCTGGTATCCCCTCACTCCCTAGACCCCTCCCCTCGGCCACAACCGCCCCGCACACCCTCTACAGCGCCGCCATGCCACCAGACGACGCGCCGCCGGAACAGTCCGCCGTGGGACCCCTCACTAGTGCCGTGACGTCGCTTGATCTTATCCCCGACCGCGTTCCTCATCGTCCAGCACACCCCCTGCTACACCGTCGACGCATTGTCCGTCGTCCCGTCGCGGCAGCATCGAGCATGTCACCCCGCCCTTCCGCCGAGCCGTCACGATCATTGTTCCCCCCCTCACCAGTACCTTGATCTTATCCACAGCCACGTTTTCCGTCGTCCAGCGAAGCCTCGTGCTACACCGACGACGTAGTGTCCGTCGTCCCGTCGTTGTGGCACCGGTCAGCTCACCCCGCCTCCCCGCCGAGCATCCTGGCCGCTGTCCCCCCCCCCCTGAGCCCTATAAAAGCCGCCCCCGAGCCACTCGCGCGAGCAGCCATCCCTCTCCCTCCCCTGGACCTCCCTGCCCAGTTAGGTGCCGAATGGAGCTCAATGCCGACCATGGTGGACGGAATCGTGGCCGCGGGTCCTCGGATCACCGCGAGCTATTTCGAGCTTCATTCATCAATTAAATGAGTAGGGAGACTCCTATTGTTCCCCTGCTTCTCCCAGTACACGCGGTTTAGGAAATGGTGCCCCGTAGCCTCGGCATCGTCTCCGCCGCCGGCGGCGAGCTCCCTGCTCCCGAGCACCGTGACGTGCTGCTGCGGCCTCCCCTGTGCTCGTGGCCGCCATCTTCGGAGGAGGGCGGTGGCGCGGTCCTCGCTACTCCCTAGCGATTGGCGGCGTGCACCGGGTCGGCGGCGTGCACCGGCGGCCGGCCCTGCCCAGGCGCGCCCGCGTCGGGCCTCGTCCCGCTCGTGGTCGACGCGGGGGTGAGGACGCCCCGCTGGCAGCCAGCGTGGCACCATGGTGTCGCCGACAGGCGGGCCCCGCTTCGGCCCGGCCCACTGTCGGATTAAGTGGAAGCGCCCCCCCGCGCGTCTCCGTCTCCCAGCTGCGAAGGCGTATTTCGGCGAATCACACAACCAGCTCAGCCCAGTCAGTTTCGGCCCGTCCTGTTTTTTTTCCTCGAAGTGGGCAGCAGATAGTTATACTTCGCACAGCCATAACTTTTGACTCGTAACTCCGTTTGAGGTGATTCAAATTTGTAAATTCCTAGTTTTAAGAGCTCTATCCAGTGGTATAGGTTTCACATTTTTGAAAAATGTTTGTATGCTCAGCACCTTTTTACACATGCATAGGTCTATCCCGCGGNTATTCCACGGTACCGGCAAACCGAGACCCTAACCCGCGACGTGCCCGTAACCCCGAAACCAAATGGTGTCGATCGTCGAAGGCAACTAACCACTTGCTATGAACACTCAAGCGGTGTTTGTTTGTTTGCATATTTACCCTGTCATATCAGTGCATTTTATTGCTTATTATCGTCTGTCAACTGTGCGTCACGAGATATTGTGACTTTGTTTACCTCCTGTCAACTGTGCGTCACGAGATATCGTGACTTTGTTTACACCCTGCCAACTGTGCGTCACGAGATATCGTGGCTTTGTTTTCATTCCTGTAATACGATAAACCCATCAAGTGTGGGTTGAGTTCCGGCCGGCGACTAAATACATGTTGGGCACCGCCCACGTGGATTGAATCTCGCCTACTTTCAGTATTATTATTTCATTACCTTTACTTTCCTGCAATACGATAAACCCATCAAGTGTGGGTTGAGTTCCGGTACCCCGTCTAAATACACGTTGGGTCCTGCCCAAGTGGATTGAAGCGGCTACTTTTCTGTAGAGTTGTGGCGTGCGTTGGACGGTACCATGCACCACTCCCCATTCCGGCGACGATGGACTGGGGAACCGCCGCAGTCAATGGAATGGTGGAACGGGATCGCGTGGACGCCTCCACTAACTTTTGTAGTCGATCTGTGGCTGCTACTGGCCGGAGGCATCTCCGCCATCGCCCGTTGACGCTAACCAATTGTGCTATTTTATTTTATTTACTCAACCTGTGGCTGCTACTGGCCGGAGGCACTCCGTCCTCGCCCGGTTGATTTTGTTATTTTATTTTATTTTCGTTACTCAACCTGTGGCTGTCACTGGTCGGAGGCATCTCCGCCATCGACCCGGTTGGAACTAACCATTGATTGAACTAACTACATATTGCTTGAACTATTGTGTGCAGTTTGTTTCTGTTTCATATTGATATGATATTATGGTTTTGCATTGGACTAATCTATTTCATGTTGACATGATATTATACTTGTTGTGTTGGACTAATCCTCTAGTGTATTGGCACGTTGTTGAAAGAAACTGGATTAAATGAAACCCCCTCCAAACTTCGATAGGGTCAGTCCATAGTGCCACCAATTCTGAACCTTGAACGCACTACCACTGTCGCCCAAATGGGAGAGCCATAGCCTATGTAACCTATCAGGCCTCCTTTGATGCTACCCCACTTGGCAAGTCTAGTCGGATACTGCATAGTTGTGGTCGGGGCTAGTCTTGTGAAGGTTCCGGAGCTAGGCGTCGCTCATGAGTTGGGGACGTGCCGGATTCACTTCATCATAAGACATAAAGTTATGTCGGTAGCTATACAGGGAGTGTCTTGGTAGCGTGAACGGTTATGTAAGTGTATCTTGCCCTAGCTAAGTAAGGTGCACTTAGATGGGTGGTAACTGCAACCTCTCGAGAGTGTGTCAACTAGCAGCTAGCCTTGTTCCTAGGTTATGGAACAGTTCAGTGTCGGTCACACTATTGTCCTTTGTCGAGTCCGGAGGTTAAACTTAAGTTTGGTTTGAAAGAAAGATGAACAACCTAATTACAATAGGCTGATGCAGGGAATGTTACTTGAGTCGTGGATGGTTACCGCGTTTTAGGGGTGACGGTGTGATCGTTGGAGCCTAGAGTTAGGCTTGAGCCAACATCAACCGTGCATGCCCAAAGTAGGAAACATGAGGCCAGTGGGCCTAGCAGTTTGACATATGTGGATAAGGCCGTGAGGCCTAGTGGTGATGACAGGTGATGGTTTAATATTTGGTACCAATGGGAACTCCCTTTATTCGTCACAGGTAAGTTCTCTTGTGTGATCACCGGTATACGATCCAACCCCACCTGGCTTGGACTCTGTACTGGTGATACCCCTATTATTTGCTTATGCCATGATTTGTCGTGCTGCCATGTTGCTACCCACTTGGACTGCCGTAAGTAGACACTTGCCATGTTTAGATTATTTCTGTTGCTAGCTACTTGTTGCCTGATTGCTTGACTGTTCATGTCTTGTGGTTAGTTTTCTTGCGAGTACGTCACGTACTCAAACTGGCTTTTCATGTGGCCAGACATTGAGAGGATTCATCTACTACCATAGCAAGGAGATCGAGCAAGAGCGTGCTAGGATCAGTAGCCCAGCCAGATGCCTGTGGAATGGAGCCGCACTAAGCCGTTGCTTAGTCATGTCTTCCGCTGCCAGTTAAAACTCTGTCCAGTGCCATACTTGGCCTTGATAATTTTTCATGCCTTTAGGCCATGTAAAACCATTTGTAGCCCTCTGGCCTGATTGTGTAATGATATTTCTGCTATGTTGCATTGTCGTAACGTGCGGCCGGATATCCTGGGCTGGCGCACGGGGCGATCGCCTCTCTGGTGACATGTGCCAGAGGGGGGTGCCACAGAGCATGGTATCAGAGCACCAGGCTGGCTGTAGACTACCCTAGCATGGAAAGCCCCCCTTACTTTTGCCCGACAACGACCCGATGGATTTACCCTTCATCCGCCTAACCGGCATGGCTCGTGTCGGTCAACAGTTTGGTGCAGTAAAACTTGTCCCAATCTTACCCAACCAGACTCGCCGATTTCTTCCTGGAGAAGGAATCGACACTACCCATTAGTATGAAACCCAAGCCCTAGCTACCTATAAAATCCCACCCTCGCTGGCTATCCATTGCAACCCAACTCTCTTGAAGCAGACCCCGCTCAGGAATCTTGCGCTCTCCTCTCTCCCAAGTACACTAGCTTGAGTTTTTAGATGGCTCCGACCCTTATTTTCGAGACCACCGCTGAGTTTCGCCCCGGTTTTCCACCTCTGCTGTGGGAAGCAGCTCGCGATATTATTGGTTGTGTTTCTCGCCCGGTGTACCATGTATATCGGTCCAACCTCTCCACCTGCATGAGCGAGTATCATGCCGATGTGTATGTCAGCACAAGTGCCTTAGGAAGCGCGACGCCGTATGTGAGTCAAAGCCACTTCGTGGATTCCCCTGAGATGGCGCTCCAAGTTGCAGCTTGGAAATGTCTCGCTCGTCTGCGGTACTTTGAAGCCGCGATGGAACCTCCTGCGTCTCGCTTTTTCCCGCCAAGATCCCTTGCAAGCCCCAGCCATCCCATGGTAAGCATCGAAGTGATGCTCAACTCAACCTTGTCACATCTCGTAGCCTACACCACCGCCTTGGAGAGCATCCTTGTCTACCACTTGGAGGAATGCCATTCCAATAGGCAAGCCCTTGCCCGAGTCCCGCAGCCCACTAACAACAACCCAGCTCCGCAAGGACCAGCAACAATTAAACTCCAGAAGCCACCACCATCAGTGGAAGCTCTGAAGTTTGGACTCGATACCTTCCATCCAGGACCAGCCGCCACCCGCGACCTCCAACCCCTTCGCAGCTTTGGCGTTGTGCCAGAAGGCATCCCTGAGACTCTAGCCGTGGTGGCGAGGAGCCTAGTGGATACCAAGCTTGCTTAGGACCAAAACCTGCAAGCTCTAGAAGGCAAGCAAAGTGGATGAAGCCCAGACCAAGTCCCCACCAAGGTGAGGGAGTCCTACGTTTGTAGGTGAGAGTGTAAGGTTTTTGTTCTTCTGTGTTGCTGTTACGCATGTTAGCTTGGCAGCTATGGGACTTGTTATTTCGACTCCGTGTAAACTTGACGTTGTTCGCTTGTTAACTAACTTGTTGACGTGCGTCAAATACCATGCACTTTCTTCCTTTAAAAAAAATAAAAGTTTTGAACACGTGACAGAACACTTAAAATAGGGCGTGTATGTTGAACCAACACACATATGCCCACCCTGTAAAATTTACACAACATTTGGAATGGGATATTATTTTCTAGTACGACTAATATTTTGGGTGTGTGTTGCACGACTTTTAACATTAGTGGATATATTTGTGGATACACTGTACCCATGGTTTCCCCGCTCACTTGATTATTCTTGTGTAGATCTTGTCGATTTGCCATGCTTGTGTTGGTTGAACAAAAAAAACCTTAGATTTAATCTTATAACAATAGTGCCACATCCTATGTTTGATTGATTGCGTGAAGTCCCTCCATGTACCCCCCATCCTTAGAATGCATGAGGGGGATATAAGTCATGCTTGATAATGGTTTTGTTTAGTAAAATGTCATGTTGAGCGTTAGATTCTAATATTTTTGTAGGAAAAGTTGTAAACTATTTTAATATAGGGTATATTAAACCTTACAAGAATATCTTGTATAACCCCGGGAATCTCTTTAGTCTCCGAATCTATCTGGACGAGATTCTTTTTAAGGGGGAAGGTTTGTCACATCCCGAAAATTCGGTCCCTAATGTTAGTAAATGTTTTCTCGCGCCTGAAAAAACTTTTCCTATTTTCAAAATGTTTTTCTTGAACATGTTGGTCTTTGACTTGACCTTTGGCTTAGCTCTCTTAGAATTTCCCAGCCATTTCCCGATCTTTTTCGACCCTCACCATAACTTATACCATGGTTTGCCGGATCGAACCTTGATTCCATTTGGACATTCTAAAGAAACCCTCCATCTATCCCACCAAAAGCCACCATCTCCAATTATAGCTTGAAATAAATTCTACCAAACTACCATATGGTTCCTCACACATATACCTTACTCCCATGGAAAAATATTCATAGTCCCATGCAATATTTCCAAGTTGATCCATATTCTTTATTATGCCATTTCCAATCCAATAATTATTCAGGACACCTTCACTCATCAAAAATTCTACAATTTTGGTGAGGTGCATAATTACCCTCCCGAACATTCACCCCATTGGCCCAACCCCATTTGAGCAATATTTGAGGTACTTCCTTTGTAATGCCCTTTTCATGCCTATTGCAATTTCCAAATCAACCCCTAGCTACAAAAATCATTTGGCATTGATACTTTTCCAAATAGACAACCATCCATATAGAACACCATACCCAGAGGATCCTGTCAATATTATTTGATTTAGTGCATTTGGCATGCCCATGCCATTAGGGCATTTTTGGACACCAATTTATTTGACCACCCTCCATGTACCCAATTGAGTTCAAACTTCACACACATACTATATACACCTATTCTAGCCTACTGTGAATTTTGGGGATTTTTCTGAGATGGGGAAGACCTCTGTCATTTCATCGAACACCTGGCGCAACCCGGTTTTCTGAAAATCTTATACATAAAAGTTTGTCGCCTTTGAGTGATTCTGGTTTTGTTGTGTTGGTCTCGTCGTTACGAACCCAGTGGTGCGACCCGTTTTCCATTTCATGCCCCGAGTCAACGGGAACGCGACGATGTCGCTCGCGTCGTGCTCTGGACCTCCCGGATGCACGATTAGGCGTGACCTAAACCTGCTTAGCCCTAAGCCCTGCCTAAACCCGAGCAGTGTCCTTCCTGTAGATCACTGCGTATCCAGCTCACCCTCTTATCCAGCCTCCCCTTGTTCTTATCCCTCCCCCCTCACCTCCATGGCCACGGACACGTGTGTGGCCACCCCTTTGCCCCTGCCTATAAAGACCACTCCCGAGCCCTCTCGCGCGAGCAACACCCTCATTCTCCCCCCTGGAGCTCCTCTGCTTCGTTTAGTCATGGGATGGCGGAGCTCTGCTCGTTTCGGCCGAGGATGTCGCCGTCGGTTCACGGACCCCGGCGAGCTCCATACCGAGCCATCCTCCGATTAAACCGGTGGAGTGGTTCCTCTTGATGCCCTCCACCCCCCAGACAACTCGGTTTGCAAATTGGTGCACCGTAGCCTCGGCACCGTCTCTGTCGCCGGCGGCGAGCTCGCGGAGCACGCTCCCGTGGCGGCACACCCGGAGCTTCCCCTTGCCCGTGGCCGTCCCATCGGAGGCGGCGCAGCTGGCCGTCCTCTTCCCTCCCCCAGCAGCCGGCGGCGTGCACCAGGCGGCGGTCGTCGGCCGGCGGCCGAACCGGCCCGGGCCGTGTCGGGCTCGCTACCGCGGGCCGTCCGCGTAGGAGCTGGCGACCGGCGGCGGCGGTGGGTGCACTCCCCAGCACCGGTAGGCGGCGGCGTCTTCGAGCAGCGGCGCGGTGCGACCAGCTCCGGTGGTCGGCCTTGCCCTGGCGCGCCCGCATCGGGTTCGACCCGTGCGTGGTCGACGCGGGGAAACCGGCTGCCAGCCTGGCGCCCTCGTGGCGCCGACAGGCGGGCCCCGCCTCGGCCCGGCCCACTGTCAGGGCAAGTGGAGGCGAATTCCAGCGAGTTACACCTCCGAGCAGCGAAGGCGTATTTTCTGAAGTACGCGACCTGTCCGGCCCGAACTAAAACAGCCCGTTATGTTTTTTTCCCAGAAGCGAGCAGCAAATAGCTATCCGTCGCCGGGCCATATCTTTTGAACCGTAGCTCCGTTTGAGGTGATTTAAATTTATAAATTCATAGTTTTAAGAGCTCTATCCAGTGGTATAGGTTTTTACATTTTGCAAAATGTTTATATGCTCAGCACCCGTGTATGCATGTATAGGTATTCCACGGTACCGGCAAACCGAGACCCTAACCCGCGACGTGCCCGTAACCCGAAACCAAATGGCGTCGATCGTCGAGGAAAACTAACCACTTGCTATGAACACTCAAGCGGTGTTTGTTTGTTTGCATATTTACCCTGTCATATCAGTGCATTTTATTGCTTATTATCGTCTGTCAACTGTGCGTCACGAGATATTGTGACTTTGTTTACACCCTGTCAACTGTGCGTCACGAGATATCGTGACTTTGTTTACACCCTGCCAACTGTGCGTCATGAGATATCGTGGCTTTGTTTTCATTCCTTAATACGATAAACCCATCAAGTGTGGGTTGAGTTCCGGCCGGCGACTAAATACATGTTGGGCACCGCCCACGTGGATTGAATCTCGCCTACTTTCAGTAATATTATTTCATGTACCTTTACTTTCCTGCAATACGATAAACCCATCAAGTGTGGGTTGAGTTCCGGTACCCGTCTAAATACACGTTGGGTCCTGCCCAAGTGGATTGAAGCGGCTACTTTTCTGTACAGTTGTGGCGTGCGTTGGACGGTACCATGCACCACTCACCATTCCGGCGACGATGGACTGGGGGAACCACCGCAGTCAATGGAATGGTGGAACGGGATCGCGTGGACGCCTCCACTAACTTTTGTAGTCGATCTGTGGCTGCTACTGGCCGGAGGCATCTCCGCCATCGCCCGATTGACGCTAACCAATTGTGCTATTTTATTTTACTTCCTCAACCTGTGGCTGCTACTGGCCGGAGGCAACTCCGTCCTCGCCCGGTTGATTTTGTTATTTTATTTTATTTTCGTTACTCAGCCTGTGGCTTGTCACTGGTCGGAGGCATCTCCCGCCATCGCCCGGTTGAAACTAACCATTGATTGAACTAACCACATATTGCTTGAACTATTGTGTGCAGTTTGTTTCTGTTTCATATTGATATGATATTATGGTTTTGCATTGGACTAATCTATTTCATGTTGACATGATATTATACTTGTTGTGTTGGACTAATCCTCTGTTGTTTGGACACGTTGTTGAAAGAAACTGGATTAAATGAAAACCCCCTCCAAACTTCGATAGGGTCAGTCCATAGTGCCACCAATCTGAACCTTGAACGCACTACCACTGTCGCCCAAATGGGAGAGCCATAGCCTATGTAACCTATCAGGCCTCCTTTGATGCTACCCACTTGGCAAGTCTAGTCGGATACTGCATAGTTGTGGTCGGGGCTAGTCTTGTGAAGGTTCCGGAGCAAGGCGTCGCTCATGAGTTGGGGACGTGCCGGATTCACTTCGTCATAAGACATAAAGTTATGTCGGTAGCTATACAGGGAGTGTCTTGGTAGCGTGAACGGTTATGTAAGTGTATCTTGCCCTAGCTAAGTAAGGTGCACTTAGATGGGTGGTAACTGCAACCTCTCGAGAGTGTGTCAACTAGCAGCTAGCCTTGTTCCTAGGTTATGGAACAGTTCAGTGTCGGTCACACTATTGTCCTTTGTCGAGTCCGGAGGTTAAACTTAAGTTTGGTTTGAAAGAAAGATGAACCACTAAATGAACAATAAGCTGATGCAGGAAATGTTACTCGAGTTGTGGATGGTTACCCGTGTTCAGGGGTGACGGTGTGATTGTTGGGAGCCTAGAGTTAGGCTTGAGCCAACATCAACCGTGCATGCCCAAAGTGGAAACATGAGGCCAGTGGGCCTAGCAGTTTGACATATGTGGTAAGGCCGTTGAGCCTAGTGGTGATGACAGGTGATGTTTAATATTTGGTACCAATGGGTACTCCCGTTAATCGTCACAGGTAAGTTCTCTTGTGTGATCACCGGTATACGATCCAACCCCACCTGGCTTGGACTCTGTACTGGTGTTACCCCTATTATTTGCTTATGCCATGATTTGTCGTGCTGCCTTGTTGCTACCCACTTGGACTGCCGTAAGTAGACCCTTGCCATGTTTAGATTATTTTCTATTGCTAGCTACTTGTTGCCTGATTGCTTGACTGTTCATGTCTTGTGGTTGTTTTCTTGCGAGTACGTCACCGTACTCAAACTGGCTTTTCATGTGGCCAGACGTTGAGAGGATTCGTCTACTACCATAGCAAGGAGGTGGAGCAAAAGCGTGCTAGGATCAGTAGTCCAGCCAGATGCCTGTGGAATGGAGCCACTCCAATCCGTTGCTTTAGTCATCTTCCGCTGCCAGTTAAAAACTCTATCCTGTGCCATACTTGGCCATGAATTTCTCATGCCTTTATGGCCATGTAAAACCATTTGTAGCCCTCTGGGCCTGATTGTGTAATGATATTTCTGCTATGTTGCATTGTCGTAACATGCGGCCGGATATTCTGGGCTGGCGCATGGGGCGACCGCCTCTCTGGTGACATGTGCCAGAGGGGGGTGCCACACCTCCAGCCTGGCCCAGGCCGGCCCCCAGGCCGACCTCTCTACAGAAATTTTGTTTTGGCTATAACTTTCACTCCGGACTCCGTTTTTGGTGATTTTTGTCTCTAATCGAAGCTACGGACAAGCTCTACATCACCACGGCGGTTGATCCATCATCTAGTGCCACCATATTTCGTGATCAATGAAGAGGCATTCCACTCCCCGGGTGAAGATCGTCGACGAAAGGTATAACTTCCTCAAATCTTCTCCCACCTTGCATCACTTGTTAGCCAAGCCATTTGTGCCTATATTACCTATTGAGACTAGATCATCTATGATTGCTTGGGCTTTGCACACTTGATACCTCGTAGTGTTCCGAGCAAACCTTGTATGCGCTAGTTGATATAGTTGTTGTTGGCAAGCAAAGTGAGAGGCAAAAGAGAAATAGAAAAGAATCAAAAGAGAGAAAAGAAAAAGAAAGATCCTCAATGCCATATCTCTTGTAGGTCGCGCAAGCTCGATGAAAAATTCATAGGTGTGGTATCTTTGTGTAAATCTTGTAGCCCACCAATAAATTGCAATCGAGTTGGTTTCTCTTGTACTTGTGCGACTTGAGCTTTAGTCTTCGCTAGGTCCATAACTAGCTCATTTTTGGTTGCACAAGTCCCACTTATCAAAGCGTGTGTTTCTATGTGCTTCACTCCTATCTTTTGAGATCGACTTGTATTTGCTTTGTGGTCATCGTGGTTCTCTACTTGCCTTTACAATATCTTGGTTTCCGGTTGTTCCATTTGCTTTCCACAATTCATACCTATCCACTCATAAGTTGTGTGTGTTTTGGAGTTGCGTTTGGATCTTTGAAATTCAAGTCACCCGCATTCTTGTGTATCGGTTTCTCTTGGCATTGTCCACTAGTTCCAATACTATCTAGTAGGTGAGGTTGGTTTCTTAGTTCCTTTCCACTCCACATATATATACACTTGTCTTGTGATTGACCATGTCGAGTGAGAGCGGAGCATCCTATGGAGGCCATGATGATGAGAACATGATGAGCGACAACGACTACGGCGCGCCAAGCATGGATGACATCATGAGCGACAACGACTACGGCGCCCCAAGCATGGATGACATGGTGGACCACGACATCTACGACACCTCCACAAGAATGGATCTAATGGCGGAGCACCACCACTACTACAACTATGGCGCCGCAACTGTCCACGACATGGCGAGCTACACCGACTTTGAGCCCTCAAGCATCAATGTCATGGCGGACCACTACAACGACTACAACTCCAATGATGTGGCGGGACCCTACATGGACTACGACTCCTCAAGGCACGTCAAGGATCTCCCACATGCTACACATCATGTGGATGATGATAGCGATGATGAGTCCCCACCTAGACGATACTCAAGTACACGAACTCAAGAGCGCCACCGCCGTCAAGCACCCACATCAAGCTCAAGACGACGGAGCTCAAGGCATCTTCACCTAGAGGACAAGGAGACACGTCCTCTTCCTCGACGCCAAGCTTCATCACCATCAATACGGCGGCCATCGCAAAGCGCCTACCCACGTGAGTCTTCGTCAAGGAACACCAAGGATCTTCATCGGCATACGTCTACTCATGATCATCATCGACGCCACTATGAGGACTCCAACCACTCAAGGCCACGCCATCAAGACACAACTTCCACATACAAGTTGGCGGCAAGTACACATCATATGGAGTCTCCTCCACATGCCACAACCAAAAGGGCATCCAAGAGTAGATCAAGCTACACGAAGGAATTGGTCAAACTCAAGGCCATCCACGACGAGTGGAAGACCAAGCGCGACACCGACACCTTCGAGATCGAGCAAGCCAAGCTCAAGGCCGACGCCGATAGCGACAAGCTCATGACCGATCTCAAGACCATCCACGAGGAGTTCGTTGCCGGGTTATCCAAGTTCTTCATGCCCTCACATGACTCTTCACCGAGCTTATCGTCGACTCCACTACAAGTTGGTGACCAAGAAGATGGCGAGAAGATGGTCGAGCATGGGATTTTCCCTTCGGCCAAGGAGACGAGCATTGAAGATGCTACCACTTGTGGCGGCAAGCCGAGTGAAGAAGCCGAGCATGGGATGTTCCCTTCGGCAAAGGAGTCGTGTGATGATGGCCACACTACGGCATTCACCTTGGGAGGCGAAAAGGTTGAGGAGGTTGAGCATGGGAGTTTCCCATCAACCAAGGTGGCGAATGGAGTTGAGTCTACCGGGCCTATCCCTTTGTGTTGGCAAGATGAGATGGTACCAATCCCATGTGAGCATGAGAGCCACCTAGCCCACTTGAGTGAGAGTGCAAGTGAGTTGAGTGCCTCTACCATATGTGAGATTGAGTGCTTCCACTTTGAGGGAATGAGTGATACACACCTTGAGTTGGGAGAGGTAGTTGATACGTCAAGTGAGGCCATTTCGATTTCTAACAACTTACCCTCTACCTCTAGTGTGTTCTCTCATGTTCTACTAGGTTCAATGGATGATGAGACGCCAAGCCTCGACATGATGGTGCCTATGATGGAGAAGATGTACATGGAGGATGAAGACGATGCCACCCCATGTCTACATCATGATGAACAAGTCGGCCACATGGACGCCGCTACTTCTACCACAACACCTACTTCACATGAGCGGGACTACAAAGGTACGCATATGGGTGTTGATGATGCCATGATCCCACTAGTGGACATGATGACTTGTGATTGCTTGCATGCTATGGATGATCCTTTTGATGTCACATATGCTTCGTTCATATTCCCATGTGATACCTTGTTTCAAACCAATGTTGATCATGCGGAATTATCTATTTGTGATGATCTTCCCATAAACATACCTTGTTATGAAACTTTCGAATTTTCTCCCATTGTTGCATCCAAGAAGTTGAATAATTTCTCTTTCCAATGCTTGGTTTGCAATAATATTGATATGATGTCTTATGAGAATGCCCCCATAGCTTTATCAAAATTTGGAGATTCTTCCTTTTGCCATGTTGAGAATTTACCCTTCCTTTTGCATATTGACCACTCACATATGTCATACATTCCTTTTGATATTGGTGTGTTTGGTGATGTGCAAATGGATAGATGCGTCATAATGGATGATGCATTCATGTACCATGCACACAATTTCTTTTTATGGAATTTCGTGTGTAATGGCTCACGCTTCATAATGTCAACCTCAATTGAGCATGAGTTGACAAAAAGAGCTCTTGAGAGCATTTTCCATGAGAGTTGTGCCTCCGACCAACCTCTATTTCCTTTTCCATGTTTTGCATCGAACAAATTGAACAATTGCTCTTCCCTTTGGTTCGCGTGCAAACATGTGAGTGCTTTGGTTTTCCTGTGTGACATTCATGCTCCCTTGTTCTTCCTTGTAGATGATTTATGTGTTGCAACAAGTATGATGCACAATTGCTCTTTCCGTTGGCTTCTTTGCAACCATAATGGTATTTTGAGCTTGTCTTGTCATGAGACCTTTGGATGTTGTCTTCTTGGTGTTGCAACAAAAGTGATGAACACTTGCTCTTCTCTTTGCTTTGTTTGCACCCATGATGGCGATGATAAGAGCCTCTCTCACCTTGTGTGGTTCACAAACCTCTCTTTTCGATGCTTTCAATGCAATGAACATCATATGGTTCACAATGAGATAGCTATCTTAGCCTTCTCAAATTTTCTTGGAGATTTTGTGTTCCCACATTTTGATGATGTTTGGACGAGTTGTTTGCACATTGACCTTGCATTTGTATTCCATTCCATATATTTGTGTTGTGCTAATGGTGTTATGAACAAATTTGGACATGTCGTCAATGATGTGCTCCTCTATCATGCACACACATATTTTGCTTGGTCTTTGGTGCGTATAGGTATCAATAGCGGCATGGTGACTTCCACTTCAACGTCGAGACATCTATCTCCTTCACTTGATGAGGACGTGCTAGCGTCGTGGACGACGCTTTTCGAAGGAGGGGGAGATGTTGTAGGCCAACCCAACGACAACACCTTGTCAAGCACTCCAACGTACGACAGGCCACCAAGGACTCCAAAGGGTGGCAAGGAACTCCATGGACTCCAATCAACTAAGGCATACGCGTGGATGAGGAGAAGGAAGCGTCATGGACAAGGAGAGGAAGAAGCAGGCGAAGACAGGCAGGCCGGCCCCCAGGCCGGCACCCCACCAGAGCCGGCCGGCCTCCCAGCCGGCCTAGGCCGGCCCCCAGGCCGGCACCCAACCAGAGCCGGCCGGCCTCCCAGCCGGCCCCCAGGCCGGTACCCCTCCAGACGCTGCCGGCCTCCAGGCCGGCCTAGGCCGGCTCCCAGGCCAGGCCTCCTCTAGACGTTGCCGGCCCAGGCCGGCCCACAGGCCGGGCCCCCTCCAGACGCCGCCGGCCTCCAGGCCAGACCCCCACCTTTCACCCCCTTTTGTACTAAGACTATAAATAGCTTTCCCCCTTTCCCATTTGAGGCAGATAAGAATTAACTAGAGTTGAGCGTTGCTCCTTCCCGTGATGGGTTCCTCCGAGGAGAATGATGAATCTCTTGTTGTAGCTACTCTTTCACTGAGGTGTCTCTAGTAGTGCAAACCAATCTTTCCCTTGTGGATTCTATTGGATCGGTGGACCGGCCGGTCAGAGAAATCGGTTTCATTAAGCGTGTTGTTGACTTGGGTTTTGGGATCCGGAGGCTGCTCCGTTGGGGGAGCAAAAAGCTCTGATACCATATGATGTAGGGGGTTGGCCCGATCTTCATGGATTTGAGGGGGAAAAGTGGATGAACACGAAAAACACGGAGGTGGAAACGAAGAACACGAGGGGAAAAGGGCAAATTCGTGGGGGATAACTCGCGAAGCCTACGAGGGAGAATCACCCGGCAACAAACCCCCAACGGAGCAGCCTCCGGATCCCAAAACCCAAGTCAACAACACGCTTAATGAAACCGATTTCTCTTACCGACCGGTCCACCGATCCCATAGAATCCACAAGGGAAAGATTGGTTTGCACTACTAGAGACACCTCAGTGAAAGAGTAGCTACAACAAGAGATTCATCATCCTCCTCGGAGGAACCCATCACGGGAAGGAGCATGTCGAGGTGTGGACTCGGCAAATCCCAAGGTTGTGTACCCCGGGTTGATTGAGGGGGAGAGAGTATGAACGTTGGTGATCACGACGGCTAACAGGGGGCGAGTTTACCCAGGTTCGGCCCCTCGAGATGAGGTAAAGACCTACTCCTGCTTGTCTGGTATTATCGAGGTGGCTACAATGGCGAGATGGCAATCTCGCTAGGGTTTGCCTGTGTGTTTTCTGACCTAGGTGGCGCACCCTCCTGGCCTTTATATCACAGGCCAGGTCTCGGGTGGACGGTGCGGATTGCACATTACAGGATAAGGAAAGCCATCACCGGCCTAACCGGCTACTTGGGCCACACGGTACACTTCATGGGCTTCAATGGGCTTCCCTTGGCGTGACCCAGGTACCACCACCGTGGGGTACCCGAAAGGTAGCCCCACGACAGTAGCCCCCGAGTGCTTAGTCGAATCGCAGAGTCGAGTAAAGGACTCCTTCCTCCGGGCACGCCACCTGGTTCCTTTACTAGTCAACCTTCGGCTGCAATTGTCTTGAATAATCGGGTGCGCCTCATGATCTTCTTGATTCGCCAACTTTCGACTGTCGTTGTCCTTAGTCATCGGGTGCGCGAACAGTGCTCCCGATGGGAGTAGCCCCCGATATTAAGCTGAATTGCTTGCGATTGAGGTTAAACTCAATTTTTCTTCAGTCGAAAAGTCCGCTCCCGATGGGAGTAAAAAGATGACTCGAAATGCCCGAGTCAAAACATGCCTTGCTCGACTTACTTTGTACTCAGCCTTGATGGCCTACTGAATTGACTTAAACTCAGCTCTGAAAGCTTACTGGTTGTTCATCCACTCGAATGATGAATTCGGGTGTCATCAGCTTTGTAAAGCTTACTATGTACTTGTCTCACTCGAATGGATTGTCGAGTGCTCTGCCAGATCGTTGGCTTAGTTGATACGAATCCATAGTGACGTTAGGGATGACATCAGTGATGACGCTTCCTGGCACACTCTGCGCCCGACGGGACGTGACGAAGTGGGCCCACTGTCGCAGCGGCCGCCGTTGAATTTGGACCGTTGGGCGCGAAACTTTCACGAAGTGATGATGACGCCTTGGTTCCCGTGCGTAGTGGAGAAGGTGACAGTTGCCCTCTCTGCGCGACACGTGGACGGCCGGATGGTTGCTTCGGGCTACGGTTCCATGGATGACGGCTAGGATGAACTGCCCCCGTGGTATATAATTTTCACCGCGGCGTGGGAACAGTTCACCAAGCCTTCATTCCCGTCTTCTCCGCTGCCATTGCCATTTGCACCGAGATCTCCGGAAGCTCTCCCCTCCTCCGCTAGCACCATGGGCCAGAAGAGGGTAAAGGGAGCAGAAAGCTCCACCGCCGGCGACGACGCCGGCATGAAGAAGTTGGAGGGCGATTGGGGGAAGTCGTCCGTGAAGGCGGCGGAGCTGGACAACCTCCGAGAACAGGGATTGCTGCCGCCGACGAGCACGGCGATGACGCGCGCCCCCGGTAAGGATGTAATCCCCTCTCCTCGCGATGGGGAGCGCGTGTGCTTCGTGGAATTCCTTCCACGGGGCTTCGGGTTCCCCATCCACGATTTTGTTCGTGGTCTTCTTTTCGCCTATGGGATTCAGATCCATGATCTGAATCCCAACAACGTCTTGAGCATCGCGAGTTTTATTGTGATATGCGAGTGCTTTCTGGGGAACGCACCCAACTGGAACCTCTGGAAGTCGCTCTTCATGGTGCGATGGATGGTGGGGCGGTCGAAGCAGACGTTCCCTGTAGGCGGCTTCGGAATCTAGCTGCGCGGCGACACGTCCTTCTTCCAGCTGAAGAAATCTGACTCCGTCCAGAACTGGCGGAAGAAATGGTTCTACATCAGGTGGGACCAAGAATGCCTTCCCGAGTTCGCCGCTGATCGACCTCTGCGAAGGACCAATGCCTGGTCGCACTCTCTGTCAAAGGAGGACAAGGAGTCGACCAAGCCACTGCTGGCGCTGCTCCGCGGATTGCTGAAGACACTCGGACGCGAGACAGGTGGCATTCACCTTATCGCGACTTTCCACAGGCTGAAGGTGCAGCCGCTGCGTCGACGCGAACAACCAATGTGGGAGCTCGTAGTCGACACCTCGCTCGATGATGCACAGATCGCGGCTAAGGTGAGGAACATCACCAGCCTCCGGGTCGCCGATCCGTGCAACGTTAAGTGCCCGGTCGAACCATACGGGCCAAACAACCCCGTACCTGAGGTAAGCACCTTGAACTCTCTTTGCTTTGCTTTAGTCGAATGTTTTTCCTGACTCGCCTTTCTCCTCGCTGCTCGTCAGGATCGAAGAGCTTATGTGAGCCTTCCTCCGCTGATGGAGAACAGACCTCACGATGAGGCCACGGTCATCGAGCAGGACGACGATGAAGATGAACTCCCTTCTGCCCACTCGCCGAGTGAGGAAGTGGAGGAAAACGATGAAGACAAGGAGCCGCCGCAGAAGCGGCGAAGACGAAAGAATATCGACTCCACCTCGGGGTCGTCACCTTTGAAGGAAGTGGTTGTGGAGGACAAGGAAGCCAGCGAATCGTCCTCTGATGCGAGTGAGCCGGAGGATCCTCTGTCCGTGCCTCCACTAAATTCAGCGCCACCCGCTGCGTTTGTGAAGATGGCATCTCCTCCCGTGAGCAGCGAGGATGAAGATGTCAACAGGTAAGCCTTTGCGAGTACGCTTTTTTGTCTTTGTTCTTCTTTCGACTCCTTGGACGCTTTTCTGAATTTTTGCTTCTTTATATAGCCATCACACTGGTGGTGCCAACCCTTCACCTCGCGATGAGGAACATCAATCCGCGGCTGTCCTGGAGCGGACCACTGCGGCACCCAAAGAGGCGCCTGAGGCCAATAATCCCTTGACGTTGAAGACGTCAACCTCCACGAGGCCAGAAAGAGCTGCTGATACGACTGCAGTGGATGCTGAGCTGCTTGGGCACGTAAGTATATTCTGTCTTAACCCTGCAAATTCTTGTGTCGGGTGCGCGAACAGCGCTCCCGATGGGAGTAGCCCCCGAAGATGTGCGTGACTAGGATAGTCGGGCACAGATTGACACTTTTGCTCCTCTGCAGCCGCATTACCGCCAACAGGTGGAAGCGGCCAGTCGCTTCGTTCGCCTGGAGAAAGAGGCCAGCCAGCTCCGTATTGCTCTGCAGCAGGCGAAGGGTAAGTGTAGATGTTTCGACTTTGTAGATTGTTCTTCGACTACTTTCATTGCTGATTTTGCTCGGGTGTTCTGCAGACGACAACGAAGGTTTGGCGAAACGAGTCGCCGAGCTGGAGACGTCGTTGGGTGAAGCCCAAAAGCGCGAAGAGACGCAGGCTGAGATGGAAAAAACCCAAGTCGAGCGCTTACTCGGGCTCGCCGAACTCGTAGGGAGTAAGTACTCAGCTTAACAAGCTTACTTTTGAATTTAGTCGCCTGCAGGTAACCTTACTGTTGTGTGTCTTGTTTGACGCAGGCATTGGTGGTGATGCCCCTCCTGAAGGAACTTCCAGCACCAACACCAAGTTGCCAGCTGCGGTCGACTTCTTCGACCGGGTCTGCGCATATGCTGTGGCGACCCTGAAGAGGTCCTCCAGTGCCTTGGCTAACGTCTACCAAGGTGTCTTCCCCGGCCAGTCTGCACCGACGGATGCCGAGGCGCTTGCGGCTCCCTCTGAAGGCGGGGCGACCACGATAACGGACTTCACGCGTGCACAGACGGTACGCGGCTCCGAGCTCACCTTCCGGCTTTTGCTTGGCCATGAGGTCGCAGGCGACTTCGAGGCAGTTGTCAGCGACTTTCCTCGAAAACCCGATGGCAAGACCAAGTCGCTAAACAGCGTCAAGGCAAAAGCGAGTCAGTTAGCTGTTAAGCTAATTGATACCTTTGAGAGGAAGCTTGCCAGGGCTGCAGAGTTAGTCTCCAAGAAGAGTCGCTCGCAGTCGGAGTCTGCAGTGTAGTCTTTGTAGTAGGGTTCCCCTTTGATTCGCCTTTTGTAGTGAACTTAATGAAGTATTTTTATCAATGCATTTTCTGATGTGAATGTACCTCTTCGAGTCTTTTGCTAGAATGAATATGGCTTCTGTTTGACACCACCTAACTTGGCAGCCTGATGAAAATGCTGCTCTTGAAGTCGCCGAGGCCACCTGTGTAAATGAGGGTGAGGGTACCTCTTCTGCTGTGCCCGCTCGCCAACAGCACCCAGCTGGTCCAACTCCCACACGAAGCGTGAACGACCAGCGGGTGTTTAACTATATGAGGAACAAGATCGTTGAACTTGAGTCGAAGCTGCGGATAGCTGAAGTGGAGCTTGAACGCCTCAGGGCGCGTTCCGCTGGGCCGTTCAATCAGCGCGAATGGTTCCTTCTTGACCAAATTGATCTGATATGTCGACAGCTACAAGGTTGGACTCTAGCTGCTTCGCTTTGATTTCTTCATGCTTGTGTTGTTCTGCATCTTGACCCGTTAATTGCAGTTGTTAACCCCGACTGGCAAGCCGAGAACACTCGAGTGGACGAGCGCGTGGAGAGGGAAGCCACCGGTGACTCGGTCGAAGCTCGTCAATTCTGGGTACATAAGGAAGAGGGCCGTGTACTCGCGCGGATGCTGGATCGCACCTGGCGAGCTGCGTTCATTCTTGAAGGTTGCAGGAAAGCACTCTGGCAAATCAGCAGAGTGTTCTTCCCCCTTGGTGAGCAGCCGACTGGATTGCCCGCGCTGTTGGAGAAATTTCGCCAGGCCAGGGCCTTGAAGGAAGTCGTCTTTGCTCAGCTTGTCGCCGGAGCGAATGCGGCATTTGCATATGTGCGACTGCATCGAAGTCATGTTCCCTTGGACGGAATACTTGGCGGCTTGCCGAGGGAGTCTGATTACCAGGAGTCGTATGCTCCTGCGCGCCGTGCGATTCACCAAGTCTTGCACCGAACTGAAGAAATCGTCGGGCCCTTAGATGCGCCAAAGGAAGAATCTGTCGACTAAAGACAATAACCTTTTGCTGTACAATGTTAGGTTGTAACATTAGTGTAAATATGCATGTATGTATGCCCATGTGGTGTTAGTCCTTGAATGTATAATGTATGGTTTTGTACTCGTAAACCTGTATGAAGCAGTCCCCGAGTGAATCGGGTGACGTCTTAGGTATGCTTGAGTTAGGCATGTGCGGCGCAGCCCCCGAGTGCTCGAGTGTGGCTACGGCGCTGTCAGCTTGGGCCTGCATGGCGCAGCCCCCGAGTGCGTCAGGTGGCGACCTAGGCTGGACTTAGACCTGTATGGCGCGAGCCCCCGAGTATTTCGAGTGGCGGTCTAGGGTTTTCGAGTTATGCCTGTGCGGCGCAGCCCCCGAGTGATTCGAGTGGCGGCCTAGGCTGGACTTAGACCTGTATGGCGCGAGCCCCCGAGTGGTTTGAGTGGCGGCCTAGGATTTTCGAGTTATGCCTGTGTGGCGCAGCCCCCGAGTGATTCGAGTGGTGGCCAAGGCTGTACTTAGACCTGTATGGCGCGAGCCCCCGAGTGGTTCGAGTGGCGGCCTAGGATTTTCGAGTTATGCCTGTGTGGCGCAGCCCCCGAGTGATTCGAGTGGCGGCCTAGGCTGGACTTAGACCTGTATGGCGCGAGCCCCCGAGTGGTTCGAGTGGCGGCCTAGGATTTTCGAGTTATGCCTGTGTGGCGCAGCCCCCGAGTGATTCGAGTGGCGGCCTAGGCTGGACTTAGACCTGTATGGCGCGAGCCCCCGAGTGGTTCGAGTGGCGGCCTAGGATTTTCGGGTTATGCCTATGCGGCGCAGCCCCCGAGTGATTCGAGTGGCGGCCTAGGCTGGACTTAGACCTATATGGCGCGAGCCCCCGAGTGGTTCGAGTGGTGGCCTAGGATTTTCGAGTTATGCCTGTGTGGCGCAGCCCCCGAGTGATTCGAGTGGCGGCCAAGGCTGTACTTTGACCTGTATGGCGCGAGCCACCGAGTGGTTCGAGTGGCGGCCTAGGATTTTCGAGTTATGCCTGTGTGGCGCAGCCCCCGAGTGATTCGAGTGGCGGCCAAGGCTGTACTTTGACCTGTATGGCGCGAGCCCCCGAGTGGTTCGAGTGGCGGCCTAGGATTTTCGAGTTATGCCTGTGTGACGCAGCCCCCGAGTGATTCGAGTGGCGGCCAAGGCTGTACTTTGACCTGTATGCACTACTAGGAAAAGGCTTATAGCCGCACGCCTTACCGCCGGCGGTTTATACTTTTTTTCGCCGGGGGTAATCCCAGATGGGTAGAGCAGCTTTTAGCGCCGGTGGTTTGGCCCAGAACCGCCGGGGGTAACAGACTTAGCACCGGCGGGACAGTATACGGGCCGCCGGGGGTAAGTTGGGCCACGGCCCCCCGGCTGGGCCTAAAATTACCGCCGGCGGTTCAAACCCAAACCGCCGGGGATAACAGCAGTTACCGCCGGCGGTTCAAACCCAAACCGCCGGGGTATTTGATAGTCTCGTGGATAGCTAACGTGGCGTACACTACCTCACTATCACCCTGTACTATATTCTACCTCAGATATTTTATTTGCCTCACCAACCAGACATCTCTCTATCCACACAGCTTTCTCTTCTTTCTCTTTCTTCCAAACAGTTTGCAGCGCGTGGATAGCTGACATGGCCGGCCGTGTCCGTCTCCTACCTACCTACTACTCGCGCGGCTGGATTTCTTTGCGGAATAGGTGCGCAACTGTGCGATTAGGAAACCGTGTCCGCCTGTTCCTCTCTGCGCGTGTCCTCTCTGCACATGTCCTCTCTGCGCGTGGTCGAGCTCGCCGGCGAACGCGCGGCGGTGGGCACGGGCGACCACCGCCGCCTCCTCGCGCTGCTCGACACCTCCCTCGCCGTGCTCGTCGGCTGCGGCATCGCCCTCCTCGTCCGCCGCTCCTCCGCCTCACCCCAGGCCGTCAAGGTCGCGCTCTTCTTCGGCACGCAGACCGGCACCGCCGAGGGATTCGCCAAGGTACGCTGCTCTGCTCTCTCAGCCACTGTTGCTGCCTGTTTGCTTGCTCGCTCCTCTGTCTCGTCGTGCAGAAACACCTAAATAAAGCTCGTTGCCTCTCGCAGGCGCTCGCGGAGGAGGCCAAGGCCAGGTACGACAGGGCCGTCTTCAAGGTGCTCGATCTGGTACGCTTCCATCCCAAATACCCAATTGGCAGCTCCCTCCCCCCTTCTCGCGGACGGCGCGCACGGGAGGAGGCTGGGAGGCGGAGCGCACGGGATGAGGCCAACCTGGACCTGCTGCAGCGACCTCGACATCCCTCCGGTGGGCTCCCGCACCGGCGACGACGAGTTCGTCGATGAGGCGTCCTGGAGATGGACGCGAGGAGGAGGCGCGCGGCTGCTGTCTGTTGCCGGCCCGGCCAGCGGCCGAGCAGAAGACGAGAAGCCCGAGGTGCCCGCGCTGAGGAAGCCGCTGGCGCACGAGCAGAGGACGGGGCAACGGCGGCGGGCTGCAGTACAGCGGCTCTGCGGTGGAGTACAAGCACTTGATTGCTTTTTTATTTTCTTTCAGGGGTGTTCTCTGTAAAATTCTAGGGCAGTTGTAATTTTCCTTACCTTTTTACCGCTCTCTTACTAACGTACAAGAAACACGTGTACAGCCTGGCGTTGGGTGCTGGGCTTGGCCCAGCTTTTTTTTTAATTCATAAAAAGGGCTACCGCCGGCGGTTATAGATAAACTGCCAGCGGTACCATCATATACCCCCGGCACCTAATACAAAACCGCTGGCGCTAACGAGACGTACCCCCGGCGGTTTGCAAACCGCCGGCGGTAACGAATTACCACCGGCGAGGTGGTCGCCGGCGGTTTGCAAACCGCCGGGGATAGCCCAAAAACGGCCGCCGGCGCTAAGCCTTTTTCTAGTAGTGATGGCGCGAGCCCCCGAGTGGTTCGAGTGGCGGCCTAGGATTTAAGTTGATTGCTCGTAAAGGAAGAAATGACAAGTCTTTTTCTTCAAATATCTTTATTGATTCTCGCAAACAGGCCGCCTCGTTAAAACCCTTCGAGTCCCCTTAGGTACCCTGGCGAGGGAAAGAGTGCGTAAGAAACCTGCTGCTACTTAACAAGGTGAAGTTTACAAGCTGGGGTCGATCAGGCGTAGAAGCGGCGTAACTGTGCCACGTTCCACGGATTGCTGCAGACTGTCCCCGTCTTCGAGTCCTTCAGGCGGTAAGCTCCGTTGCCGATTGCCTCTGTCACAATGTATGGCCCCTCCCATGGGGAGGCGAGTTTGTGCACCTTCTTCTGCTTGAGCCGGAGAACCAGGTCCCCTGGGACGAATGCTCTAGGCCGCAGTCGCCGACCGTGGTAGTTGCGCAGGTCTTGCTGGTACACGGCTGTGCGGCTGAGGGCGATGTCGCGTGCTTCATACAGGACATCCACATCATCTTCAAGTGCTTCTTCCGCATCAGACTCGTCGTATGCCACCACTCGTGGAGCATCAAATTTGATGTCGCAGGGCAGGACTGCTTCGGCGCCGTACACCATGAAGAATGGTGTATACTGGGTAGATCTGTTTGGCGTGGTCTGTAGGCTCCACAGCACACTTGGTAACTCCTCCACCCAGGCTCCTGCGGCTCGCTTCAATGGTACTCGCAGACGCTTCTTGATGCCTTTGCTGACTAGGCCGTTGGCCTTCTCGACTTGCCCATTGGACTGCGGGTGCGAGACGGATGCATAACTGAGCTTGATGCCTTGTTCAGAGCAAAAATCCCTGAATTCTTCGGCTGTGAAGTTCGTCCCGTTGTCGGTGATGATGCCGTGCGGCACACCGAACCTGAAGATGATCGACCTGATAAAGTTGACCGCTGAGGTTGCGGTTGAGCTTGTGATTGGGACCGCCTCGATCCACTTCGTGAACTTGTCGACTGCCACCAGGAGGTGAGTGTGCCCGCCTGGGGAGGATTTCTTGAAGGGACCTACCATGTCGAGCCCCCATTGCGCGAAGGGCCATGCGAGTGGTATTGTCTTCAGTGCCGACGCTGGTGCATGCGGCTTGTTGGCGAACTCCTGACAGCCAACGCACTTTTTTACCAGTTCTTCTGCGTCTTGCATTGCGGTGGGCCAGTAGAACCCTGCTCGCAAGGCCTTGGCCACCAGTGCTCGACTGCTTGCGTGGTGCCCGCATATGCCGGCGTGGATGTCGAGTAAGATAGCTTGGCCGTCGGCTGGATCGATGCACCTTTGGAGGACTCCTGAGATGCTTCTCTTGTAGAGCTCGCCATTGATGATGGTGAAGGCTTTGGAACGGCGGACGATGCGCCTGGCTTCGACTGGGTTCACCGGCAGCCGCTGGTGCAGCATGTAAGCCAGATACGGGCTTGTCCACGTGGGTTCGACCAACATTATCTCCATGGGCTCCTTCTCCGTGCTTGGCGGGTTGGCAGTGCTTGTTGTCGATGTAGAGGGTCCTGGCGGGTGCCGGACCTTGATTGAGCGTTGTGTGATGCACTCGAGGAAGACTCCGGGTGGCACCGGAGCTCGATCCGAACCTAGGTTGGCTAGGGCGTCAGCTTCTTCGTTGCTTTCGCGGCCAATGTGTCGTAGTTCGCAGCCGTCGAAGAGGCCTTCCAGTTGATTGTACAGCTCCCTGTAGGCTATCATGTTGTCAGCGATGGCGTCGCACTGCTTCATGGTTTGCTGCACAACCAGGTAGGAGTCGCCGTAGATCATGAGGCGAGTGGCGCCGCAGTTCTTGGCCATCCGCATGCCGTGGATCAAGGCTTCGTACTCTGCTTCGTTGTTGGAGGGTGTTGAGAATTTCATCTGCAGCACGTACTTCAGCTTGTCGCCTTTGGGTGAGATGAGCACAACTCCTGCTCCGGCTGAGTTGAATTTTTTGGATCCATCGAAATACATTGTCCAAGCGTTGGACAAGTCGGGCTCATCAGGTAGCTGTGTTTCTATCCACTCTGTGGTAAACTCTGGGAGGACCTGGGCCTTGATTGCCTTCGGGTGTACATACTTCAACCCCCATGGCCCTAGCTCGACAACCCACTTGGCGACTCTTCCTGTCGCGGCTGGGTTGGTGAGGATGTCGGATAGGGCAGAGGAGCTTACCACCGTGATCGGGTGCTCAGAGAAATAGTGGACCACCTTCCTGGACGTCATGAAGACTCCGTATGCCAGCTTCTGGTAGTGCGGGTACCGCTGCTTGGAATCAGTTAGCACCTCGCTGAGGTAATACACAGGTCGCTGAATAGGGTGACTCTTTCCTTCTTCCTCCCGCTCAACTACGAGTACAGTACTAACCACCCTGTTCGTGGCCACCACATACAGGTACAATGGCTCGTTCTCCTGTGGTGCCACCAGCACTGGAGGGGTTGTGAGGGTCTCCTTCAGTTTGTTGAATGCGTCTTGTGCCTCCTCTGTCCACTCGAACTTGTCTGCCTTTTTCATCAGTTGGTAGAAGGGCAGGGCCTTTTCTCCCAACTTACTAATAAACCGACTGAGCGCTGCGACTCTGCCGGCTAGGCGTTGTACTTCATGAAGCTTGGTCGGTGCAGGCATGTCGAGTATGTTCTGCACCTTCTCAGGGTTGGCTTCGATTCCTCTCGCAGAAACAAGATACCCCAGTAATTCTCCGGCTGGGACGCCGAAGACGCACTTGTCTGGGTTTAACTTGATCTGGTACTTGTTGAGCGCGTCGAAGACCTTGCGGAGGTCGTCGATGAGGCTGTCCTCTGTGCGGGTGGTGACGACTATGTCGTCGACGTAGACCTGGACGATCTGTCCTATGAGCTTCTTCAGGCAGGCCTGCATCGTGCGCTGGTATGTAGCTCCAGCATTCTTCAACCCGAAGGGCATCATCTGGTAACAGAATACACCATGTGGTGTGATGAACGCCGTCTTCTCCTGATCCTCGACTTTCATCCTGATCTGCTGGTACCCGGAGTAGGCATCCAGGAAGGATAGGCGTGCGCAACCTGCAGTCGAATCGACGATCTGATCAATCCGCGGGAGCGGAAAGTGATCCTTGGGGCAGCATTTGTTGATGGCGGTGAAGTCGACGCACATGCGGAGTTTCTTCGTCTTCTTCTTTTCCACCAATACCGGGTTTGCTACCCACTCTGACTCCTTTATCTCTCGAATAAATCCGGCGTGAAGCAGCCGGTCAATCTCCTTGCTGATGGCATCTCTCTTGGGACCCGCGAAGCGCCTCATGGTCTGCTTGACTGGTCTGGCGTCTTTGTGGACGCGTAAGGAGTGCTCGGCGAGTTCCCTTGGTATACCTGGCATGTCAGAAGGTTGCCAGGCGAATATCTTCAAGTTCTCGCGCAGGAACTCGACGAGCGCGCTTTCCTATGCGCTAGTCAGGCTTGATGACACCCTGACTGTCTTATCGGCGTCCGTCGGGTGTACCTGATGGGCCCTTGTGTCGTCGCTTGTGTTGAATGCCGAGTCCTTGGATGATTTCTTCCGTGGCGGGAACAGAGTCTTGTCGTTGTCGACTGCCATCATCTCCAGGTGCTCGTCCATCCCGAAGAACTCAGAAATCCTGCTGAACTCGCGGTCGCAGCTATCAGACCGGTCGAAATCGCCTTTCACCGTGATGACACCCTTTGGTCCCGGCATCTTGAGCAGGAGGTAGGCGTAGTGGGGCACTGCCATGAACCTGGCAAAGGTCGGACGACCCAGTATGGCGTGATATTGCGACTTCCAGTCGACTACCTCGAAGTCGATCGCCTCTCGCTGGAAGTTTTCGGGTGTGCCGAATATAACCTCGAGTGTGATTGTTCCCATGGGCGTGACTGCTTGCCCTGGTACTATGCCGTGGAAAGTATTCGCTGATGGCGTCAGGTTGGATGTTGACTTGTTCATTCTTCTGAGAGTGTCGGCGAAGATGATATTGATACCGCTGCCTCCATCCATGAACACCTTCTTCAAGGTGTACTCCCCGATCTGAGCTTCGACTACCAGAGCAGCGTGCCCGGGTCGTGGGATCGCCGGCGGGTGGTCCGCTCTGGAGAAAGTGATCGCTGTTTCTGAGCCTCTCAGGTAATCGGGTACTGCAGGTGGGTTGGTGAGTGCTTGGTAGACCTGGCGGGTGATGATTTTCTAGGTCCTGTTGGAAGGACGTCCCTTCTGTATCATGTTAATCTGCCCACGTGCTGCCGGGAACACGTTAGCAGGATCCTGCGGCTGTGGCTGTGGTTGCTGTTGCTGCTGCGGGTAGAAGGCCAGCGCTGCCTGCGCTGGGTTGGCGACTGCAGGAGCAGGCGGCGCCTGAAGAGCCAGCTGTGCGGCTGGCTGTGCCACGGGTGCCGCTTGGTTGTCATGCTGTCCGTTCTGAGGGACTATTCGCGCAAACGCCCTGTATATCTTACGCGCCTTTCTGCAGTCCTTCAATAGGTGGCGGGATCCCCACTTGCCTGTTTCTGGGTCCCTAAACATATGATGCTTGCAGGGTTGCTCTAACTCTTCTTCTTCAGTCAGTGGGCGTCTCCGCCACTCGCGCTTGCGACTTCCATCTCCATGGTAGCCGCTGCCACTGCCCTGGTTGTACTGTCTTTCACTCTCACGGGGGGTTTCGAATCCCGCCGCTACTAACTCGATCGAGTCGTTGCCGACGTAACGCGGCTTCTTCTTCAGGCGCCCTTCTCGCCAGTTGCTAGGTCCTGCTTCTTGCCTCGGAGATCGTGGTGCATCACGGACAGAGTCTTCTCCATCTGCCCACTGGTTGGCTATCTGCATGAGCTCGATCATGTTCCTCGGCCTAAGCCTACCAAACTACTCACGGAGGTCGCGGCGGTAAACGCCGTGCATGAATGCGTCCATTACCCTGTCTTCTGAGGTGGCTCCGTCCATGGTGTTGCGAAGCAAAGTCCACCGCTGGATGTACGAACGGAGTGGCTCGTCTCGACCTTGCTTGCACGCCTGGAGCTCAATGAGGGTTGTTGGCCTCGCGTATGTCCCCAGAAAGCTCTTCACGAAGGCGTTCCTGAACTCGTCCCAGGTGCTGAAAGCGTCCCTGGGCTGAGTGTTGAGCCACCCGCGTGCAGATCCTGTGAGCATCAACTGGATGTACTGCATGGCAGTAGTCGAAGTACCACCCTGACAGCTGCACGCGATGAGGTAGTCTTCCAGCCAGTCCCTTGGGTCTTGCTTCCCGTCATACTTGGGTGTCTCCGCTGTTAGCTTGAAGCCTTTGGGCATCTTCGTGTCACGGATGTTGAAGCTGAAACATGCGGCTCCGCGTGGCTCGAAGTCGTCGTCGTCGTAGTCGTTGGCTTGTGCACTCGCTGCTCGCATCCGTCGACTGCGGTCCACCCTTCTCTGTGTGACGACGTTACGGACATCTTCGCCTGGCTGCGGCTGTCGCAGTCGAATTGGGGCTGGGTCTGCAAGTGGTGCGGGTTCACGATCGCGGCGGCCTCGATTCTCGTGCACCCTTTCTGCTGGTGCTGACTTTGCCAGGACTTCCTCGACTTCCCTGAGGGATTGAATTTGTCGCCTATGAAGGCGGGCGTGGGCGTTACCCTCCGGCGGCTGTGTTAGTCGCAGGTAGGTTTCGACTGCCATGAGGGCCGAAGCGGGTGTCTTGGGGACGGGGATTCCGTCCGCATCCTCCGTCATGAATGACGACTCCAGATTGCGGGCAAGGTGGACGCGATCAGCCTCTGGCACCCGTGGCATGCGAGCCCTGTGACGTCCTCCTTGTGTGACTTCTTCCGATCCGGCCATGAACGAGTGTGCTGCCCTCCTGGCACTCGACGCGTCGGCTAATTCTTTGCGCCGAATCAGATCGGCCTTCTCTTGGCGGACTCGCTCGGACTCCTTCCAAAGCAAGTATTGGACCGCCAGTTGGTCTTCTCGGGGTTCATCTGGTGAAGGGAACGTGCCTTCGTCCACGTGCTTCATGGCCTTGATCGCCATCTCCCGAGTGATGGTGAGTCTTGTCACCCTGTCCGGCATGGTCACCTCCAGCGGGTATACGGGTTCCCCGCCGTTGGATCGTGCTGGGCTGGCCATATAAACTTGCGCGGGGTAAACCCGTCGAGTGGGGCTGATGCTCCCAGTCCTGCTTCCTTCGTCCGAGCTATGCTCAGAGTCGAAGATCACAGCAACGTGGCGGGTGCCACGGTCACTGCTACTGGCGACTCCGCGATGCGGAGGCGCGGTTGGCGTAGTCGAAATCGGCGTAGATTTTGGCTTCGTCCGGGGCGCGGACAAGAAGGTCGGAGTAGACTTGTTTCGCGCCGGGGTTGCAGTAGATGCGATTTTTCTGGTAACCGCGGGTGTGGTCACCGCAGTCGCCGTTGACGCGGTCGTAGATGGTGCTGACGCAGTCGAAGTGGACGCGATCTTCACGGCAGTCGATGACGCGATCGCCGTGGCCGCAGTAGATGCGATCTTCGCGGCGGGTGAAGCCGCGGTCGGCGCAGTCGATGTAGATGCAGGCGCATCCGTCGCGCGCAACGTGGCCAGCGTGGGCCGGAGCGTTCCACGACTGTCCACCAGATAGCGCAGACTACCGAAGGTAATCCACGTGCTCTGCTGCAGCTCAGCGTACGCCGGAGATCCGCCGGCGAGTGCTGGACAAACTCGAGGAAGCCGGTGTAGATCGACTCCCTGGCGCTGATGCCGTTCTTCATTGCAGATGAGGCCGGCGCAACCATGACTCCAACGATCTGTTCTTCCCACAGACGGCGCCAATTGTCGAGGTGTGGACTCGGCAAATCCCAAGGTTGTGTACCCCGGGTTGATTGAGGGGGAGAGAGTATGAACGTTGGTGATCACGACGGCTAACAGGGGGCGAGTTTACCCAGGTTCGGCCCCTCGAGATGAGGTAAAGACCTACTCCTGCTTGTCTGGTATTATCGAGGTGGCTACAATGGCGAGATGGCAATCTCGCTAGGGTTTGCCTGTGTGTTTTCTTGACCTAGGTGGCGCACCCTCCTGGCCTTTATATCACAGGCCAGGTCTCGGGTGGACGGTGCGGATTGCACATTACAGGATAAGGAAAGCCATCACCGGCCTAACCGGCTACTTGGGCCACACGGTACACTTCATGGGCTTCAATGGCTTCCCTTGGCGTGACCCAGGTACCACCACCGTGGGGTACCCGAAAGGTAGCCCCACGACAGAGCAACTCTCAACTCTAGTTCATTCTTCTCTGCCTCAATGGGAAAGGGGGAAAGCTATTTATAGTCTTAGTACAAAAGGGGGTGAAAGGTGGGGGTCCGGCTTGGTGGCCGGCCTGGGCCGGCGGCGTTTGGTGGGGTCCTGGCCTGGGGGCCGGCCTGGGCCGGCTTGTAGGCCGGCAACGTCTGGAGGAGGCCCGGCCTGGGAGCCGGCCTAGGCCGGCCTGGAGGCCGGCAGCGTCTGGAGGGGTACCGGCCTGGGGGCCGGCCTGGGCCGGCTGGGAGGCCGGCCGGCTCTGGTTGGGTGCCGGCCTGGGGGCCGGCCTAGGCCGGCTGGGAGGCCGACCGGCTCTGGTGGGGTGCCGGCCTGGGGGCGCGGCCTGGGGGCGCGGCCTGGAGGCCGGCCGGCTCGAGTGGGGGTCCGGCCTGGGGCCGGCCCAGGCCGGCCTGGAGGCCGGCTGGCTCCGCCTTGAGCTTTTGCCTCCTTCTTCCTCTTCTTGCCCATCTTCTTGGATCTCCTCTTGGCCATCTTCTTGACTCCATTGTGGGTCATCATCCGGGTGGATCCTGAGTATACACAAGGTACCGGCATGAAGTAGCAAACCATTCAAAGGGAGGTCGAGATCACACATCGAGAGGAGCGAGGTCACCTTTTCATGAAGAGCCTTGACTCTTGATCTTGTCATTGGGCCATTTNGTAATTTGGAATCGTGTCAAGTGGCAAACCCTTATCCACGCACCTAGCCCTATACACCTTTTACTCCAAAAGATCTTACAGCGTCTCTAACCGAATTGTTCTAATATGGCCTCTCATTTGTTCGCGGCCGGATGTGTCTGCTTTGAACCCTTTTCCGAAGTGTTCAGGATGGGCCGCGTGCGACGTGGCGGAGTGCTCGGAGACCCTTATTTCCGCCAAATATGGGCTGGAAGTGGGGCGTCCGGTTGGGTAGGTTATTTCCTACTCTCTCATGTCCAAACACTTCGGGTTGTTCGTCCACCCAAATAGGAACACAATGTGAGGTTTGATAGGAAATGATGGTAACTTCTGAACAAGAAAAGATAAATCTAAATAAAATCTTTCAGTTGATTTTCTTGTACTAAAAAAGTGAAGACTAAAAACTAAAAAACCTTAAACATATATAAAAACAAACGGATAATGAGATAAATCCTACAGAAAAAAAACTCGAACATGCAGCAAAACGCATATCATTTGTATCAGAAGAAGTCGTTGTGACGATGCAAAGTAAAAAAAAAAAAAAGCAAACTGGAGAAGGCAGAGAAAGCAGCAAGGCCAATGAAAAGAAAACAAGGAAAAACTGTTGGCACTTAGCATACTCCCCCAAGACATTTAGTGTATTGAGATTTTCTTTGCAGCTGCTACTTTTTTTATATGGAAGACTCGAAATGAGCTCGCGTTTGAATTAACGAAACCAACAACCGGCTAGGAGTTACAATATACAAGAACAAGTTGACGAAACCAGCTACAGCACACACGCACACCACACACGTACACCTCACGGCAATAGAGTACGATGGTGTAAAAACAAGCACATACTAAAGGAGATTGCTTGATCCGAATGAAGGGGCCTTGACTTCTGACGACGTCGAACATCTCAAAACCAACAGACCTCCACTGCACCAAGACTTCTACAACTGCTACTTCATAAGAAATGGTGTATTATTGTGGTTATTAAATAATGTTTTATCCTTCTACGTCTTTGCAAATACGTTAGTGGCTGAATTTCCTAATGTTGTCAATCATCGGGAAGAGTTATAGTGGTACAACTACAAATTGATTGTGGCTCAGGGAGAATTTTGAGGCCCTTGTTTTGGTTTGGTTATGCCATAATTTGGGTGCATCCGATATTTTCTTTATGTAATATAAGCCACATTTAATTGAAAATGTTCCATCGAACTGAAACTACAAGGTTGTATGGAACCCTTGAATTCTAATGCTAACAAGGCCGCCAAAAAGAACTTATTACAAACTAATTCGTGTAGCAAGTGCAACTGGACCACAAAAGTCGAATGCAAAAAAAAAAAAATCTCTGATTCATACACAACAACGAATATGATGGTGAAATTTATTCTATGAATGTGTTTACTTCTCTTTCTATGAAATATTTTATAGAGATCTTTGTATTCCCTTTCTTTCATCAATCATTGGAGAGCCTATTTTTTGGTCGGGTATTTCCACAAAAACACTGTGAAAATAAGGGTATAGAGCCTCAGTTTTTTCTTCTCACCAATAGCATCGCTGCATGCTACGTTTATCTTGCATCCTTTGTGAAGATCATTGAGTGTCGAATTTCCGCTACCATGATCGCCGATTGATCATAGTGTGATGCTAGTGTAATCTGTAAGTCTCCGGCGAGAAAGATAACACGCATAAGCACGTTATCCATTCAGGAACTTGACGATGACAGTTGCTTCCTAGAACTTTTTATGTAGAAGACTTTTACTTTACTTAAGTACAGTTTTCTCTGAAATGATCTTTCTAAATGCAGTATGTCCACCTCGTGCTGATCTACCCCGCTATCGATTGAGGCAGAAAGTGGCACGCCATGAGCCGACTTTTGGCGTTGCCGAACGAGCATTTGACACGGCATTGTTGGTGGACATAATTAAAGGTTGTTATCGTGCGTATACAAACCGGAACATGCATATATCGATGGCTGGCTTGCTTATGTAATCATGGCGGTTTGATTTGAACAAGAGTTCTGGAGAGTTGACTTATACTTGGATTGTGATTAACTGAAGCCACTTTCAAGCCAGAGAAAAAAATACTAATAATCCTCGTTGGGATGATGGCTTGATTACCTAAACTGTGACAATTATGTGGTTCTTCAACCGAAAATACTAAAAAAAAAACTCTAACGCCTATATATTAGGCAACAAATTTAAGTTAAAAGCGTAAAATGCATCGAAGATAACATACATACTATGGTAGTTTTTAGCTATGTCGTATCAAAATCGAGCGAGCAAGTTTCGCCTAAAAGCCGGCTGATATCCATCTGAGCCTAGTACGCAGCTCTTTTCTTAATCAAATTCTAGTAAAGTCGATCACAAAAAAAACCTAGTTGAGCCAAAATTCGAGTCGATCTGGAACGTCTCATGAGTGTCGGGCCTTTCTTGCATCTCTATTGCTATCCTAGCAAAAAAAAGATTGTACCTTTTTTCTATCCTAAATTCCTAACCGGAGACATAATACAACTGATTAACTTGTGGTGGTGGTGGTTAGAAAATATATCAGTAGTTAACTACTCCCTATGTTGGAAAATAGACGATGTTATAGATTCCGCACAATACTTAATGAGAAAATTTGACCTTTTTGTCTTTGTACGAATATGTAATAAGTACATGATCGCAAAAGGGTATAATACATATTAGAACTCTTCTATAAGAAAAGACAGGCAGTATATTGAATTTTGTTTTATCTAATACATCAAAATAGTTTAATATTAACTGAAGATCAAAGATGGAGAAATTTGACCACACACTTTTGAAAATGTCAATTTTACTGCTACTTGTTATCCATAAATTTTAGGAAAACTTAGAATTTTATCAGTCAAAACATTTCTAGTTTCACTGTCTATATTTAAAAGAATTACTAGCATCCAGAACATGAAATTGATATTACAATAGATGAAATAAACGTTTATAAAAAAATCTTTATTGGTGAGGTAACCGGTTGGAACATAATTTGAAGGCCAACATGTCAGATTGTGCCATGTCCTAAATGTCCTACATTCGAGATCTGGTCGCAAGAAATATGTATACGAGAGTGTTTTTTGGGGCAATATTTGTGTGTGTCATAATTATCTGAAAATATGGCGCCTCGCCTCGCCATCCTCATGCTGCAGGCATCGTGTCCCTCACGTAGATATGGTTCTTAAATGATGAATGTTACGGCCAACATTGTTGTTGCAGCCGCTTGAAAACGACCTCTGGTTGTGATCTGTTCGATCTCTCGCCCTCCTTTCTTTAATTGCTAGGTTGACACTACATCTTTTAATTCATGTCTAGTTAGGCTGAACCATACGGTAATTTGGTTTCCAAAAAGAGGCGATATGCCATATTTTTCATGATCAGTTATTGTCGTTATAAATACTATGACACTCGGCTAAGTTTGTGAGTTTCACTAACCACACAATTTAGGCAATTCGCAAAAGGAAAAAAACAACTTAGGTAAGATAGACTGAAAAAACGTGTGGGAGGCTTGTCGCATCGTTCTAGAAGACTCTACACTTATTATCAAGATCACTCTATGTAGGTTGGGTCTCATGCACCAACCGATTGACAGAAAAGTTCAAGCACTTACCAGATTAGGCTGTGAGGAGTTTGTATAGTATATAAGTGGGTCTAATATAACGTATAGGTCTAATTAACAGTCCACGATAGGTAGGATGAAGAGCTTAACCTAGCTTAGCATGCCCAATAGGTATGCGGCATATGCAGACCGAGTGCTAAACGTACTAGGTACGCGGGAGCGGGACAGTCATTAGTTGCCAAACATGCCTGGCAAGAGACTACTGTTACTGTTAATTAACTCCACACACTTGCCTCTATTCCTGCAGGTTATGCTCATGTGCTGTGACTACCGAGCTCGATCGAGCTTGACTAGGCCGATACATTAATGCTAATTTGTATAGTAGTTCATATATTTAGGTAACTTTGTTTAGCCGATCGAGCTAGAGCCTGCTCAAGCTTTGTCAAAGTTATTTCAATCTCCATACAATTTTTTTTTGAGGTTTAAAGCAGTCGTATCCGCCATCCGATTAGATAGAATAGATGTTTACGTACAAAATTTTGAGCTAGGAAAAACTCCCTTTACATGCAAAAACAAAAAAAATCAACTCACTTGGTTGAGCCCACCAAACTTTTTATATGAGAAGAGACAAGCCCCAACATGCATGCTGGCAACCAAAGGAAGAAACAAACAAGAGATTACAGTTAATTAACTCCGGACACCAGCCTCATCTTCTTGCAGGTTATGCTCTTGAGCTCTTGTCCTGTGCTGTACCCATGGCTGAATGTTGTTTTCTCGATGGCAACCGTGGCTGATCTGCAACAATTTTATGTCTCCTGTCCGTTGTTGGTCGCCAGCAACGGCCCGGATCTACGGATCTGCGTCGGAGGAAGCAGAGCGGCGGCCCACCGACCATTAAAACCCCAAAGGAGTTGGTCCAAATGCATTGCGACTTTAGCCCCCTTCATCTCCGTCCGATTTCAATCGGACGGCCTAAATTTTAAGCTTAAAATTCAACATTTTAGAAGAATTCGAAAATTTTCTAGCAAGTAGTATATATGTTGTTGGATATTCTGAAAAAGTTTGGATCCATTTGGATAAGCGGTTTATCATCAAATAGATTTTCATGTTTTAACCTTAATAAGCGATCAAGTCAAACCAATAATTCAATGAAGACGAAACTTTCAACAGAACATATACTACTTGATGGAATTTTTTCAATTTTGTCTAAAATATTTGAATTTTGAACACAAAATTTGGACCGTCGGATTAAAATCGGATGGAGATGAAGGGCCCAAAGTCGCATCGAGAGATCTCAGTCCTCGAGCTTCGAGCACAAGATCAGTTGCAAACTTGGAGTGAATCAGAGAAATAGTACAGTCAAACATTGAAAGTGTACGTCTAATTAGTTTGTACTGCTACCCAATTGTGTTCGTCCCGTATTACCAGAAATTCGTTTCGGAACATGGGAGCATATGTTCTCGTTCTTTGAAAAAAAAATTGAAAGGTTAAAAAAATTTGGAACAAAAATTTCGTATGAACATCTACACATTCTATGCGCGCACGATATTTTTTTCACAAAAACGATATTTTTTGTGAGTTGTGCAAAAAAGAAAAAAAAATTTGTCTTTTTTACACACGACACGGAAAATGTCGGTTTTCGGTGAAAAGACTTTGTGAGCTTATAGGATGTTGAGACGTAGCCGTGAACTTTTTTTCCAAATTTTTGGACATCTCATATATATTTAAAAAGTAATTTAAATAACGAAAGCATATACTCCCATATGCCAAAACATGGCCCCACTCTTATTACCTCTATTTCAAAATACAAAACGTGTTTGATAAACTATAACATCCTATCCTATATATATTTTGGACGAGCTAGAAGTACACACGTCGGTTGAGAGGCGCTGGCTGGCATTGGCACAGGGTACACGTACTCCGTCGAGCGGCTGGCTCAGTCAGCAAAGGCTACGGACACATGTCAAGGTAGCAGGCGCCATTGAATGGCGCCGCAGTGCAACTGTTCCGTGGGTAGGGGATTAATTGGGTCCCCAAACTTTTCTGGTTTGGGCGCGAGACGGAATTGAAACCGGAATCGAATAAATCGATCGATGACATGACAAGCTTCTCCAGTTTGTTATTTGCAGGACCCCCGCATGCATGGATCATATATATCCGTGCATCCAACCCATGATGCGTAGGTGTAACGTGTTTAAGGCGTGTGTAGTGTAGGTGCGTGTATGTATATTCCGTGGCGTGTCATGGTGGCTCGACACGCATCGGGTGAGTGGTTGGGACGAGAGTGTTGTCCATGCTGGCATGTAGGAGTACTATATACAAAATTTCAGACACTTTGTGCATCCCTATTACAAATCTGATATTGCATTGGTACATACATGTAATGCGTGCGCAATTATATATTTCAGACACAGTAACTCTAACGGCTCATTTGGCTCCCAGGAATTGGAGCAAGAATTACAGAATTCATTTATGATTCTAGAAGGCTACCCGTTTGGCTTCCACAGAATCAAATGTGGAATTCACTTGCAAATTTCAGTTTCCGTCTCCCGGCCAACCTCAATTCCTACCGTGACCCTGTCAGAATTCATTTATGATTGATCGGTGTTGCTGCTACTACCCAAGATGTCGTTATTCTAGGAGATTAACTTCTAACAAATCAAGGATAGTAAGTAATTACGTAGGAAGCCTCTAGACATGTGATCTACTCCTACAAATCAAGGATGATAAGTAATTACGTTGGAAGACTCAGTTCCTAAATACTACGGAAGGGGGATATTTTAGACTCGGTTTTGCGAAATTATGTTCTAGGATTTCCATAATCTAATTTACATAGAGATTCCAATAGGGGAAGAGTTTGAAAAAGATTATGTATTTTCAACTAACGTAATAATACCGTAAGTTCAGTTTCGAGACAGCAGAGTCGATATGTCCGAGTGGTTAAGGAGACAGACTTGAAATCTGTTGGGCTACGCCCGCGCAGGTTCGATCCCTGCTGTCGACGACTTGTTTTCTGTTTTTGTTTTTCGCTTTCTTTCGCTTGTGGGTGAAATACTAGATCTGTAAATTTTGTTAACAAGAGGAAAAAGATGTTAGCCAAAACCTTAGCCAGAGAGTTCTGCTAAAAGTTAAATCAAAACATGGAGCTAATGCCTTCATCTAACATCTCTAGATAGAAGTTGTTGCTCGCTTCCATTTTCTTTTTCTCAATTTCATAGTCCAGACATGAGTTTGTTGTTCTTTTTTTCAGACCTCCTGAACACAACAAGAAGTTGCACTGAGGAAAAAACAACAAACACTAGCTGCGCGCACGATGTCATGTAATATTTAACATTGTCATGCTTGTACAAGAGATGAACTAAAGATCGTGTTTGCTTACATGACATTTTCAATGCTCAACTTGGAGAGAAGGGAGGTCCGTCTAGGCGAACAATTCATGTTTTCTATTAGGTCATATTTACCATATATATGTTGATTAAGTCTAATTTTCAGAAATTAATTCCAACATCCTGTTATATCCCGTTGCGGTCGGCGAGTGCCGTGACATGAGATGGATACAACAGCAGCTTGTCGAGAGCTACTAGACCTGAAAAATAAGGCCATCCTAGGCAAAGAAGAAGAAGACAGCCGAGAGGAGAAGACCAAGTTCAGTTCAGTTATGTTCCATGTCTGCTTCATAGCTGATGCTTTCTCTCTTGTAACCACCAAGCCAGGTTGCTGGCCCATGACCCATGTATAGGTCAGCGGGCACTAGTAGAAGCCATACCATGTCGAATTTTTCAATGCTCGTGCTCTCCGGATGCCAACAACGATAAGCTGACGAAATCACCGGTCGATTCCCTGCTTGAGAATCGAAATATGTAGCGTCTTCTGTTAACCGTTCTTTTTTTTTTTGCGAAAACAACCCGGATCTATTAGCCTTTCACAGAAGTACACAGGACCTTACAAAGTAAAGAAAATACAAAAAGGTCCTCCAGGGGTTCATCTTCAACCACCGACGCGGACCGGGGACGCGCCGCCGCGCTGCCGCCGCCGCTCCCACGCAGAGCCGATGAGAAACCTTGTTTCACCAGCAGAGTCGATGCAGACGGGAAGTCACCGATCTCGGTCTCAAAGTACCCGCACGACGACGGAGAAGAAGAGTCGAGCACCGCCGCGAAGGGGAGTCACCTCCCTCGCCGAGAAGCCAGGGAGAGGAAGAACCGGGCAACCTCCAACATACCTTAGCAGGCCCCCATCGCCGCCGGAGGAAACGACGATGAAACGACGACAGGCCCCAAGGACAGGATCTCCACCGCACGCAGTCGTCCGCGTTGTCGAGACGGCCACGAGGGAGAACTTCCACACGTCCGCCGCCGATGTACGAGACACCGGCGAGAAGGAGCACAGACGGGGAAGACCACCAGACCGTACGCGCCGCCGCCGCTCCCACAGAAACGCCGACGCCGGCCACACTACTCCCCACCCTATTTACATCCCGAGCACGCAGATCCGGGGTTCCCCCACCCTTCCGCCGCCAGAGCGGACGGAGAAGGGGGAGGGAACCCGCGGCGGCGCCGGGCAAACGGGGGGAAGACGAGGACGCCCTTTCCGCCTCTCTCTACTGTAGCAAGGGGAAGGGGAAGGGAAAGCTAGCTTTGTCAGAAAGAGAAGAGTCGGTGTTGCTACCTTTGCCGTGGCAAAGGTCATCTTGCTTTTTCATGCACTAACGGTACCTCATCCTCTCCTATCATAGTTGATGATGTATATTCTCCTAGGAAGGATAGAGTTGGCAATGTGTTTGCCAACTATGTGGGAGCTCAAAGTGGTGTCAAGAAACGCACCATTTGGGTTCCCAAGCCTATTGTGACTAACCTCTTAGGACCCAACTTGGTTGGGGACCAACAAGCTTCAACTTGATCAATAGGTTGATATGGAGGACATTGGTGACTTGGCTATTTTTGAAGAATTAAGGGATCTTCATGGGTTTATTTCTCAAGCCAAGTCAATTGGATCACATATCTATCTCATATCCAATGCTCCTCCTTGCGGTAACTTGTATTTAATTCATATACTCATTGAAAGTTGCTTGCTCCCTTGCATGTGTTAGTTTTGTTCCTAGCATGTGCTTGTATATGATATGCTCCTTTCCTACTTGTCTTGTTATTCAAGGTTGTGTATGATAGTTGTATATCATGTATGTATGACTTTGTGTTGAGCTTTATTAAATCTTGTGTGGATTTCATTTGGCTCTTTGAGATATTAATGGACTATCCCATTTTGGGGGAGTAATGTGCTTTGTGCACCTCACAAACCTAAAAATGTGTGTACTTGAAACACACCACCTAGTATTGATATTTCATATTATCTAGTTACTATGTGGTATGTCATATTCATGAGAAATTCAAATTCTCCATGTCCATTAATTTCTCTAGTTGGTTTTTTTATTTGCCTCTTGTTTAAAAATAAAATGATTTATCACATTATGGGGGAGTAATAAGCTATGTGCATATTACTATCCCATAAAAATGTGAACATTTGAGGTTTGCCACTTAGATTTGATATTATAAATTATCTTATTCATATGTGGCATGTTTGCTCAAACAAGTTCCATTTTTCCTTTGTGGTTACCATTTGGTTCTTGTTTGTGTTAGTTTGCTTGGTGTGGTTTTTCTCTAATATGCATTTCCATATATTATGTGAGAAACCATTTGTTTCATCTTATTTTAACCATGGCTCAGCCGGTTGGTTCGAATAATTGAAACTACCAACAAACCTTTTTTAAAAATATGGTGCTTGAACTCTTATCTCTTGCCATACATTTGTTTGTTGTGGAGTTGGTCTTGAACATCATTCCTAGATACCACCGAGAAATGTCTCCGTATACTTCTTGTCCATGACAAGTGTTTCTAGTAATTGTGGTGGATTTTGTAGATCATCTTCACATTGGCTCTTGCTTTAATTTGCTCTATCTATTGCCTTCCTTGCCTTTTGAATGGATCCTATTCTTCAATTGGTAGTGTTTAGTGTTGTAAATAAAATATGGATAGTAATGATCCCTTGTGCATGCATTTTGTATTCAAATGCAAATATCAAAGATAATGCATGAATATTGGGGGAGCATTCCTTTTTATTTAGAACACTAACCTATCTATCAATTTTTGATCCTTTCAATTGGCATTTGATTCTTTATCTTGTGTTGGTACCTTCAATTGGTATTAATTGGAATTTAATATCTCCTCCATAGATATTTGTTCCAATTGATATTTATTGTGGGAGTCTTGATATCTGTTTGCTTTATCTTACTTTACTTGATTTCGGTAAAGTATCATCCTCTTCATGGTATCTTTTCTCCTAGTTGATTTTTTTTGTTTTAATTGGTATCTTATTTTCAATTGGTGTCTTATCGATCATTTGTTGTGTTGATTTGATTCCTTTTGATATCACACTTTATGTGTTGATGTGTTTTGGAATCAATCATTTGTTGATTTGATTTTTCCTCAATCATATGTTGATTTGGATTTTGATATAATTTGGACAACCTTTAATGTCACACTCTTGTGTGCTCTCTTCTTGGTTTACTTGGTGTTTTTGTCCAAATTGTATCTCTTTTGGTTCTAGAAAGCCTTTGCATGCTCGGTTACTAATTTATATTATTTTAGCATGCTTATCTTTCTTGATCCAATATATAGGGTATACTCCACCGAATCCTAAATCGGCTAAGATGTGCATGAAATTCAATTTCATATCTATATGCACATATTTATGTGGAGTGTTTCCTATATATTGTAGTTGATCTAACTACTATGGAACCTAATGAGTTTGGGAACCATTTTGTATTCTAATTTTGTTTTAGGTACAATGGAGATGCATTGGATGCTTGCCTCATACATAAGGAAGGTGTTCTCACCGTGTGATTGTCGGAGTCAAGCTTTGATGTCAAACCATCTCTCATCATCTTCATCACCAATGTCATCTCGGTAACAAGTATCTATCTCATGCATTCCTTTTAGTATCCAACCTTGTGTAGGTTGTCTCTTGGCATGAAAGCTTTTATATGCAATTGTTGTGGTTTTGGCCTATTTCCTTCACTTAATATATCTTTGTGATATGTGTGATGAATTTGCAAAACCTTGTCTTCAATTGATATTATTTGTTTGTGATACTTGTTGCCTATCTCAAAGCATCTCCACTATCTCTTGTTCGCTTAGTGATATGTGTGATGCATTTGATATATTTGAAGTTCATTTATATACAATGAGATAAATTTGAGCTATGTGCTATGCTTTTAAGCAACAATCTCATTTGTATATTTATGACTTCCTTTTGGATACCTTGTTCTCTCTTTCCCGAACCATTTCGTATGTATATGTTTCTTTGCGGATGTAAATCTTCAATGGTTTATCTAATTAGAAACCTATACATATGAGAGAGGTCACCTTTTAGTTGGTATCCTATTTCTTTTTGAGCCACCTTGTGTTTTATCTATAATTCTTTGGTGACTCCAAATTTGTCACATGAGTGCTTGTCTTATTGTTTATTGGTATCTTTGCACACTCATGTATTTCTTGAAGATCTTTGACCTCATGCTTACCTTGGTGAGCACATTGATTTTTCATTGGCTAAATGCTCTCACTAGCTTTGGGCATTTTCAATTGGTTTTAGTTTCCAATTGGTATCCCTAAGCTTGTGAACATATTTCTTTAAAAGATCTTTTTATCTCGGTTGGGCCTATCTTATGATGAATTTTTTGAAATTTGATATCTCCTCATGGCTCAACCACATCTTTGGTGCAAGTGCTATGATTTGCTATTGCATTATGCACTATTGCACTTGTTGCGTGTTCTAGATGATTTTGAGGGAGTGAGGATACCATAGTTGTGCACTCTTCATTTTGTGCATAAACATTGGGGAGCTTCTCCATTTTATTTGGAACTCTTGCTATGGATCTTTTCGATTGCTTTGCTCCTTTGTGGAGATGTTTAAAATGATTTCATCTTTTTTGCAATCTTTGGATCCTCAATATAGTTTGATTTCCTCTAATTATTCGTCAATGAATAAGTGCATTTGATTTCACTCATATCTTGAGAAATGCACACATTTATGGAGGAACTCTTATTATATTGGCTCTCTAAATTTTCCTTCCCATTTCGGCAATCGATGCCAATGGGGGAGAAGTTTAGAGGGTTTAAGGGAATTGGGTTTTATGCTTTCGTTGCATTTTCCTTTAATGCGCTTTGCTCCCTTGCTTGTTTGTCGTGCAAGGTTGCTTTATTCTTTATATAAACCCTCTTAAACGGGATTGTCATCAATTACCAAAATGGGGGAGATTGAAAGTGCATGGTTGTCCCCATGCATGGTTTTGGTAATTAATGACAATCTCTATGGACTAATATTTGCATTGAGCTATATTTGTAGGTGTCCATTTGCTTGCTTGTCTCCATTTGTTGGAGTCAAGGTCTTGCTTGCTCTCCATGTGTTGGAGTCAAGTTTAAGGGAAGAAGATCTTTTGTTGATCAAGGCCAAGGTGTTCGTCATCAAGACAAAGGCCAAGTGAAGATATGCCGAAGAGGTGCTTCTCCCATCTTGGTGTATGGGGGAGCCACATGTGAATCTTCACCAAGCAAAGCACAATCAAGAAGATGGTTCATCTTGAGGAGATGAAGGTCGACCTCAAGTGGATTATAAGCGCAAGGCAAAGGTATGATCTTGATAGGGCTTTTATTTTACCGGTCTCATGATGTTAGTTGAGAGACCGGGTTATAGGGTAGATAGCCGTACTATCAAGAGGGGCTCTCGACCGAGTATCGTGATCGTATCGTTCGTGGAGAGATCAAACCTTTGCATCCTTGCATCCTTACAATCATCTTCATTGGTTCTTTTTGACTCTTATCGTAGTGTGGTCTTGGTGCTTTTCGTGCTTGTCATGACAAGGCTAAGATCACCGAAAATGGTTTGCTTATGCGTCTTCAATTGCGTTTTCGGTATTGGAGATTTTGCTGGTTCATCCGTTTGGAAAGTTTCACCTTTCCAACCCTTTGCAAAATCTCCGTTGCTTGTTTGCCTTTATCAAAGGTTGCTTTTGTCGTCCTCTTTCCAACAAAATTGGTTCTACTCAATTTGGACTTCAATTGCAAAAGAAACGGTTTTTTCGGTTTGTGAAAAAGAGCTTTTATTATTTCCCCATTTGGTTTTATAATATATTGTTGGACTATGATGTTTCTCTGCATAATCTTGTTGTGCTCATTGTGACGATTCCAACGAGTCCAAGATTATCGAAAACGGAGTTCATTTGCAAAAGGTATAGGGCTTTGGTTTTTTCTGTTGAATCTACACCGGAGTCTCCGGTCCTCTGGACCCGGAGTCTCCGGCCCCTGGTTTTTCGCTGTCGAACGATGTTGTGTGGTGCGCTCCTGGACTGTGTCCGGAGGCACCCCGGAGAAACCCCGGAGTCTCCGGTCCGGCCGGAATCTCCGGCCCCTGATGACCGGAGTCTCCGGTGTGCCTGCCTCTCCCCAAAATGTGGTGCGCCCCTGTTGTCTGCCCGGAGAGACACCGGAGATGGTCCGGAGTCTCCGGTCCCACCGGAGTCTCCGGCCCCTCGATGACCGGAATCTTCGGCCCTCCTTCTTTGATCCATGTGTGGTGCGCCTCTGTTGCTCGTCCGGAAGCTGTCCGGAGGCAGGCCGGAGTCTCCGGTCTAAGTGGCCTCCAACGGCTAGTTTTTCAGGGGACCTATAAAAGGCCCCCTTCTTCCCCATTTGCCTTAAGGTTTTTGGCTGCACGAATTTCACTCTCTCTCCCTCCATTGTTGACCTTGGAAAACCTTCCCCTCTCCAAATCCCTCCAATGATTCTTGCCCAAACTTAGGGATTCAAGAGAGGAGATCTAGATCTATTATTCCACCAATCAAAATCTCCTCTAAGTGAGGGGAACCTAGTGGATCTAGTTCTTGGAGTTCTTCTGTGGTTCCCCCTTGTTCTTCCTCTCTTATTCCCCCCAAAGCATTTGTTGCTTGGTTGGAATTTGAGAGTGAAGGATTTGACCACTTTGTGTGTTCTTGCCTTTTGCATTTGTTGCATCGGGTTGCTCTCTCCACGGTGATACGTGAAGTTGAAGGTTGAGAAGCTTGTTACTCTTGGGTGCATTGTGTTCCCAAGAGCTTGTTGCCTCTTGGGTGCATCGTGTACCCTAGACGGTTTGGAGGTGCCGTGAAGACTTTGGCTTGTGGAGCTTCGGCATGAATTTGGGAGCCCCCAATTGAGTTGTGGGTGTGTGCCCCAAGAGAAGTTGTAAAGGGCTCCGGAATCCGCCTCGAAGGATTCCGATAGTGGAAGGTGAACCAATCCCTTGGGTGAGGTTCATCGGAGAATAGGGTGAGGCCTTTGTGGCATCTTGAGTAGGCCTCTTGTGGCGAGCTCACACCCCTCCAACGAGACGTACTCCCTTAACAAGGAGGAACTCGGGAATACATCCTCGTCTCCGCGTGCCTCGGTTATTTCTATACCCGAGCTTTACTTATGCAATTTACATTGTGATAGCCTTCATGCTTGAAGTTCATATCTTGCTATCACCTTGTTGCTTGCCTTGCTTAGCATAAGTTGTTGGTGCACATAGGTAACCCTAGTAATTTAGGTTGTTGGCTTGTTAATTTAAACATATAGTTTTATTCCGCAATTATCAAGCCCCTAAATAGAAAAAGTGTTAATCGCCTATTCACCCCCCGCCCCCTCTAGGCGACATCTGGGCATAGCTTGTTCTTTCAGATATCCTTGACCTCTACCTCCCGTGGATTCGATAAACCTTGGGTTACTCACTTAAGGGAAATTTGCCGCTGTCCTACAAACCTTTGCGCTTGGAGGCCCAACAAGTCTACAAGAATAGAAGCGTGTAGTAGACATCAAACCTATGTTGGGCTTGGGCTCTGACCTAAAGCGGAAACGAGGAAGTAGCAGGCATGCATTTAATTCTGAAGGAATTCCAAAGTTGTAATACCCCGTAGTTCAAAGACCCGAAGGGTAGATTTAGAATTTGTGCATTCGCATAGCATGCATCTGAAAATGCGGGAAAATTTCGTGCTTTTAAAATAAAGAATATAAAGTGATCGATGTTTCGCTCGACTCGATGAGTTAGGATTTAGATCATCATGTCAAGTGCAATAAACTTCGAGATAACCTTTATACCCAATGAAATTTAAATCACAAGAATAAGAAATCAGTCAGTTATTGCTCGATAGACTAGTTGGTCAAATTAGTCGGTTGTCGAGGTTCTAGCAAATTGAACATGATCTATCCTAATTCTCGACACTCTTAAGAACAATTCAATAATATGACGAGATATAATTCAAATCAATTGACCACTTCAACATACAACATCTATATGATCATATTATTATATAATTCACATATTCCACACTTCACCAAATTCCAAATTCATTCATACATCATCACATCATACATCAACATTTATCTATAATCTCACACCACCATATTATCAATTCATACACACACCAACTCAAATGATTTGGAAATCCAATGTTCAACGTATAATTAGATGCAACAAGTACCAATTCATCCAATACATTACCTTCTCATATCATCAAGCACATCCCAATTACAAATGTCCAAAGTACATTGTGATGTCAATGGAAATGACATGATACAAACTTTCCAAATTGAAGTTGAAAGAATAACAATTATTACAATATTTACAGAATATATACATATGTCTAAAACAAATAAAAGAAGATTACAAAAAGTGGAAATTACATTCCTAATCAAATCTTGATCTTCTTATCTTCAAATCTTTCCTATCTTCTCATTCTTCATTTTCTGCAAAACAAAACATGGCAGAATAGCAGAAAGAAAGAAAGCAATCATTTGCTGTTATCAACCTCTCTAGTAAAGAAAATCATGCGATATTCAAATGCTTTGGGTATTATAGAAGTAGTTTGATAACAGGGCCTGATCAACCTTGTTAACAAATTATTTTTGTATGCATAAAGCAATTGGAGGTCATATAACCAACTCAAATCCATCTAAAATTAAATAAGGACAAAAGAAAAAAATTCTGTTAATTAAAATGTTTGCCCACACCACATGGGTGAGGCAATTTGAGTTTGGAACTTAACTATTGGACATTAGGAACTTGTCCTAAGATCCAGTGGATGGCTAGAGGGATCAATATCAATTCAAAGGCAACAAGGGACTATGGATCAGACTTGGATCATTTGGATTATCTCGAGTCAAGTAGGCAATAGGGTTAAGGGGCAGCATTTGATCCATACAAGAAAAGGGACAAGAGGCAACATTGATCCATTTATCAAGAAGGCAACTTATTAATCCCTCTAACCTAGTCAAGTTCCTAATAAAAAGAAAGCCCATATAAAAATCTTTCTCCAATGGAATTAATTCCCAAGGAAGAAAATAAGCCAAGAGATAGCCATAAACATGAATTCTGCAAAGCCCACATGATCACCACCCATATAACTTAAAGCCCACAAAAGAGAATCAGCCCACAAGCCCATCTAGTGACAAAAGCCACTTGGCATGCCCAAAAATAAATCCTACAAGAGGATAATACCAAGCATGAGAGGGATAAGCTTGCCACATAGGAGAGTTATCCACAAGAAAAATATCTAGCTCAACTTGAACCCCAAGAAATGCCTTTGCATAAGGAGTTGACAACCAAGCACCTTATTCACCCATGCAAATGAGGAGTCACCTAGTTGTGTGGCAGCACCACAACAACCAGCCAGCAGTATATAAACACCACAGTAGCCAACCGCACCACATGTACCTCACTTAAGCACAATCACACCAGCTCCTAAGGCTATACCAGAAACATTCCCAATTCAGCCAGAATCCAAAAACATCTCAAGAACAACCACTAAAATGATTGCAGCTAGATAAATATACTCTAGGAAATAGGTCAAGCAGCGAGGAGGAGCAGGCTAGCCACAAGACGCAGGTTATCATCATTTTCCAGAAGACCAAGCTTCTCTTCAACAGCAGGTTACTAGGATCTAGAGCATTTAGATGAGAGGGAAAGAGAGGAGAGGGGCAGCAGACCTGTTCTTATCAGTTTACTGGAATAGAAGAAGGATCCCTCAGAGCTGCATAGAGTTGCTATGCTAAATCATCACTGAGAAATTAAAAGCCACACACTAGTATTTGTTCTTATCAAGTTGTGCCTCAGCCTTTGCATCACAGGCTAAGCCAAGAAATCAAGCACAAAATCTGTTCTTATTTAAATCACACACATGCCAGAGCACCAAGAAATTGATGCAACTGAGCATAGCATATCTGTCCACTAAAAGAAGCACAGGAAAGCATAAAAAGATTTCCAAGCCCTAAATACCTAGCTAGCTACTGTGTAACTCCTTGGGAGGCATCACAGCAAGCCAAGCCAGTTATTCAAGCCTAAAAACCATTTCAGCTCTACTGGAAGCAACATCAAGTAATCCTACAGCAAGAATACAAGAAACAAATCACCACAGATATTCCTAAAACCATTTTAGCTCTATCTATAATTCTCTAAAGCTTCTCTAGAAGGGAAGTGATCTACCAAGCTCATTTACACACTAATTCACCTAAAAATCTTTAGGCAGTACATAATTAAGCATGATATCAAGCCCTAAATCCATTTCTTTTCACACAAAATTCTATATCTCTGCTATCTAAAAATTCTCCTAAATATATTATTCACAGCACACTGATTAACAAAGCACTAAAGCATCTAATGTTGGGAATATGCCCTAGAGGCAATAATAAAATGGTTTATTAAGCATATTCAAGTTTATGATAATAGTTTATTATCCATGCTATAATTGTATTAAATGGAAACATAATACATGTGTGGAATATAAACACCCGGAGTCCCTAGTAAGCCTCTACAGGACTAGTTCGTTGATCAAGAGATAGTTAGAGTTTCCTAACTATGGACTTGTTATAGTCACTTGATAACGGAGTCATATCATTAGGAGTAATGGTGTGATGGACATGACCCAAATAAAGAGTTGCAATTAATCGTGTCACAAAAGTTTTGTTGTCAACACTTTTAATATGCCAAATATAGTTTCCTTAGACCATGAGATTATATCACTCCCGTTCACCGGAGGAATACTTTGTGGACATCAAACGTCACTTCGTAACTGGGTGATTATAAAGGTGGCTTTCAGGTATCTCCGATGGTGGGTTGTTGGGTGATATGAATCAAGAGTGGAATTTGTCCCTCCATGTGACGGAGAAGATATCTCCAGGCCTTCTCGGTAATATAGCATCAAGAGTCTGCAGACATGTGATTAAGTTGTAATCACCGGGATCCTATATTATGGACGAGTAAAGAGAACTTGCCGGTAACGAGATTAAACTAGACATGGGGATGTCAACGATTATATCTCGGGCAAGTAAAATATCGTGAGACAAAGGGAATCGTATATGAGATTAATTGAATCTCCGGCATCGTGGTTCAATCGAGAAAAAGGTTTTCGTTGAGTGTATAGGAATTAATATGGACATCCCGGTCCCACTATTAATTGTTGATATGATCATGTCTATGCATTCTCGAACCCGTAGGGTCACACACTTAACGTTCCGATGAAATTAGGTTTTGCGATGAATTAAATGATGAAGTGAACGAATGGTGATTCGGAGTCTCGGATGGGATCCCGGACATCACGAGGAGTTCCGGAGGAGTCCGGAGAATAAGATTCATATATGGAAAGTGGTTTCCGGAGGTTTCGGAAAAGTTCCGGAAATTATTTAAAGGGTACCGGAAGGTTCCGGAATGTTCTAGAAGGGTCTAGAAGTGGGACCGCATAATTTGTATGGGGCCCACATGGTGCAAAGGGGTGCTGCCACCACTTGGTGGGGCGCACCACCTAAGCCCATGGGCTGGTGCGGCACAAGGAGGGGAGTCCCACTCCTAGTTGGACTAGGAGGTGGGCTCCCACCCCTTTAGGAAAGGGGCCCAAGAAGGAGTCCTTGTTGGACTCCAACTTGGGGGGCAAGCAAGGAGGGGCCGGCCGGCCCCCTCCCCTTGACCTAGCCGCCACCTATATAAAGGAGGGGAGGGGGGGGGCGCACCACACCTTGGAGGCAGCCGCACCCCCTCTCTCTCCCTCTCCCATCTAGCCCTAGTGCGCCACCTCTTCCCCCCGAAGGGCTGCCGCACCTCCACCTCTCCACCATAGCCGCACCACCCCTATGCCCTAGGGCTGCTGCGCCACCTTGCTCCTCTCCCTCTCCTCTTGCTTGGCTTGGCGAAGCCCTGCTCGCGGAGATCGTCATCGTCACCGGCACTACCGTCGTGCTGCTGAGATCATCAAGGCCACGTCGTCTCGCTTGCGGGATCAAGGAGTCGACGTCTTCATCGAGCTGTACGTGTGGACGCCGCGGAGGTGCTGCCCGTTGCCGCACTTCACCGGATTGGATCTCGAGGATAATACATCTCCTCGCGACTAGACGAGTCTAGTTGCGGGGATCGACTAGCCAACCCCTGCACCGACAAAACGCGTTTGTTGATCTTCGAGGGTAAGAGATTGGATCTCATCTTCGCTATCTTCATCTCGTAGATCTAGATCCTTGGGGTTTATTCCGCTTTGCCGCGTAGAAAATTTTTGTTTTCCATGCTGCGACCCCATCAGTGGTATCAGAGCCTAGATCTATTCGTAGGTGTTGATGCGATTAGAACACAAGGAGTTGTGGGCGTTGATATTTTATGTTGCTACCTTCTCGCGTGCACTTTGCATCTTTGCGGTATTGTGAGATTGAAGCGGCCCGGACCAACCTTACTCGTCCACGCACGAGAGACCGGTTCCACGACTGACATGCAACTTGTTTTGCATAAGTGGCTGGCGGGTGTCTGTTTCTCTTGCTTTAGTGAGGATGCAATTTTCAATGGAAGGCCTTTCAAAAGGATGAGTAAATAAGCAACTATTATATCACCGTTGTGGTTTTTGCGTAGATTAGAACGGTTCTATCTCGTTGACCCAAGCCACGTAAAATTTGCATAAACAAAGTAGAGGCGTCTAACTTGTTTTTGCAGAGGGGGTCAAGTGATGTGATATGGCCAATGTGATTTGTGATAATGTATGCAATGATCATGTTTGTAATATTTTCGCGACTTGCATGTCGACGAGTACGGCAACCGGCAGTGGCCATATGGTTGTCTATTATTTTATGTGACCTGCGTGTCAATGAAATCACCATGTAATTGCTTTGCTTTATTGCTAAGAGTAGCATTAGTTGTAGTTGCAATAGTTGGTGGACAACCATGGTGATGGCGCCAAGATGATGGAGATCATGCCGGAGATGGAGATCTTGCCGGTGCTTTGAAGATGGAGATCTAAAGAGCATATGAAGAAAGGCCATATCATATCACAATTATGAATTGCATGTGATGTTAATCCCTTTTATGCACCTTATTGTTATGCTTAGATGTGATCGCGACGGTAGCATGATAAGGTGATCTCTCATGTTAATATCAAGATAATTAAGTGTTCTCCCCTAGTATGCGCCGTTGCGAAAGTTCGTCGTTTCGAAGCATCACGTGATGATTGGGTGTGATAGATTCAACGTTCACATACAACGGGTGCAAGCCAGTTTGCACATGCGGAAATACTACGGTTGTCTTGACGAGCCTAGCATGTACAGACATGGCCTCGGGAACACGGAACCGAAAGGTTAAACACGAGTCATATGAATGATATGATCAACACTGAGTTGTTCACCATTGAAACTACATCATCTCACGTGATGATCGGTGGTGGTGTAGTGGATTTGGATCGTGTGTCACTAATCAACCGGAGAGATGTTGAGTTTAGTGGGAGTTCGTTAATTTGATTAAATTGAACTAAAATTGTCATAAACAAGTGTCCTAAAGATGTCTTTGCAAAATCCTTGTAGATCATGGCCGACTACAGTAGTATGTTTCTTGCTGAGGAGCTGCGTCTTGATGGGTCAAACTTCATCGAGTGGTATGAACGTCTTAGAGAAGTCCTATCAACCAATGATCAGCTCTACGTGTTACATGAACCCTTAGAAGAAAAACCCGATGATTCTGCGAGTTACAACAAACGTATGGATTGGCTCAGTCGGAGTAAGACTCACACTCAAGTCAATTGGTTGATGAGTGTCTTCATGAATTCAGACCTATCCAAACAATTCAAAAACTTGAGTGCCATTGAGACTGTCACTAAGCTAAAGGAAATGTTCATAGCACAAGTGAGAATTGCAAGGTTTGAAGGTCTGGGTGTGTTTCTTTCAACTAAGATGGAAGAAAATGATCGCTTAGAGGATCATCTGAAGAAGATGTATAGGATATATCACACTCTGATGGATGCTTGGGATATGGAGATGAGTGACGAATTCGCGATAGATGGGTTGTTGCATTCGCTTCATCCCAAATTCAAGAATTGTGTCAGAGACTATGTCAAGGAAAGGGATTCGATCACTTATCCGGAACTGATGTCTCGACTTCGTCAGATCGAAAGGAATCCCGTAGCAGGCGGAGGAGCCAACGCAGAAGGTATATTTTGATATACTAGTTATAAATGTTTAAATGTCCCATTTACACTTATGGTGAGCTAAGTATTTGATACTTGTGCTGTTTTATGAAAACAGGGCCTGCCGTTTGAGAAGTGCATGGAGGGACTGAGTGGATCTCGCGGGAAAATAGCAATCAAGGAGTTGATGCTGGCGATGTTCTACTTCTACATTTATCGTTTAAATTAGAGGATTTGAATGGTTTTTGTAATCGAATTAAGTGTGATCTTAAATTAGTGTGTCTCGGTTTGTGAGACGGTCATTCATGTCAAAGACAAGTGGTTGTTCTATTTTCATGAGTAATCCTTTTTGGAGATCACGTTTCGATTATGAGATTATTGTCCTTTGCTAGATTTAAACGATAATTAGTTAAACACTTATAAAATAAACACATACTAAAATATCCAATACTTAATGATGAGAATTGTTTTAATTGTACTATTAGTGCTGAAGAGCATATTGATGCGCATCACTAAGTAGTGTGATTGAAAATGCCATTTTCTGAAAATGCCATGAGTTGCTGAAAATAAACACAAGTGTTGGTTGTATTTTTCAGTGAATAAAAGACATCATTATTTTATCATGGATGAGTGAATAGGAGTATTTATTCATTTCATGATGAGATTTTGGAAGTAGAGGATATTAAGTTAACAAGATAATTGAGTCTTTTCGATTTGATCAAAAGAGACAAAATATTTGAGTTATTGTTTAGTATGGTGACTTGTGACAAGTGTTATCACAAATTACAATATTTAGAGATTATTCAAAAGGTGTTTTGATAAACCTAAAGTATTGTAGTCACATTATATTTGATATCATGTGGTCATAAACAAAGGGTTAAAGGTTTTAAGGTTTCATTAGTATCATTTAGATTTATTTTGATAACACTCCTGTTTTAAATAAAGGATCTATTTAATGATTTGCATTTCGCATATGAGTTATGTGAAATAGTGGTTTCAATAATTATGAGATAATTAAAAGCCAAAGCAAATAAAGTTTTGTAGAATGTTCATATGAGATTATGAATAGAGATTCCACAATGTGAGACTAAAAGGGACAAACCAATGTGTTTGGTTGTGTTATGTGTTTTTAGTGGTTTTATCGTGAAATTGTTTCATGGATAAAAGATTGTTGGAATAAAGTTTAGAAGAGCTTAAACCTTGCATGTTTATGTATCAAGTGGCACATTCGTAAAGTGCTATGTTGGTTAAAACTTGACACATAAAAGTTTTTGATGATGGTGATCATTGAATTCTGGTTTAGCTTGTCTAAAGAGAAGTAGGATTCAAGAATATGAATTTTGTCAATAGTTGCAAAATAATATTCATGATTTACTTGTCGTGTTTTGAGAAACAAGACATACCTACAAAACTACAAAAGAAGAAATAGAAACTTTAAATACGAAAGTGACTAAGAGTCATTCTATTTAAGTTTAAATCATAAAGTAATCGTTACTTGATTTTGTGAAAAGAATGTTTCACATATTTATTTGGCAAAAGAGTTTGCGTGGAATAAATAAAACTTAGAGCTGGCAAAGTGCTGGTGTTTCGTATATGAGTTCTCGAATCTTAAGAGTTAAGAGTTTTGGAGGAGTCCAAAGTGTCGAGAAAGTGCATAAGAAACTGAGTGAGATCTAATTAAGATATGTGGTGACATATATTAAGTTAGAGCAGAAATTAATTTCCATAATCAAAATATGTGGTGACATATGTTTGAGTGGGAGCTAATTAATCATGGTCAAATATAAAGATAACATATTTCTGAGTGGGAGCCAAAGTGGCTTCACAATTTAATATGTGTATGAGGTATATTTGAGTGGGAGTTTACAACATAGTGTTTGAATGAAATGGAGATTTCATAAATGTTGTAAATGTTGTCATGGACCAATGCATAACTTATGAAGTTAGTTTGAACGTCAAATATTCATGTAGATGAATGTATCTATGGAGGATAGATAAGTTTGATAAACATTAGAGTCAGATGTTTAACCTAAATATTTTTGAAGGAGTTCAAAATGAAACAAGAGAAGAATGGTTCATCTCATTGTGATATATAGGTAAAGCATTGAGTTAGAGAACTCAGTACAAAATTGATGGTTGGAGGATATATTGGAATTCAATATGAATTGTTCATAGATCTCAACATATAAGAACCATATGTTTGTATATGACGATATGTGGCCCAAGTTCTTAATTGTAAGAACATGTTGAATGAGGAGTCATTTTTCATGAGATTGAGATAAATTTAGAAAATGGTGGACTTGGTTGAAGTCATAAAGCCAGACTAAATTAGAGATCTCTTAATATCAGAGTAGCACAGCGAAAGCATGATCGGAAATATCAAAGTGACAAGGCTCACTGTTGATTTGTTAAGTCAACAACATATAGGAGTATATGATTAATTCAAGGATTGAAATAAGATATAATATTTTGGTTTGAGAAAGTTGTTTCAAGATTGAGTGAGTTCCAGATGCATGTGTTATGAGAAAGTCCATTTGACTAATCATACATATGGGCATGAAAGGATATGATTATCTCACTCTATAACCAAACATATTATATGCATTATATGATAATGGTTTTATCATGGGATGATAGGAAGTTTATCATGTGATGATAAAGTAATGTCAAATTAGGTGACAGTTACAATTTTGCAAAGGACATAAACAGCTGTAAAGTACAGAGCACGGACAGAACCTCTTCCACAAGCAAACATGATCAGCACTGAGACTTCATGAGTGAGACTCCATGGGTGTTGGATCGAGGAAATGTAAACTAGATTATTGACTCTAGTGCAAGTGGGAGACTGTTGGGAATATGCCCTAGAGGCAATAATAAAATGGTTTATTAAGCATATTCAAGTTTATGATAATAGTTTATTATCCATGCTATAATTGTATTAAATGGAAACATAATACATGTGTGGAATATAAACACCCGGAGTCCCTAGTAAGCCTCTACAGGACTAGTTCGTTGATCAAGAGATAGTTAGAGTTTCCTAACTATGGACTTGTTATAGTCACTTGATAACGGAGTCATATCATTAGGAGTAATGGTGTGATGGACATGACCCAAATAAAGAGTTGCAATTAATCGTGTCACAAAAGTTTTGTTGTCAACACTTTTAATATGCCAAATATAGTTTCCTTAGACCATGAGATTATATCACTCCCGTTCACCGGAGGAATACTTTGTGGACATCAAACGTCACTTCGTAACTGGGTGATTATAAAGGTGGCTTTCAGGTATCTCCGATGGTGGGTTGTTGGGTGATATGAATCAAGAGTGGAATTTGTCCCTCCATGTGACGGAGAAGATATCTCCAGGCCTTCTCGGTAATATAGCATCAAGAGTCTGCAGACATGTGATTAAGTTGTAATCACCGGTATCCTATATTATGGACGAGTAAAGAGAACTTGCCGGTAACGAGATTAAACTAGACATGGGGATGTCAACGATTATATCTCGGGCAAGTAAAATATCGTGAGACAAAGGGAATCGTATATGAGATTAATTGAATCTCCGGCATCGTGGTTCAATCGAGAAAAGGTTTTCGTTGAGTGTATAGGAATTAATATGGACATCCCGGTCCCACTATTAATTGTTGATATGATCATGTCTATGCATTCTCGAACCCGTAGGGTCACACACTTAACGTTCCGATGAAATTAGGTTTTGCGATGAATTAAATGATGAAGTGAACGAATGGTGATTCGGAGTCTCGGATGGGATCCCGGACATCACGAGGAGTTCCGGAGGAGTCCGGAGAATAAGATTCATATATGGAAAGTGGTTTCCGGAGGTTTCGGAAAAGTTCCGGAAATTATTTAAAGGGTACCGGAAGGTTCCGGAATGTTCTAGAAGGGTCTAGAAGTGGGACCGCATAATTTGTATGGGGCCCACATGGTGCAAAGGGGTGCTGCCACCACTTGGTGGGGCGCACCACCTAAGCCCATGGGCTGGTGCGGCACAAGGAGGGGAGTCCCACTCCTAGTTGGACTAGGAGGTGGGCTCCCACCCCTTTAGGAAAGGGGCCCAAGAAGGAGTCCTTGTTGGACTCCAACTTGGGGGGCAAGCAAGGAGGGGCCGGCCGGCCCCCTCCCCTTGACCTAGCCGCCACCTATATAAAGGAGGGGAGGGGGGGGGGCGCACCACACAACCTTGGAGGCAGCCGCACCCCCTCTCTCTCCCTCTCCCATCTAGCCCTAGTGCGCCACCTCTTCCCCCCGAAGGGCTGCCGCACCTCCACCTCTCCACCATAGCCGCACCACCCCTATGCCCTAGGGCTGCTGCGCCACCTTGCTCCTCTCCCTCTCCTCTTGCTTGGCTTGGCGAAGCCCTGCTCGCGGAGATCGTCATCGTCACCGGCACTACCGTCGTGCTGCTGAGATCATCAAGGCCACGTCGTCTCGCTTGCGGGATCAAGGAGTCGACGTCTTCATCGAGCTGTATGTGTGGACGCCGCGGAGGTGCTGCCCGTTGCCGCACTTCACCGGATTGGATCTCGAGGATAATACATCTCCTCGCGACTAGACGAGTCTAGTTGCGGGGATCGACTAGCCAACCCCTGCACCGACAAAACGCGTTTGTTGATCTTCGAGGGTAAGAGATTGGATCTCATCTTCGCTATCTTCATCTCGTAGATCTAGATCCTTGGGGTTTATTCCGCTTTGCCGCGTAGAAAATTTTTGTTTTCCATGCTGCGACCCCATCATCTAAAACAACTAAATCATCTTCAACAGAGCATGTCCAGTGCATAAGCATAAATTTTACTAAGTGCCGATGAGGAGAACATGCGTAGTATAGCAACTAGGCTTTAATAGAGAAAGATCTAGGAGGGAGTTGAGAGCAGAAAGGAGGAGGAAGAAGAAACATACTGTGCGCCCAAGGTCGTAACGACATGACGACGGGGCAGTGCTTGTGTGGTCATGGAGGAGGACCAGGGGAGAAGTGCACCACCACTATCCATTAGACGTAGCCGAAGGAGGATGCCGGGGTTGCGGCCACTGCACCATCCCGCCAGCATCAGAATTGAAGGAGTCGCAGCAGCACCCACAGCACGACAGAACACCACCACTTCACCACCATACCCAGACCACCCCAGTGAGCAGAGAGCAAAGAGAGGGATCAGGGCGGCGTAGCCGAGTAGAGGCACGACTAGAGCAGAGTGCAGGCGGCGAGGAGGCGACGCCGGGTTGCGCCCATCAGGGAGCCATCCCGCTAGCATCGAAGAGGAGACATGCTCGAGCAGGAGCTTGTGGTTGGCGAGGAGGAGAAGACCAGAGGGAGCGGCGCCAGCAGGCAGCGGCGCCGGAGGAAGTTGGCAAGGGCCAGGGCAGCAGGCCGGGTGTAGGAGAGCTAGGGTTAGGGTTTCCGTAGGCGAGCTCGACTAGAGCATGCAGGGAGTGAATCCCGTAGGGAAACCGGGGGCATAGGAGGCGGCAGAGAAGCGCCGGAAAACGGCGGCGACGGAGGCGCCGGAGCTACGCCAGCAGGCGACGGCGACGACCGGAATAGGGGAAGGCGACGGCGGCATCACCAGATGAGAAGGGGAACGAGAGAGAGAGAGGGGAGAGTGAGAGAAAGGTAAAGCGGCTCGGTCATTGACTGGACCCGAGCCAGTTTTGACTGGGTTCAACCCAGTTGGACCAAGGACCTATTAGTAATTTTACAAAAATTCTCAATCAAATCAAATTCAAATTCAAAAATGAAAATTCAAATAAAATCCTAAAA
>QRDG01000347.1:135389-191851 GCA_012064385.1 Puccinellia tenuiflora
CCTCTCCATCGACCATCCATGTTTCCGCCATCCATGTGGTGAGTAATTCCCCGCTGTAGGCTGAGGGGATGTTAGGGATTGGATGAGATTATTCACATAATAAGATGTTAGATCGTTAGGGCATGATGCCTAGTATCTCTGAGAGTGCTACTTGTGGTTGTTGCAACTTGGTGTGCTTATGACATGTTTCCATATCTAAACATATTAGATAAATGCTGTTTTGGATCATATACAAGTTGTTTGCACCTGTTATTGTCCGAACCCGAGGCCCCTTAGTGACAGCTTTTGGTACAACTAGAGGGGATGGTTTTGACTTGAGGATTACATGTATTCATTGAATGTTAATGCTTTGCTCCGGTGCTTTAAAAGGAGTACCTTAATTACCTTTAAGTTTCTCATAAAGGCCCCGCTGACACGGGAAGGTTGGACAAAAGGATGTCGTGGAAGTATCTTATTGCAAGCACGCACGACTAAATACGGAATACATGCCTATGTTTAAATTAGCACTTTGATACTACTTATTTGCTTATCCAGATGTTGCCCCTCATAATTATTTCATGAACTATCTTATCCATGCAGCGCCCGTATTTACATCCCTATGCCTACGGTGTTTCAATCATGCTGTTTCTAAAATTGTTACTATTGATGTTTTTACAATACTACTGCTGCTACTATATTACCGTTGTTACTGATAAATTGTGCCAAGCAAGTCTACTTTCAGGCGTGGTTGATCTGACAAATCAACTGCTAAGGCTTACAAATATTCTTTGGCTCCCCTTGTGTCGAATCAATAAATTTGGGTTTTACTTCCCTCGAAGATTGTTGCGACCCCCTATACTTGTGGGTCATCAAGACTATTTTCTGGCACCGTTGCCAGGAGCATCGCTTTATTTGTGAGCTCAACGGAAGGTTACGTTGCCGGCTATGATTTATTCATCATGGGAAAAACCCGTGACGCCAAGGTTGCTATATTGCCTTCCACTACAAGGAAAGGGACAACTCTGAACACTTCTGATGCACTTGATTCACCCTCTGTTATAATTCAACTTGTTACACCACCACCACCACACACTTCACATGCTACTACTGATGAGTCTGATACTATCTCTGATAATTATGTGATGCTTATGCTGTTCTTGATGAAGAGGGTTCGCTTAGTTCATTTCTAGAATTTTAAATTGCTAGAGCAAAAGAAATTGAAAATGTTGAAAATTCTGATGAACACCTTGTTACACCTGTTGACTCTCCTGAAACAAGAAATTATGGTAGTAGCTATCCTAAAGATTCTTATGTTGAACTTAATGATGAATTTATTAGAGAAAGTATGGATATTTACACTTTCGATCCTGAAATACGGAAGGAACTTCTTGAAAAACATGCTATGAATTATAAAACTGCTCACGATCCTGAATTTGCCACATCTCCTATTAGCATTAAAGAAGAAGATTATGATTTTTCTGTTGATTTGTCACTCATATCTATTGTTGAAAATGACCTTTTTGTGGAAAAGAAAATGATAGTGCTATAGAACACATGAGCAAACTTACTACTTCGAGTAGGTTGTTTTCTGATGATAAGAAGAAACAAGGGTATTACATAACAAAGTTATTTCCCTTTTTGTTAAAAGATGAAGCTAAAAGTTGGTTTAATAATTTAGCTAGTGGATCTATCAAAAGCTTTGATGAATTAGTTAAAATCTTCTTTGAAAAATATTATCCTACTCATGTGCAACACGCTGCCTTGCAAAGAATTTTCAATTTTAAACAAATTGAGAAAGAGTGTCTACCCGAAGCTTGGGGGAGATTTCGTGCATTACTCAGGGTTCGGCCTAGACACATGATACCTAAAAATGAGCTTATGGATATCTTTTATAATGGACTAACAGATGAATCTAGGACATACCTGGATAGTTGTGCTAGTTGTGTTTTCAGGAAAAGGACTCCGGGTGAAGCTGAAGAATTATTGGCTAACATAAGCCGGAATCATGATGATTGGCCCACACCTGAGCCGCCACGAACACCCCCGCATACGCCAATTCCGACATCCAAGAAAAGGGTTATACACGTGCTTGATTCTGACATTATGCAAGAAGCAAAGAGATTTCTTGAGGAGAAAGGTATTAAAGCTGAAGAAGTAAAAACATCTACCACCTATTGAAGAATTATGTGAACCCATCACTCATCCACCAATGGTAGAGTACATTATCTTCATAATTTCGGTATAGGAGACATCCCTTACCGAAAGCCTCCTGATCAATACTTAGATGAACTTGATAATTTTATTGTGAAGCAAAATCATTTCAATATGGAAGTGCAAAATCAATTGCAAGAAAAAAATTATGTTATTGAAAATTTGCATGATGTCTTAGAAAGAACCGCTAATGATGTTAAAGGACTTATAAAGCAATTTGTCATGGTTCAAACTCAACTTGAACAAATTACTAAAGTACAAAAAGACTTGCTTGCCGAAACCTTTAAAAAGGATGATAAACATGCTTTTGGTATTGAAACTAGAGGAGGTGCTTTTACTCAGGATCCTTTATATCGTGAGGGACATCCTGAAAGAATTGAACAAGATTCTCAATTAGTTGAAAACAATGTTGATAGCTCTCCTAAAAAGAAAAAGAAAAAAACATAAAAAAGACTATAGAGTCTGAGGAACCTAGTAATGATAAAGAACCTGAGCAAAAACCGAATAGTTTATCTATTTCTGATGCTGAAACTGAAGATGGTAATGAACCAGTTAATGATATTGATAAAGGGAATGATCCTGATAAAGAAGAAAGTTATGAAGAACCTGAAAAACCTCCTAAACATAGGAAGTACAATAAGGAAGAACTTGTTGCTAGGAAGCATGGTAGTGAAAGAGAACCTTGGGTGCAAAAACCATGCCTTTCCCTAATCAGAAGTATAAATCGAAAGAGGAGGAACATTATAATAAATTTTGTGATGGGATGAAACCTCTCTTTTTGCAAATTCCTTTGACTGATGCTATTAAATTGCCTCCTTATTCCAAATATATGAAAGATATTGTTTCTAACAAGAGGAAAATTCCTAATGAGGAAATTTCTACTATGCTTGCTAATTATTCTTTCAATGGTAAAATCCCGAAGAAGCTTGGTGACCCAAGTATACCAACTATTCCCTGCTCAATTAAGAATAATTACGTTAGAACTGCTTTATGTGATCTTGGTGCGGGAGTAAGTGTTATGCCCTTTTCTCTTTATAAGAGGCTCTATTTGGAGAAACTAATACCCACTGATATTTCTTTACAAATGGGTGATAAATCAACTGTTGTCCCTATTGGTATTTGTGAGGATGTTCCTGTTCAAGTGAGTAATAATTGTCTTATCTTAACTGATTTTGTTGTGCTTGACATGTCTAAAGATGATAATGTGTCTATTATTCTTGGTAGACCTTTTTCTAAATACTGCAAGGACTGTTATTGATTGCAACAAAAGGTTACATTTAATGTTAACAAAAATGAGCACATGATTTATTTTCCAAAGAAGATTGATAAGGTTTATGGTCTAAATTTCATTGCAAATATGAAAACCATCAAGATTGGAGACATTGATTGTCCTATATATGATCATCACAAGGAATATCAATTTATTATGATTGGGACAATGGCCATCAAGTTTGAGGTAACATAATTGTTTGTTTGAATTCAAAAAAATTGTGTCATATAAAATAAGCTTGAAGCAAGACTTGATCAACCTTGCTCTCAAATTTATTTTATATGCATGAAACAATGATTTCCATGTTATTTTTGTTTTAATGATAGTTTTAGCACTTCCGTGATTACAGTATTTGGTTAGTTTTGCACCTTTTTAAAATCTTATTTCTGAAATTTCAAGTCATTTTATAATCCTGAAAATGTCCAAAAATAAAATTTGTCAAAAATTTCTGGAAAAATTCTGTAAATTTTTATGCATAAAATGGGCCCCACAGCACCAGAGGCTGCCCAGGGGGACCCACCATGTGGGCAGACGCCCCCTGGCCGCAGCCTGGCTTGGGTTGCGACTCGGTGGCGCCTGGGGCCCACCTTGCCGCCCACATGGTGAGTCTCCTCCCCATTCTTTCTCTCTCCCGACATTTCACTCCACCATTGGCCAAACTCGTGTTCTTGCTGTTCTTGCTCGATATTTTCGATCTACTTGCTCAACCCATCATTTCTACTGAGATTTGGATCATTTGCTCTCCGGTATGTGACTCCTCCGTCTATCCAATTAAATTTTGAATGGTTTTGTCTATCTTGAGTATTTTTCTATTGTAGGTGACTTCTATAGTGAGCTTGCATGCTTGTTTATGAACTTGTTAATTAGATTTGATGCATGGTTTAGCTCTCTTATAGTTCCTATAGTGTTATCCATGAATCCTATGTTCCAAAATAAAATTTTATGAGGTTTGTTAAAAATTTCAGAATAGGAAGATGGATTGGTATGACTATGGAAACCCTCCATTTGTTCCAACAAACGTAGTGGAACCCGAGGTTATGGAAGTTGAACGTGAAGAACCTGTGTATCCTTCAATTTTCCCTTGAAAAGACTTTCTGAGAGAGAGCTGCATGTATTTTAGAAGATTTCAATAAGCTAATCTCTAATGCAGGTTTGGAACAATTTGTGACTAATGAGCTTCCACAATATGCAAAACTTACTATGTCATTTGTGCAAAGTTTCAAATTCCACAACTCAAAAGATAACCTCACTGTGTCATTTAACATTTACCACAAAGCTGTGGATATGCGACTTTCTGAGTTTTGTAGGGAAATTAAGGTACCAAGTTGGGGAACCTCCGGGAGGATCAAAGAGGATTCTAGGGCGTTCAAGTCCCTCTTCTTAGAATTATGCCAAGGTGAGAACTGCATCGCTGATAAGGGAAGGATTCAAAATATTCACTTTCCGGCTATGAGGTATCTTGCTCATTATATTTCTAGAGGTATTTTAGCATGGGGTAATGCAAGTAAAATTTCTACTCCTGACTTGGTCATTCGTGATGCAGCACTAACTGGTAATAGAACATATAATATTGGTGCTTGGATTGCTCAGCGTCTCTTCACTAATAATGTGAGAGGACCTTTTTATGGAGGCATCATTGCCTCGCGTCTGCTTCCTTACTCTGGTTTAAACCTTGACCCGACCGATATTAGGTTTCCTGATTCTAGACTTGATCTTCATTCCATGAAACTTCATCATTTTGTTACCCGCTCTTCCACCATTGATAACATGTTTTATGAATTACTGTTTGCCTCTAACTCTGAGCGACTAGTTCGTCTCCCAGCACCTCTTTTGTTTAACCATGATGCTAGGGGAGGATGGGCATTTGTGGAAGAGGAGCTAGATGTCTATTTGGAGTCCCATGGGGGCCATGAGGAGACTGGAGGGGAATACACCCCAAACTATTTCGGGGAAGGCTCCTCACATCACTATCAGGACGTAGGGACTTCCTCGTCACAGCCACAGGAACCGACGTACCCCACCTATGATGCACCAGGGTGGAACCCATGGGGAGGCTACCACTGAGTCCCAACTTAGGCCAAAAGCCTAAGCTTGGGGGAGTACGTATTCTCACCGACACCTCACTCATTTTTATATTCTAGTCGGTTTATGCGTTCTTGCTTTGTATATCCATCTTTTATTTTTCTCGATTTACTTTCTTGCTGTAGTTTCTATCTTTTTAAATTGAAAAACCCCAAAAACATTTTCTTTACTTAGTTTTCGGTTTGTTTTAATTTTCTCTTTTCCTTCTTTTCGGTTTCTTCTTTTTGTTTGTTTCTTGTTAATTCGGAAAACCCAAAAAGATTTCCTTTGGTTATTTGTTTTCTTCTCTTTGTTCTTAAATTCGAAAAGCCAATTTTTTCCCTTTTCTATTTTATTTTGTATAGTTGATGCAGGCTTCGACCAATTCTCACAGCACCGCTTGGGCTCGATCTTTATTTCAAAATCATTCGGCCATGCAAGTGAAAAGGCAATGATGACGACATATGGTGAAGTGGACATGGTAGAAGGGGCTGGTATGAACTCTATTTTCTTCTCTTTGTTCATATGTTTGTCCGGATGATCATGGTTTGGCTAGTCTTGATAAATAGTTCTATTCGTAATGTACATTTCATAGTTCATATTTTCTTATGATTAGTTTCAACCGTCTAGGAGTAGATAATTTGCCATGTAGGAATTAACATGCATTGCATTATTCATAATTTAGTATGGTGTTGTGGTATCCTCCTCCGAATAATTCATGATGCATTGACTTGGCACATGCTTACACATGTTTGACTAATAAGAAAGTCTTAAAACCTCGATGAACTTTTTGCCTCAGAGTATTAATATCACTTTTACAGCTTATTTAATATTGTTTTGTCGCAAAGCATGATTATGGAAAGTATACTCTCCTAGTTGTCGCTTCCCAGTCTATTGCTAGCCTTCACTTGTACTGAGCGGGAATGCTGCTCGTGCATCTAAAATCCTTAAAACCAGTTATTTCGAAGTGTCCATCATACCTACATATGCATAGTATTTTGTGTCATTCCAAGTAAATTTGTCATGTGCTACCTTTAAAACTTTCAAAATATTCCAATTTGTGTCTCTGTTTTTAGCTCATGAGGAAGTAGTATTATATCCTGTGTCAAGCAAGGTTATTTCCCCCCCCCCTCACCTGGTGAGCATGGATTACGTGCTCATTTAAATTTGCCGAGAGCTGGCCAAGGGTTCCCAGCCCGCAAAATATAAATTCAACCAATCATTAATATCTCCTTCGCACAATGCAACCTGAGAAATCAGTCAAACATTGGCTAGTGGTAAACAAAGGAGAAAAGGAATGTTCTCGTTCCTCTATGGGATGCCGCTCTCACAAGTCTAAAGCCTTGCTTGGTATAGGGGACTAGCAGATTTCTTTGTTGTGGATTCGTTGACAAAAGCATGCATATCTCAAAACTGTTTTACTTCTGTTTCATAAAAAAATTAAAAAGCTTTAGCACATGATTAATCCATGCGTCCCTCTGCAAAGGGCCTGTCTTTTATTTTCATGTTGAGTCATCATATCCTTCTTTGAGCACTTCTCCGAGAGCATAGTTGTCACTCTTAGTGTAATGTGCTTTGCTGCAAAATACTATTAAGTAAGTTGTAGCTGTGATGTTTTTATCTTTGATATCTTTGTTCTAGTCTCCACTTGAACTTCGGAGGTGCTCTTCATTTATGTTTTGCGGTATCAGAAAGGGCAAGCGAGATACCACCGTACCATATTTTTATATGAGCAATGCAATCTTGTTAATAGCTATATGTCATATTATTAATTCTTAGTATGTTGAGATCTTTTTATACGTCTATATGGTTACTAAGTTGCATTTCTGTTATGACATTCATCATGCACCTGTTAAAGTTTTGATCATAAGTACAAGTATGTTTACAGCATGAGAAGAAAATGTGTTTGTAAAAGTTTTCTATCGCGTTCAGTTTATCAACTGAATTGCTTGAGGAAAAGCAATATGCTAATCTTGGGGGAGTTTGATACGTCCAAAATGTATCTACTTTTCCAAACACTTTTGCTATTGTTTTTCCTCTAATTTGTATGATTTGAATGAAACTAACGCGGACAAACGCTGTTTTCAGCATAATTGTCTTGGTGTCTTATTTTTGTGCAGAAATCAAGTTTCTCGAAAAATCTGGAAATTCTTATTTGACAAAAAACCCACGGAGCCAGAAGGGGAGCTGCAGGAGGAGCCCACACCTCCCAGGTGACCCCTAGCCGCGGCCCAGGCTGGGACATGCATGGGTCCCACCTGGCCACCTGGTGGCTCGGTCGACGACGCCCTTTCGCCTACTTATTTCTCCAGACCTAAAAACGTCAGAACGCCCGATCGTTTTTCCAGAAAAGTTCCAGAGCGTCGTCGCCTCCTCAAAACCTAATTCGGAGAGCAGAAGTTCCTGTTCTGGCACCCTGTCGGGACGGGGATTGATGGGGAGATCGTCGTCATCACCATCTTCTCTCCATCGACCATCCATGTTTCCCCCATCCATGTGTGAGTAATTCCCCGCTGTAGGCTGAGTGGATGTTAGGGATTGGATGAGATTGTTCATGTAATAAGATGTTAGATCGTTAGGGCATGATGCCTAGTATCTGTGAGAGTGCTATTTGTCGTTGTTGCAACTTGGTGTGCTTAATGCTTGATACTATGGCCCTAGTACAATATTTTCATATCTGAACATATTATGATAAATGTTGTTTTGGATCACATCTACAAGTTGTTTATGCCTGTTATTGTCCGGAACCCGAGGCTCCTTAGTGACAGCTTTTGGGACAACCGGAGGGGATGGTTTTGACTTGAGGATTACATGTATTCACTGAATGTTAATGCTTTGCTCCGGTGCTTTGTAAAAGGAGTACCTTAATTACCTTTAGGCTTCTCATAAAGGCCCCGCTGACACGGGAAGGTTGGACAAAAGATGTCGTGCAAGTATCTTATTGCAAGCACGCACGACAAAATACGGAATACATGCCTATGTTTAAATTAGCACTTCGATACTACTTATTTGCTTATCTACATGTTGCCCTTCGTAATTATTTCATGAACTATCTCATCCATGCAGCGCCCGTATTTACATCCCTATGCCTACGATGTTTTAATCCTACTGTTACTAAAAATTGCTACTATTGCTGTTTTTACAATACTAATGCTGCTATTCTATTACTGCTGCTACTATATTACCGTTGTTACTGATAAATTATGCCAAGCAAGTTTACTTTTAGGTGTGGTTAATCTGACAAATCAACTGCTAAGGCTTACAAATATTCTTTGGCTCCCCTTGTGTCAAATATATAAATTGGGTTTTACTTCCCTCGAAACTATTGTGATCCCCTATACTTGTGGGTCATCACCCTTATGTAGAACTTTCTTAGCATGTTTGTTGATTTAAGAAAAAAATCATATAATGGGACAATGGTTTGGCTTCTGTTGTTTCTCATACAAATTTGTTTTGTGCATTGTAATCATGATTTTTTGGTCTACAAATTATGCATTGCCAAATTTAGCTTGATGATGAATGTATGTTTGACCTAAATGTCTTATGTTGGTTGTACATTTTTTTATATTGAATGTATTTTTTAGCCTAATATCGGATGTAACTCCGTACAAAGCAATGCATTTTTGTACACATTGACAGGTGTTTTCAAAATGTAGCTTCAAGTTTAACATCATGATTAGTGATGTAGCTGCTTAGTTTGTGCGAAGGTAAAATGTCATGGTCTAGTGTGCATGTCGACGTTCTATGTTCTTTGGTGGCAACGTCTAAAGTTATTTTTTGTGTTCTGCTCTCTATGTGATTGGTTATATCAGATGATATGAAGTAACTTACTGTCCATTTTATTTGTTGTGGAAAAACTCACCGTTAAGAATCATGACAGCATCAAGTTTCAAGTGGGATTGGGGAAGAAAATGCCGATATGGAATTTGGCGTTCGCGATAAAGTGGGTGGGTAAGTGGTAAAGTGGGTGGGGTTGCTCGTGGGTCTTACGGGATTTACTGCTTATTTGGCGTTAGTGGATCTTCCGCGATATTTCACGGGATTCTTGAAAGAATTTTGTTGTAATTCCTAGTTTTTCTAGTTGTTTGTTTGTTCGCGTGTATTATATCACAGTTTTCGATCTGAAATACTTTCATTAGCATCAAGTTTCAAGTGGGATTGGGGAAGAAAATGCCGATATGGAATTTGGTGTTCGCGATAAAGTGGGTGGGTGAGTGGTAAAGTGGGTGGGGTTGCTTGTGGGTTTTACGGGATTTACTGCTTATTTGGCGTTAGTGGATCTTCCGCGATATTTCACGGGAGTCTTGAAAGAATTTTGTTGTAATTCCTAGTTTTTCTAGTTGTTTGTTTGTTAGCGTGTATTATTTCACAGTATTCGATCTGAAATACTTTCATAATATTGATCAATATAAAGTCAGCATATGTTTGTAAAAAAAAAGTAAATACTGTGGTATATAGTATATCAGATTGCAGGTGGCCCACATCCACTTTGGCTCATATTGCAAATTTGCAGTGGATTACGTAGGCGCGAGCGCTATTTTTCGCCCGTTGCGAGTTGTAAGTCGGACTCGCCCGCGTCCCCGAGTTAATGGGCCGCGGCCCACTAAATTGTTGTTGTTCTAGCGTTCATGCTTTTTTTCCTTTTTCTTCTTTTCTTCTTTTCTTCTTTTCTTCTTTTCTTTTTCCTGTTTTCATTTTTTCTTTTTATTTCTTTTATGAATATTAATATATTTCAACATGAACCATTTTTAAAAAATAAATAAAATTTAAAAATCTGAAATTTTTAAAAAATGAACATTTTCAAATATGAACCTTTTTCAAATATGAACTATTTTAAAAATGAATAATTTTCAAATATGAACCATTTTTTAAAATTTATTTTTGTTCCACTATTATTTTCTGTTCACCCGAATTTTGATTCTTTTTAATTTTATTATTATTTTGATTCATCGGTATTTTTGGTTCATTATTATTTTCAGTTCGCTCAAATATTTGGTTCACTATTATATTCGGTTCATCGGAATTTTTGGTTCACAAGTTTTTTCGGTCCACCCGAGTTTTGGTTCCTTTTCGGTTCACTATTATTTTCGGTTCACTGACATTTTGGTTCACAATTATTTTTGGTTCTCCCAAATTTTTGGTTCACTATTATTTTCGGTTCACCCGAATTTTTGGTTCATAATTTTTCCAGTCCACCCGAATTTTGGTTCCTTTTCACTTCACCGACATTTTGGTTCATAATTATTTTTGGTTCAGCGACATTTTTTGGTTCACTATTATTTTCGGCTCACTATTATTTTTGGTTCACCGATATTTTCGGTTCACTTTTATTTTTGGTTCACCAGTAATTTCCGGTTCGCTCATGTTTCAAATTTTCATTTTTATAATGGTTCAAAATTTTGACAATGTTCATTTTGAAAATATTTCATATTTTTTAAAAATGTTCATTTTAAAATGATTCCAGTTTTGAAAAATGTCATATTTGAAAAATATGAATTTAGGTTCAGATTTGAAAAATCTTCAGATTTAAAAACAAACAAAAAGGAAAAAAGTTAAATACAAGTAAATATGTAAAAAAAACAAAAAAAACAAAAAAGAAAACTCGTGCAAAAGTCAGCAGCTAATCGACGAACTAGTATACCTATGATTTGGGCCGGACCGAAGCGGCCCAGCAGCAGATAGCTGCGGGCGATTCCCTGCACCAGCTCGCTAAGAGCGATGCATAGGGAAACCCTTAAGTATGCGAGTTTCATGAGCGAAATGGAAAAACCTCTCTCTCTCTCCGCTCGCTCCCCCCACCTCTCTTCTCTGGTCTCTCCAGATCTGGGCCGGCAGGCCCCTCCCCTACTCTTCTCCGGCGTCAGCCGGCGTTGAGCCTGGGCGAGGGTCCCTTTCCCCCCTGTATAGCTGTAGCTAGGGTTGTAGTTTAGGTTGTGTTGTCCCTCGGTGGCGACTGGCGTTATGCCTTTTTGGAGCTCACCGACGCCGGCGAGGGGCGTCTGGTGGCTGACGGTGGCTCCTCTTCTAATTTTTGTGTTCCAGTGGTTGGATCCAAGAAGCAGAGGCGGTGAGCTTCGTCCCTTTCTAAATAACCTCGCAGGTTCTGGCGGCTCGGCAGATCTTGAGGTGGTGTGGTGCGGCTTTCCTCTGACCGGCCGTGGGGGCGTGGGGAGGAAGTTGTATTGCTTTCCTTCTTCTAGATCCGTAGAGTTGCAGTGGAGTTGGTGCGTCCCTCTGTTCGAGCGCGGCGGGGGACGTCGACGGCGTTGCTTATCCAGCAGGCTTCCATGGTGGGAGCAGAAGCAGGAGTGGTCCGTCGTCAACTCCTTCATCAAGCGCTGCGGCCTCTTCTTCGAGCGTGATGAGCGGTGGCTGCGTCTTCCTCTGGCCGGCCGTGGAGGCGAGGGGAGGAGATGTAGCTGCCTCTCTGCTGCTGCTTCTGGAAGGTGGCTTCTGCTGCATCGTCGAGCTTCACACGCGGTGGCCATGCTTGCCGCCGCGATCTTCAGCCAATATGGTGGCAAATCTTCAACCTCCAAGATGGAGGCCTTCTTCGATTCGCTGCGCCGGTGCTCGACGTCGTTGCGTCTCCAAGTGGTTCGTCCCCGGAGATGCTCTGGCGGCAGGAGGCAGTGGATCTGCGTCGGTATGGAGACCCAAGCGAGCAGAATTGTCTTCGATCTCGGCGGCGCCATTGACGCTGCCTGGAGGTCGCCGGCGTCTGGCAGAGAAGGATTCCCAGGACTTGATTGCGTTTTTATCTTTAGTTCTAGGGTCCTTTTTGGAAAAGTTAGAGGTCCTGTCTTCGAATTTCGGTCCTTCGTGCGAGTGAAGCTAAAGGACCTCTTTGTAATTTGTACCTGCCTTTTATAAATGCAGCTCATCGGCCCTCTGGGCCACCCCTTGTACAAAAAAAAATGAGCGAAATGAGGCAGCAACCGTGCGCATTTCTCATTATTCATTTCCGAACAAGAAAAACAGCATCATTTGGTCGGGTAGTCACTGCAGCGAAGCCAACAAGCACACTGCCGTTCTTAGAAGCAGTCAAACTCATCATCACAAACTCGGACGAAAAATGTCCTAAGAGCATCTCCACCGGGGTGTCTAAATTGTGTCCGGCACCACCCGTTTGGAGGCCCAATTTCGGGGTGCCGGACACATATCCGACATTTTTTTGCGCCTCCCACACCGGCACCCCCTAAAGGGTCGGACACCAAACACAATTCAAACAATCAAATTTGAGAAACGACTTAAATTTCATTCAAATTTTGTTATATATTACAATATTTGAACAAAATTTAACCTAAACCTAACTAACCTAAATCTAGTCGGACTGGGACAGATTGTCCGAATAGACGATGTCGCTCTCCTCCTCGTCGGTGTCGAGGAGGATGATGTTTGGCGACGACGAGCCGGTGCGGGAGGTAGAGGCGCCGTCGTGCTGCGCATAGGAGGCGCCGACGCGGGAGGTAGAGGCGCCGGCCGAGGTGGAGGTCGAGGCCGCCATTGCCGCCGACCTCTCGAGAGCCTGCATTAGCCCGGGGGTGTCCCTCTCGAGCTCAACGGCCGACGATGTCAAGGCCCAGGAAAGCCCGGGGATGTCGCCGTCGTGGACGTCGTCCTGCAGCTCTGGTGGCACCTCGAAGCCCGGCGGAGCCACCACGGGCTTGACGTCCTCCGGCTCCTCCTTGACACGCCGTGTCCGCGTGTCGTCGCGGCGGCTCCCGCTCCCGCGTCCACTGCTGCTCCCGCCGCCGTGAGCGCAGAGGGACAGCCAGCCGCGCCGAGGCCGCTTCGGTGGCGGCGAGGGTGCTCGCCGCGGGGGAACCGGCACCAGCCTCAACGGGATTTGCGGCCTCGATGGCGCTGGCCACGGTGTGCTGGGTGGCACCCCACCACTTGTCACGCCCGACCGCGTTCCACTTCGCCGGCTTCCCCCAGCGTGTGCGGTCGTACGCCGCCAATTCCTCGTCGCGCTCCCGGTAGAAGCGGACGGGCCAGGCGCCCACATTGTCGGCGGCGTTCTCCGGCTTGTTCCGCTCCGCCTCCGTTATCCTATCCCGCCGCTCGAGGATGGCGAGGCGGCGGCCTTCATCGTTGGCGGGGAGCGGCGGCACGGCGAGGCCCCCGGCAGAAATGGCCCACTCCTTGGGGAGGCGGCAGTCCGGCGGGTAGAGGAGCCCGTAATGGTGAAAGATCTTCGCCTCCGGGACGTGCAGGGTGGCGTCCCGAGCGGGGAGGTGGTTTGGATCGTTGTTGTTCATGGTGGAGATCGCGAGCTGGCGGCGATGGAAGATGAGAGGGAAGGAGATCGCGAGTCGGCGGAGATGGGGTGTGGATCGCCATCACCACCCCTCGGCCTCTATTTATTCACGGGCGGAGGGCGAGCGGGGCGGCGAGGCGTCCGAGGGGGAAGGCGTGCAGACCAATGGGCTGACCGCCGCGCCGGCGCGTGGCCTGGCGGGTGGGCTGGCGCCGCGTAGCCGTCCAGTCCCGTCGCCTGCTGCCTGCATGCTGCACCGGCGTGGCGTGGGAAAGCGGCGACATTTACGCCCGCATGCGTACCGGTTTCCTACCACGACGCCATTAATCCGGAGAAGAAACCTCTTCGTGTGGCTGACGGGCGGGCCATATCTGTCGGAGGCTTGGGCCAGACAGTGTCCGGCACCGCGAAGACAGCCCCCAACTTTGGAGGCCCTGTTGACGGTGCTGGACAGTTTTTAGACTGGACAAAGGCTTTGCGACCCCCGGGTGTGGCATGTTTTTCTGTACGGGACCCTAATAGAGCTTTAGGGGTCCTATTACGACCTCCCGGTGGAGATGCTCTAATAAACCATTTGTTAATCACCTCGCGCTCGCCGAAACACGTCGACCGGAGTACGCACGTCCTACTCAGTGGTACTCTATTCTCAGAAGCAGTCAAACTCATCATCACAAACTCACGCCAGAAATCCTAAGCAATCTCTCCCATAATTAATGCCATTCCTTAATCACCTACCTCGTGCCTGCAGAAACACGTGGTGCTTCGCTTACCCAGCACTGCAGTGATCTGCAGTCAAACTCCAACACCAGCCAGTCCAGCCTACAAGAACACGATCAGAAAGAAAAGAAAAGGCAAAACGACATGCATGGCGCCACCACGGCCACACCTGTCTTCTTCCTTCTCCCCGGGAAAGGAAAGGAAAGCGTGTCCCCTTCACACACCGGCCGGGAAACGAAAGCGCTCGTAGGTGAGCGGCCACCGGACGACACTGCACGCGAGCGCGGCCTCGCCGAGATCCCGGCACAGCTCCTTGGAATGCAGGTGTGCCACTCTCGATCGCGTGCCGGTCACCACCTCGGCCGCACCAAACCCCGTACGGATTTCGCCATGTAAGCTTGGAAAATTTCTGGAACGGGTGCGGGGAGCAATCAAATTAGTTGAGCGTCCTCCGTAGTAAAAATTTACACACGCACCGCAGATGGCTGGCAGCACCGAAATATGGAGTGCTAGCTTAGTTTGATCGACAGGAGAAGCACACTGGCCGGCGCGCACGGTGATCAGCCAAGCGAATCAAACTGTCTCTGCGTGCAACCATCCACCAGAAACGACAACCATCCACCTCCTCAATACACCGCCTGCCCAAGGATTTCGTGCCCAGCCATGGCCAAGTTCGCTGGCAGTACACTCGCTTGGTCGGTCGATCACCCAACCGATTACGCGGAAGGAGACGCACGCACGCCCGCCCGCCTGCCCGGCATATTACCAGTGTGGCAGGGCACAACGACACACACCAGTTCAGATCACATTTTACATACACGGACGTTGCCCCTTGATTTTACTTGTCCGTAATGCCATCTCCCCAGCATCCTACCGCATTAGCCCAAGTAAATTAATAAGCTATTACTGTACTAATCTAAAACCGATCCTGTCATGTGCCGACCGGGATCACTAGCTCTCGCCAAACAAAGACACCATTCAAACCTACCACCTTCCTGCCGTGTTCCCTTGCCCGACCGCGCGCCCAGCACACATATATACGCACCCTGCCGTGTCACTTGACCAGCACCACAATCAGGCCAACACACCAGCTCAGCCAGGGGGACGCTACACAGACACTCCAAGCACCGATGATGGGCTTGTCCTCACCGTCGCCGTCGTCGGCGGAGAGGTACGCGAGGCTCGGCCTCGGCCGGAGGTGGCCGCGCGCGAGGGGCTTCAGACTCTGCGCGGGGAAGCATCGGTTCTCGGTGCGGCGGCTGCGGACGAAGCTGCTCACGTTCCTGGGCCTCCTCGGCCGCCACGCGCGCCAGCTGGCCAGGAGGCTGTCGGCGAGAGGCAGCTCGCCGTGCGCACGGAGCGGCAGCGCGAGACCGCTCGTCGGGCAGACGCGGTGCTCCCCAGCGAGCAAGGAGCGGGCGCCGAGGAGGGCGGCGTCGTTCATGCGGACCAACTCCTTCTACGCGCAGGCCATCGCCGACTGTCTGGAATTCATCAAGCGCAACTCCGTGCCGCTCCAAGACTACGGCAGCCCCGTCGTCGATGGCGCCGGCGGCGGCGCTGGGAGATAGGTAGACCTGATCGACCGAGGCTCCGTCTGTGACGTGGACAGTCGAAAGAGTTGGAAAAATATGTGCGTCCCGGATGGATCCATGGAGTCTCAGACGAGGGCGGAAAAGATGAGAGACTAGCATAGCGAATATACGGATAGTAAATTATACACGTATAAACGCAGAATATTGATTGTACGATAAGTCGACAACATGGTGTGAAGAAATTTGAGTCGTAAATGTTGAATTTTGTGGGGCTGTGATTCCTTGGCCGGTGCACGATACTAGTTATTTTCCATTTCTTGTTCATACGTGTTCAATCCTCGATATGTTAGAGTAGACTTTTACCTCTTCCAGAACCACAATTTAAGGTCCGACCTTTTGAGGATTTCGATATGGTAGAAAAAGACGGGGTAGTAACAATTGATAGGTCTTTTCCAAAAAAAAAAAATATATAATAGTCGATAGATGAATATTCAAAGGAGTAGTAATGTAGTAGTAGTATAACTCAAAATGTAGGTCCAAGCTAGTCCGAGAGGTAGTCAGACCAAATTGTTTTTCTCTATCGTCCCGGAAATATCAATTACTCTTGTTGGCCTAACATATTTTCACCTCGTGCAGTTGCTAAATTTCTCAGCCATTTACTTAGAAGCTAATGTTGTAAAAAAATTAGTATATCTCTCTTAAAGTAAAGGTGCTTTATCTTTATATTTGATAGGCTCTTGCCAAGAATAGCCGTTATATCGTCCATAAGTATATGACTAATGACAAATATCAATGATTCATTGTAGTGTCTAGTCTGGTTTTATCGGTGGTTCGCATATTTCGTTCTTTCAGCATGCATGTGAAGTTCTTCTCAAGCTGTTTGATGAAAGTTTGAAAGCCTACCTTGCAAGGGATGTGTCCTTGGCGACATCACGTTCAAGGATGGTTTTGACTTACGGAAGCGGGCGATTCAATCGCCTCCTCAAAACCTTTAAGTTTATTGCAGCCTCATCAAGTTTGGAGGAGTGTCAAGATGGAAAAGAAGAAGCTAGATATAAAAACTTCGAAAATCATCTTCGATGAAATTTCTAGTTTTATCCGGCTTTGTGTTTGTTGTTTGCATGTGTTTTATATTTTTCGATTCGATGTATTTTGGTTAATTCGATCAAAATCCGGGGGTACTTATCAGATTGAGCCGGCCCACGTCCATTGTGTCACATAATATTGCAGTGGGATTACGTAGGCGAGTTTCACGAGCGAAATGTGGTAGCAACCGTGCGCATTTCTCATTATTCATGTCTGGATGAGTCATACAGTATCATTGGTCTGGTAGACCGTAGCGAAGCTAGCACGCACACTGTCGTTCTCAGAAGTCAAACTCATCATCACAAACCCAGCGGAAAAGTCCTAATAAACTAGTATCTGGCCTAATCCCCATTTGTTAATCAGCTCGTGCTCGCTGAAACACAGCTTTTGGTTGTTTGGTATGTTGTATCCATCTTCTGGACCCGCACTCTCTCCTTTTTCCCCTGCTTGCTAGGTCGTTCTTTCCTCTCACCCCGTGCCCCGCCGCCACCCTCCCCAATTTTTTGCGCCGCCACCCAGTCGCCCCTCTCACCTAGCCATGGAGCTCGCCCCCAAGCCGGCCACCTGAGCATCGCGTCGGACCTCGCGGCTGTCCCGGACCAACTCGCGCCATGGAGCTCGCGACGGGTTGATCTCCAGCAGCTGCCGGATCAGCTCCTCGACGGCCTTCTCCTAGCAGCAGCCGCCGGCCGGACCTGCTATTCGACTCGTCCAGCACAGGCAGCACGCACCGGTGATACTACCAGGGATACTACTGAGCCAACCCTAGCTAGCTCACTCTCACGCAGGAATCGAGCTCGCTCGCCGCCGCCAGCACGAGCACTTCCTCCCGCCTGGCCTGCAGCCCGGGCACGCCTCCATCCAGGACGTCGCCGCTCTCCCCAGGCCCGCCACTGACGCTCCGGTGAGCTGCCGGCATTCCGTTTGACGTCAAGTAAAATTTGAAGTGACCTCTCGATCTAGTCTCTGTTTGGCTGTACAACAAGCTAGCTAACTCAAGTTACCCAGTTTGTTAGATTATTAACACTGCTAGTATAGTACTGGTACTTACCACTGGGTCATCCGTACCTGAATCACTGAATGTAAACAAGCTAGCTAACTTAAGTAAATTTCCAAGTCTGTCTGCCTGTCCAAGCTAGCTAACAGCTTACTCGAGGTACCAATTTTTTGTTTTGTTTTTGAGAAACACTCAAGTTACCATTGTGTCTGTCTGTAGCTTCCTGTTCGTTCAGTAACCTGTATGACAATGCTAGTACTGATAGTATGACAGCTGATTCTTAACGGGGTAGAAGCGAATCACAGCTTTCGCAGCTTCATCAGTTCGGGTGTAATCTTTTTGTTAATTGAAACTTCTTTTTCAGCAAAGTTTCTTTGCTTGGTGTTGTTTTTGCACTGATATGGGCTTGGTGTTGTTTTTGCACTGATATGTCCAGACACTGAAGTAAAATTTGAAGTGACCTCTGTCTGCCTGTAGAAGCTAGTTACCGGTATAGATACCAAGTTTGGTAGATTATTAGATTACCAATGCTAGTTTTAGTAGTATGACAGCTGATTCTGAACAATGTGCAAGTGAACCATAGCTTCATCAATTAGGGCCATACATCTCTTAGTCGCTGAATGTGAATGGTGACTTGATTTTGGATCGAATTGCAGGTTCGTCATGTCGTCATTTACTGGTGTGTCTGTCGTCACCGAGGGCAAGCTCTGCACTACGTCGGCCGTCGACGTCCACACGGACAGCGGGTACCACCTGATTATGGTCAAAGGCTACTCGCGTACCGTACAAGAGATACCCAATGGCGAGCTGATCAGCTCCAAGCCTTTCATGGTTGGAGGCCATCGATGGTGCATCTGGTACTATCCTAATGGTAGCAGCACGAGTTGTGCCGAATTCATCTCCTTCTTTCTTATCCTTTGCGATGATAATGATGATGTGGGAGTGGCTTTGGAGGCCAAGTTTGGTTTTAGCTTCGTCGACGAGGTTGAGCTTCAAAAGCCGATGTGCGTTCGTGCAACGGAAGCTTTCAACTTCTCCAAGAAAGGTTTGCTCAATGGCTACCAGTTTATGAAAAGAGATGCCCTTGAACGATCGGCTCATCTGAAGGATGATTGTTTTACCATCCGGTGTGACTTGGTTTGCCATGATCTAAACACTGGTGACGCCGTTGGCACCCTATCTGACATACACCAGCATTTTTACCATCTCCTTCAAAATAAGGTGGGTGCTGATGTGACATTTGAGGTCAACGGCAAGACGTTCGCTGCACACCGGTGTGTGCTTGCAGCCCGATCTACGGTCTTCATGGCACAGCTCTTTGGCCCCATGAAGGAAGGTACTTCGTCAAGTGTCATACAGATCAAAGACATGAAGGCCAAAGTGTTTGCGGCTTTGCTTAGCTTCATCTACACTGATGCATTCCCTGAGATGGAGGAAGACACCAACATGGAGGAGGTAGAAGGAAAAGATGAGGAGGAAGCAGTGGCGGTTGAAATACCAGAGGTTCAGGAAGAAGAAGAAGAAGAAGAAGAAGAAGAGTATGTTACGTGGCTGCAATGGCTGCAAGACTTGTTTGTAGCGGCAGACAGATATGATATCCAACAGCTCAAGCCCTTATGTGAAAATAAGTTGTCAGAATACGTAGGTGTGAGCTCGGTGGCGTCCACTCTAGCTCTAGCTGAGCAGCACCGCTGCAATGGATTAAAGGAGGCGTGCTTGAAGTTTATCCAAGTCCAGTCTGTCCCGTGTTTGGAGAAAGTAATGGCGACTGATGGCTGGGAGCATATAACTACGACATATCCCTCTGTTTTGAAGGAGATCGTTGCCAAGCTTGCGTCCAATCGGAAGAATGACAGGAAGAGGAAGCGGTAGAGGATGTAATGCAAGACCTGAAGTAGCACTGTTATGCATATATGGGATGGGACCCTCTAGGTCGATTATAGTCTGCATGCGTCTCTATAATGTAGCAAGACCTGGAGTAACACTTTTGTTTCACCATGTCGTTTGCCTATATGTTAGATCTATGTTGAACTACGGGGATCCAACATATGGCAACTATGGAGTTGGATGGTTCCCAAGGTACTCATTTCTCTCTGTTGATTTGCTCCTGTTTCTATGCGCATGCACACCCACCTCCTCAATATTACTGTGTGCCCACTGATTGCGTGACAAATCGGAGCTTTGGTCACTAGTATCTTGGGAGTTCTGGAGTATGTTGTTAATTCAGATTTAAACACCTCTGTGTGTCCGGTTCGCTGTTAGTACGCATGCGCGGCATAGTTAGGCTGTGTTTGGTTCGGATTTTCAACCCAGATTCACTACCAAAAAGCTAGAATCCGAACCAAAGGGGTACAGCAGCCTGGAGAGATTCCGCGACGCACCAGATTTTTGTAGTGTAAATTGGAATCAGCTCTACACCCGGATTTCACTGCGTTGCGTCCGACCAAAAACCTGGAAATTACCCGCCGATGCCACTGGTAAGTCAAAATGATCGGTTCGTTTTCTATTTTTCACCTCTCAGGCTCCTCTCTCTCTCTCACCCAAACGCTTCGTTTCCCTGGACTACAGACCCGGCCCGAGCCCAGCTAGGATTCCCGCGCCGCCAGCCAAGTCCGGCAGCCTCGCCGGCGGCCTCCGGCAGCGCGCCTCCTAGGAATCGACCCCTGTCATCCCGCTGCTACTTCTCCTCTCCTCGGCCGGCCCGCGCACGAACGGCAGCCCCGCCGGAGATCGACCCCTGCCGCCGCTGAAGGAAGGACGCCCGGCCGGAGATCAATTCCCAACGCCGGCCAGCCGGAGATCGACCTCGCGCCTGTATGTATGCCTCCCCCTCCCTCCCCTCCTCTCCCACCTCATCTTCTTCCTCTTCCCTCCCATGCCACTCCCGTATGCTCATTTATTTAAATTTTTTTTACATCTTTGATATGCCTTGTTTCTTAGATTCTGTATGAGATATGTACGCATGATTATTGTTTTCATGTTATGTTAGCTATGATTGTTGTGTATGATAGTGTATGGCCCCATCTAGATCATGGTCTGGTGTGTGCTTACAAGCTGTTTGTACAAATGCTTGCTTGTGTAAGATGAACCATATTTGCTTGTGTAAGATGAACCATATTTGCTTCTGTAAGATGAACCATATTTGCTTGTGTAAGATGAACCATATTTTGTTGTGTAAGATGAACCATATTTGCTTGTGTAATCGATGGCTTTTGCAGTACTCTTATGACATAACATTCTATGATATGTATGTAAATATTAAGAACTTGAAAATTGCGTTCCGAAATTGCTATTTGCATGTCCGTGATTGTCAAGTCATTGTTCTGCGATCAAAAGTCATATAAATAACCACAAACAGTCTCACAGGGCATTACAGACATTTCATATCGAATCCACAGTTGGCAGTTGTTACAACCAAACAGCTTCCAGCTTTCCCACAGTTGTCAGCTCACAGCAGCTTTCTCACAGCAGATTCCCCACAGCTGATTTTCAGGAATCCACAGCTCAACCAAACACACCCTTAGTACCTGCAGTGTGGCAGAGGGCCCTTTTCGATCACATTTTACAGGGACACGTCATTGCCACCTGCTTTTGCTTGTCCGTAAAGCTCACAGAAGCCGGCCAGGAGGACGCACGCACACAAACGCCCACGTAGTCGCCTACTTGCCTTGCCTACACTGCACACACTGCAAACACCGATGAGCTTGTAGCCGTCACCGGAGGAGGGCTACGCGAGCGTGAGGCTCGGCCTCACCCGGAGGTGGCGGCGTGCGAGGGGGCTCCGGCTCTGCACAGGGAGGCACCGGCTCTCGGTGCGGCGGCTGCAGGCGAAACTGCTCACGTTCCTGGGCCTCGTCGGCCGCCACGCGTGCCAGCTCGTGAGAAGGCTGTCGACCAGAGGCAGCTCGCCGTGCGCACGGAGCGGCGGCAGCGCGAGAGCGCTCGTGGGGGCGGCGAACAAGCAGCGGGCGCCGAGGAGGGCGGCGTCGTTCATGCCACAATTTAAGGTCTGACCTTTTGAGGATTTCGATTTGGTAGAAAAAGACGGGCAGTAATAATTGATAGATGAATATTCGAAGGAGTAGTAGTATTGCTCAAAATGTAGGACCGAGCTAGTCCAACTGACGATGAGAGTTAGTCTGACCAAATTGTTTTTCTCTATCGTCCAACAATGGTGTTGTTGCCACCAATTGCCGGAAATATCAATTACTCTGGTCGGCCTAACATATGTTCACCAGCTCCTCAATTTCTCAGCCATTTACTTAGACTACCCACAGTAGGAACATAGTACTCCCTCCGTCCCAAAAAAGATGTCATAAATTTATCCAAATTTTGATGTACCTAGACATGATTTAATGTATAGATACAACCAAATTTGGACAAATCTATAACATCCTCTTTGGGACAAAGGTAGTATATTATCTTAACATCACACATTTCTATACAAAATGAGTCTACATCCTAATAAGTATGACACCATATATATGTTACTACATACTATGAAGATGCATGTTACTAGCCTATGTTTCTCCCCGTTGTGAGTAGCCTTGGAAGCTAAATGTTATAAACAATTGTGGTATATCTCGCTTAAAACAAAGGTGTTTTATCTTTATATTTGATAGGCTCTTGCCAAGAATAACGATAAGCATAATATCATATATAAGCGTGTACTCCCTCCGTTCCCAAATACTTGATATAGGTTTGGCTAAATATTGATGTATCTACATATTAAAACATGTCTGGATATATTTTTATTTAGATAAATCTATGTCAAGTATTTTGGAACGGATGCAGTATACAACTAATGACTGGGAGAGTCACGAATATCAATGATTCAGTGTGCTATATCGGTGTAGCTGTATATTAGGTAAAACAAGCACAATCTACAAGCTGCTCCATGTCTGCAAGGAGTGTATAGATGACAGAAGCTCATGTGCCATTACTAAACAACAAAGCGGATCTCGATAGTATCTCACCTTGTGTCATTTAATGGAATATTGTCCTTTCATCTTTTGTTAGAACGGAACATCCTTCCAACACCTTTTGTCTTCTTAGCAAACAATTTGACTTTATTGATTAACTGAACAAAGTACAATACTTCAGACCGAACAATGAATTATAGTACATTGGGCGAACAAACTGTAATAAAAATGAACAGTAAAGGTTCATAATAAAATCATAAATTATACATACATATTAGATAGGTAGTAGGCACAAGGAATGCATGATAGTATATTTGTGGTATCCGCGAGATATATGGTTTAGGGCGGATTATTTGAGGAGAGCCAAGTTTCTAGCTTAGACCGTAAAGTTTTAAGTTGAATACAAAAACTAGGAAAAAAAGTCCTAGATACCTAAGTATTATTAACATAAATTAAATTCTGAATTATGTATGTTTTGTTACAAATGATAAATTGTGATGCAAATAATTACTACGCTTCAGTTGAGAACCTAATGATGAACCCATAAATAGAAATGGAAGATTCTACCATGAAAAACCCACAGAATAATTTTTTGAACGATTAAAGGGTAAACCAAGTGTAGGTTCCTCATTATCTCATAAATTATGGAATTTCTGTTTATTTACGTTTATATAGAAAATCACACCTTAAATTGTCAAGAATCTCAAGATATGTGTTAGATATGTACGTACTATCTAGAACTATGCTCTGAGATATTTCAGAGCCACCAAATGGACAACACAATATAATTAATACATATATGTGACATGACTAAGTAAAAATAAATGTGATTTTAGATCTAAAGGGATCTGGCTGAACAATGGCTTTTCTAACAATCAATTTTCTAAACCAATATATTATAAGAAAAACAAATACGATGTATGATGCTCAATACATTTTCTATTTTACACGAGTGTATTTGCAATGATAGTTGTTACAGTTGTAAGAAGAGCGCGGTATTGTTTAAATGTTGCACCTTTGTTGCGCATAACTTTGTTATGATAATGGAACATATCAAGTTCTATAACATCATAGGTTGATTGAATGAATTGAGAGAAGTAATTACTTCCGACAGTTTAAAGTTTGGAGGGATCCCATCAGAGGAATCACGCTCAAACTTAAAGTCGAAAAGGATCAACTTAAAGCTCGGGGCCGAGGTTGCGGTGCCGGCCATGGAGCACAGAGACGGAGTAGACAAAGTGGTGGTCAGGCCCGTCGAGGGTAGCCGTTGTGGTGGTCGGGCTCCGCTCGCCGGAGACACGCGCCGTCTTGTTGAGAAGGACCCATTCGGGGGTAGTCGGAGCCGGTTGCGCCCATCAGGGTGGAGGGGCGGACGGAGAGTGCAGCCATGGATCTGGAGGAATTGACTTGTCGGAGACCATGTTGCGGTGGCGGCAGAGTGGATTTACGGCGAGACGAGGCACGGGGGAGGAAGGAGGGATAGTCGGACTGGAAGAGAGCCGCTGGCGGCGGCACTGCGGGTAGAGGAAGATCACTGGGGCGGGACAGGTGTGTGTTGTGCGTGCGTGGGTGCGTTGCTGAGACAGAGAGAGAAGCAAAGAAAGGGAGGCGGGATGTAGAAGGAAAAACACCAAGGTGGATGGAACATGGGAACTAGGGTTTGGGGTCGGCTGGGCCTTTGGCCTAGCTGGCTGCCCTTCTAAACCTTTTTTCTCTATTATTATTTTTGTAATTGTTTTATGTCGATTTTAAAATGCGGTAAAACTTGTCGGAGTGACCGATCATATCTGCAGGTGGAATCTTGTGAAACTCTTGGTGGAATATTTTTATAACTAAAATTTATTTTTAGAAAAATAACGAGCAAACTATGGTGTAGCTGTAATTCAAATTTGGCCAATTTCCAGCTGAATCGGTAGAAAATTGTCATTTTTATGAGAGGTGGATGGAAAACTTTTTACATGCAACCATTTGGTTAATTATGCATTAAATATGGTCTAATATTTTATAAAATAGGTGTGGTCCAATTTGCAGCAAATATTTGGTAGGCGCTTCACGAAAAAACCCATTTTTGGCACTAAAAGAAAGGAAAATGCTTTTTTTGTTCAAAGAAAATGAAAAATCTCTTTGGTAAGCTTGTTCGCCATTCAAGGATGCACGCTTGTGCAAAATATGACATCATTTGAAAAAACTGTGCCTTGAATTTTGCTATAGTATTGGTCATTTAGCTTGAAAGTCATGAATCTTCGTACATGGTAAGTCATTTCTGAGAACACTTTTTCGAGGTATTTGTGTTATTACAAGTTTGTTATTCCTCGATACCAGGTCACATAAAATTACTCAATGCAAAGGGTTTCCATTTTTTTTGGATTTTTTTAAAACAATTGGCGATTTCAAAATGCGGTCAAAACTATCAGCATGACCGTTCATATCTAGGGGTGGAATCTTGCGAAACTCTTCGTGGATCTCTGATGAAATAGATACTTTTATAACTAAAAATGATTTTTATATAAAAAACACATGGAAACTATAGAGTAGCTATAGTTCAAATTTGACCCACTTCCTGCTGAATCGGCAGAAATTTGTCATTTTGATGAGAGGTGGATGTAAAGCTTTTCCCACGCAACCATTTGGTTAAATGTACATTAAATATGGTCTAATATTTTGTAAAATTGGTATGGTATAATATTGCAGCAAAGATTTGGTAGGTTCTCAACAAAACAACCCTGTTTTGGCATTTAAAAAATAGAAAATGCTTTTTGCGTTCAGAAAATGAAAACTCTCTTCGGTGAGCTTGTTTGAAATTCAAAGATGAACAATTGTGCACAATATGAGATCATTTGAAGAAACTATGTCATGAAAATGGCTATAACATTGGTCATTTGGCTTGAAAGCCATGAATCTTCGTACATGGTAGCTCATTTCTGAGAACACTTTTCCAAGGTATTTGTGTTATTACAAGTTTGTTATTTTTCCTCGATACTACGTCACATAAAATGACACAATGCGAAGGGTTTCCATTTTTTATTTTATTTGAATTGTTTATGCCGATTTCAAAATGCTGTCAAAATTGTCGGCATGACCATTCACATCTAGGGGTGGAATCTTGCGAAACTCTTGGTGGATCTATGATAAAATAGATACTTTTCTAAGTAAAAATTGATTTTTACAAAAAAAAACACAAGCAAACTATGGAGTAGCTCTAGTTCAAATTTGACCCACTTCCTACTGAATCGGCATAAATTTGTCATTTTTATGAGGAGTTGGATGGAAATATTTTCACACGCAACCATTTGGTTAACTATACATTGAATATGATCTAATATTTTACAAAATTGTTGTGGTCTAATTTCGCAGCAAAGATTTGGTAGGTGCCACTAGTACAAACTTGACTTTCGTAGACGGAAACCAGAGACGGTCAGATGGAAATTAAAATGAGCCGTCTCGGAAAGACTGAAAGTGCATGGTTGCCCCCATGCATGGTTTTGGTAATTAATGACAATCTTTATGGACTAATATTTGTATTGAGCTATATTTGTAGGTGTGTCCATTTGTGTTGCTTGATCTCCATTTGTTGGAATCAAGGTTAAGGGAAGAAAAGATTTGTGTTGATCAAGGCTAAGTGCGGGTTGATCTACACTCAAGTCCATGTGAAGATATGCCGAAGAGTGCTTTCCCCATCTTGGTGTATGGGGGAGCATCATGTGAATCTTCACCAAGCGAAGCGCAATCAAGAAAGATGGTTCGTCTTGAGGAGATGAAGATCGTCTTCATCGACCTCAAGTGGATTAATGCGCAAGAAAAATGTATGATCTTGATAGGGCTTTTATTTTACCAGTCTCATGATGTTAGTTGAGAGACCGGGTTATAGGATAGATAGCCGTACTATCAAGAGGGGCTCTCGACCGAGTATCGTGATCGTATCATTCATGGAGAGCTCAAACCTTTGCATCCATGCAATCATATTTATTGGTTCTTATTTGTCTCTTATCGAGGTGTGGTCTTGGTGCTTGTCATGCTTGTCATGACATGACTAAGTTCACCGAAAACGGTTTTCATATGCGTCTTCTATTGCAGTTTAGGTAGTGGAGATTTTGCCGGTTCACTCGTGCGGAAGATTTATCTCTTCCACTTATTTGAAAAATCTCCATTGCTTGTTTGCCATTTACAAAGGTTGCATTTGTCGTCCTCTTTCCAACAAAATTGGTTTCATGTCTTTTGGACTTCATTTGCAAAATATATTTCATTTCCGGTTTGCGAAATAGAGGTTTAACCTTTCCCCATGTGTCTTCATAATGTACTTTGTTGGATTATGATGTTTCTCTGCATAATATTGTTGTACTTGTTGTGACGATTCCATCGAGTCCAAGATTATCGAAAACGGAGTCCATTTGCAAAAGTTATGGGGTTCGGATTTCTCTGTTCGGAGATGGTCCGGAGTCTCCGGCCCACAGGACCCGGAGTCTCCGGCCCCTGTGTTTTGCTGCCAAATCTGTTGCTGCGGTGCGGTACTGTACTGGGGTCCGGAGATACCCCAGAGATGGTCCGGAGTCTCCGGCCCAAGGGACCCGGAATCTCCGGCCCCAGGCTTTTCTCAGCTCTTCTGTGTTTTTGTGGTGCGGTACTGGATAGGGGTCCGGAACACCCCCGGAGAGTGTCTGGAGTCTCTGGCCAGGCCGGAGTCTCCGGCCCTCGGGACTGGAATCTCCGGCCCTCCCCGATGATCCTGCCACCCCGGAGTCTGGCCGGATTGTCCGGCAGAGACCGGAGTCTCCGGCCACTTACACCGGAGTCTCCGGCCTGAAAAGGCCCCAACGGCTAGTTTTTAGGGAGGGGCTATAAAAAGCCCCATTCTTCCCCAAGAGCTGGTGGCTCACCTTGCTCACTTGTTTTCCTCTCTCCTCCATTGTTGCTAACCTTGTGAGCTTCATTCCTCTCAATCCCTCCAATGATTCTTGCCCAAACTTAGGGATTCAAGAGAGGAGATCTAGATCTACCATTACAACAATCAAAATCTCCTCTAAATGAGGGAATCTTGTGGATCTAGATTTTGGGGTTGCTTTGTGTTCATCCCCTTTGTTCTTCCTCTCTTATTCCCCCCAAAGCATTTGTTGCTTGGTTGGAATTTGAGAGTGAAGGATTTGACCACTTAGTGTGTTCTTGCCTTTTGCATTTGTTGCATCGGGTTGCTCTCCCTACGGTGATACGTGAAGATCGACGTTGAGAAGCTTGTTATTCTTGGGTGCATTGTATTCCCAAGAGCTTTGTGCCTCTTGGGTGCATTGTGTACCCTAGACGGTTGGAGGTGCCGCGAAGACTTCGAGTTGTGAAGCTTCGGCACGAATTTGGGAGCCCCCAATTGAGTTGTGGGTGTGTGCCCCAAGAACGGTGTAAAAGGGCTTGTTAATTTCCTTGTGATAGCCTTCGTGCATGAAGTTTATATCTACCTATCACCTTGTTGCTTTCCTTGCTTAGCATAAGTTGTTGGTGCACATAGATGAACCTAGTATATTAGGTTGTTGGCTTGTTAATTTAAACACATAGTTTTATTCCGCAATTATGAAGCCTATAATTAGAAAAAGTGTTAATCGCCTATTCACCCCCCCCCTCTAGGCGACATCCGGGACATCGTTTGTTCTTTCAATTGGTATCAGAGCCTCGTCTCTCTTGTTTGGCTTTACCGCCTAGAGAGTAAAGATGTCATCTAGGGATTTAGTGCACAATTCCTTGTTTAGATTTAATGGCACAAATTTTATTGTTTGGAAAACTCATATGCTTAATCACTTACGGGTCTTGGACCCCAATATTGAGCGTATCTTAGATATAGGTTTTTCTCCTCCAAAGGATTACGAAAGTACGACTTTAGAGGATGAGAAAAACTTATATCTAGATGCTCTAGCTTCTAATGAGTTTTGTAAATTTGTGAGTATTGTAGTTTTCGAGTCAATCATGCCTCTTCGGGATGCTCATGAGCTTTGGACCAAGCTTCAAGAAAAATATGGAGTGTCCAACTCTATTGAGGATGATTGCTCTCCTTCCACCTCCGGCCGTGACGAGTTCTCGTCTTCATCTACTTCACCAAAATGTGGTAAGCCACAAACTAATGTGATGGTGAGTAGTGATAGGTTTTGCAATATTGATAGTGAGCTCATTTTTGATGATCTTTTATCTCTATCTTGTTGCAATACCTCATCTTTGGACTTAAACTCTTCTAGCACTCCAAATGTCATACATGCTAGTGTTGATAGTCCTTGCATATCGTCCAAAAATTGCTTAGATAAATCTCTTTATGATATGCTTGCTTTATCTTGTTCCCATGATAAAAATTCTTGTGGTCCCTCTAACTTTTGCATGAACAATAATATAGAGGAAACCCAATCAACTAGGGAACAAGATGTGAACTTGAGTAGTTCAAAAATTATTTGTTCTTCTTCATCCATCACTCATTGCCTTATGGCTAAATCTTCTAGTAGTGATGATAATAATAATGATAATGATAATAATGATGAAGAAGATGATATGGAAAAGGTTAATGCTCTCCTTCAAAATAAAGGTCTAATAATTCTTAAAGCCCTTCCTAACAATAAAAATGCTCAAGCTATCCTCTTTGAAATTATGGAAATGCTAATTGAGCGCGGGGAAAATATTGAGGCCTTGGAAGCAAGCCTTGAAGAGAAGGGTAAGATCGAGAGAGATGATGCTATGGAGAAGGCATCGTTAGAAGATGCTCTTGAGGAAGAGCAAGAGACTCGGGCTTCTCTAGAGGAGAAACTAGAATCTATCGAGGAGTCTCATAATGATATTATTGCTAAGATCATTAAAGAACATGACCATGCTCATGCTAAATATAAAGTCACGAAAAATGAAAATGCTAGATTAAATGATGAGCTTGCCAAGTTGTCTTCCTCTATTCCTAATGTCAATGATGCTTGTGCTACTAACTCTATTTCTTGTGAAGCATCTATGTCAAAGGAGAATGTTGAGCTAAGGGCTCAACTTGTGTTGCTAACTAGCAAGTATAGGAAGTTGGAAGAAAGTCATGAAAAGCTATCTAGATCTAATGATGATCTTCTAGCATCCTATGCTAGTCTAAAGTTAGCTCATGAGGCGATCACTACAAAGGTAACATCTAGTGAGCCTCATGTGGATAATAGTACAACTTTAACTAAAAATGCTATATTGCTATGTGCTAGTCCTAAAAGTTCATCCACTCGTAATATTGGCACATCTTGTGATGAATTACTTGCTTTGCCTTGTTGCTCTAACAATGATGCATCTACCTCCTCTAGTCCTTGTGTTGTGACTAACCATGTAGAGAAAAGAGGAGAGCTCAAGGCCCAAGTCACTTCTTTGAAGAAAGGCTTGGAAAAGCGTCATGAAGGGAAGCGTGCACTTGACAACATGTTGAGTGTGCAACAATCCCCCAATGACAAGAGTGGACTTGGATTCAACTCCAACAACAAGAACAAGTCCAAGGTTGAGAAGAAGAAGAAGAAGAAGGGCCAAGCACAAGTCAAGAATCCGGCCAAGATCATTTGCTTCAAGTGCAAGCTAGAAGGGCACCATGTTCGGGATTGCCCAATGAAGAAGAAGCTTCTTAGTGAGAAGCAACTAGGGAAGCGGCCTCTTGTTCAATCTCATGCTCAACCACGAGTTGAACAAAGGCCACCTCCTAAGAAGACTCAAGTCAATGCTCCTCAAGTTGAGGAGCCTAAGAAGAAGAAGAAGAAGAGTCGATGTTGCTACCTTTGCCGTGGCAAAGGTCATTTTGCTTCTTCATGCACTAACGGTACCTCTTCCTCTCCTATCATAATTGATGATGTATATTCTCTTAGGAAGGATAGAGTTGGCAATGTGTTTGCCAAGTATGTGGAAGCTCAAAGTGGTGTCATGAAAAGCACCATTTGGGTTCCCAAGCCTATTGTGACTAACTTCCTAGGACCCTACTTGGTTGGGGACCAACAAGCTCAAACTTGATCAATAGGTGTTGGTGGAGGACATTGGTGACTTGGCTATTTTTGAAGAATTAAGGGATCTTCATGGTTATATCTCCTCAAGCCAAGCCAATTGGAATATATCGCTTTATCTCATATCCAATGCTTCCTCCTTGCAGTAACTTGTATTTAATCCATATATATATATTGAAAGTTGCTTGCTCTCTTGCATGTGTTAGATTTGTTCCTAGCATGTGCCTGTATATGATATGCTACTTTCCTACTTGTCTTGTTATTCAAGGTTGTGTATGATAGTTGTATATCATGTATGTGTAATTTGTGTGTTGAGCTTTATTGAATCTTGTGTGGATTTCATTTGGCTCTTTGAGATATTAATGGACTATCCCATTTTGGGGGAGTGATATGCTTTGTGCAATTCACAAACCTAAAAATGTGTGTACATGAGGCACACCACCTAGTATTGATATTTCAATATTATCTAGCTACTATGTGGTATGTCATATTCATGAGAAATTCAAATTCTACAATGTCCATTAATTTCTCTAGTTGGTTTTATTTGCCTCTTGTTTAAAAATAAAATGAATTATCATATTATGGGGGAGTAATAAGCTATGTGCATATTACAATGCCATAAAAATGTGAACATTTGAGGCTTGCCACCTAGATTTGATATTGTAAATTATCTTTTTCCTATGTGGCATGTGTGCTCAAACAAGTTCCAATTTTTCTTTGTGGTTACCCTTTGGTTCTTGTTTGTGTGAGTTTGCTTGGTGTGGTTTTTTCTCTAATATCCATTTCCATATATTATGTGAGAAACCATTCGCTTCATTTTATTCTAACCATGGCTTTGTCGGTTGGTTCGAATAATTGAAACTACCAACAAACCTTATTCAATATGGCGTTTTATTTCTTATCTCTTGCCATATGCTTATTTGTTGTGAAGTTGGTCTTGAACATCATTCCTTTATACCACCGAGAAATATCTCTATATACTCCTTGTCCATGACAAGTGATACTAGTAATTGTGGTGGATTTTGTAGGCCATCTTCACATTGGCACTTGCGTTGATTTGCTTTATCCATTGCCTTCCTTGACTTTTGAATGGATCCCATTTTTCAATTGGTAGTGTTTAGTATTGTAAATAAAATATGGAGAGTAATGATCCCTTGTGCATGCATTTTATATTCAAATGCAAATATCAAAGATAATGCATGAATATTGGGGGAGCATTCCTTTTTATTTAAAACACTAACCTATCTATCAATTTTTTTATCCTTTCAATTGGCATTTGATTCTTTATCTTGTGTTGGTACCTTCAATTGCTATTAATTGGAATTTAATATCTCCGCCATAGATATTTGTTCCAATTGATATTTATTGTGGGAGTCTTGATACCTTTTTGCTTTATCTTACTTTACTTGATTTCGGTCAAGCATTATCCTCTTCTTGGTATCTTTTCTCCTAGTTGGTATTTTTTGTTTTTAATTGGTATCTTATTTTCAATTGGTGTCTTATCAATCATGTGTTGTTTTGATTCGATTCCTATTGACATCACACTTCATGTGTTGATGTGTTTTGGAATCAATCATGTGTTGATTTGATTTTTCCTCAATCATGTGTTGATTTGGATTTTGATATAATTTGGACAACCTTGTGTGTCACACCTTGGTGTGCTCTCTTCTTGGTTTACTTGGTGTTTTTGTCCAAATTGTATCTCGCTTGGTTCTCGTAAGACTTTGCATGTATATGTACTAGTATATATATTTTATGGCATGCTAGTCTTTCTTGATCCAATATATAGGGTATACTCCATCAAATCCTAAATCGGCTAAGATGTGCATGAAATTCAATTTCATATCCATATGCACATATTTATGTGGAGTATGTCCTATATATTGTAGTGTGTCTAACTACTATGGGACCCAATGAGTTTGGATACCATTTTGTACTCTAATTGTGTTTTAGGTACAATTGAGAAGTGTTGGATGCTTGCCTCACTCATAAGGAAGGTGTTCTCACCATGTGATTTTTGGAGTCAAGCTATGATGACTAACAATGGATCATCTTCGTCATCACCAATGCATCTCGGTAACAAGTATCAATCCCATGCTTACTTTACTAGTCTCAACCTTGTGTTGGTTGCTTCTTGGCATGAAAGCTCTTATATGCAATTGTTGTGGTCTTGGCCTTTTCCTTCACTTAATATATCTTTGTGATATGTGTGATGAATTTGCAAAAACCTTTTCTTTAATTGATATTATTTCCTTGTGACACTTGTTGCCTAAATCAAAGCATCTCCACTATCTCTTGTTCCCTTAGTGATATGTGTGATGCATTTGATAGTTTTGAAGTTCATTTGTATACAATGAGATACATTTGAGCTATGTGCTATGCTTTTAAGCAACAATCTTTGTATATTTATGACTTCCCTTTGGATACCTTGTTCTCCTTTTTCCCAAACCATTTCGTATATATATGTTTCTTTGCGGATGTATATCTTCAATGGTTTGTCTAATTAGAAACCTACACTAGTAGGAAATAGCTTATAGACAGAAGCCTATTCTGTGGCGCACCATCTGGCGGTGCGTGTCACATCCCGAATTTTGGCCCTATAAAATTTTCGTTGACAAAACCAAAATTTGGATTGGGATCTGGATCTTTTGATCTTGGCCCCTCTATTTTATTCCACATTACCAAAACCCTCAAGGTTCACAAAATATTTGTCTTTTCCTTAATACAAAAAGGGGCCTAAACCCTAGCCTTCCAAAGGAGCTATATCAAGGGTGACCTAAAAAATTCCCCAAAAATTCCAGAGTGATCCCCAGCTAGTTTAGAACCTACTTATGCAAAAATATTGGGTGACTTGTTAAAGAAAAATTTGACCTTTCCCTGGTTTATTTTCTGCCTAAAAACCCCTTTCCAAAGGATGTATGTCAAGACCCTCTTCAAAAATTCCCCAAAAATTCAGGGAGGATCCCTAACCAGTGTGTAATCCAGATATACAAAAATATTTGATACCTTATTAAGAAAATATTTGATCTTCTGCCTCTCTAAGTTTCTGCCTAAAACTTCGATTATTTTTGAAAGCCTCCCAAATCAATTCTCCTCTTCTAAAAACACCCAAAATAGGTGCACTTGACCATTACCTATCTCAGGGAATTTCCTTGTCTCAATCCCATTTGGTTTGAAGCCCCAGAACCTGGTTTTTCTTTTTGACCAGAAGTGTTCGATGAAATTTTTGAATAGGGAAAGTTTGGAATTTGGAAAAACATTGTTCTGCAAAGTTGTAGTACTTTGAATTTGGCACCTAGTGACGTGAACGGTTTTTCATTTAGAGCCGTGACCTGACGGAAACATCTCCATGCCGATGTCGGCATGGCCATGACATGGGCATGCCCGCACCCGACGGCGCCGCCCCTTTATGGTCGCCGCCGGTGACCTCCCCGCTGCCTTCCCTCGAGCCCCCTGCCTTCCTCACCTCCCCCTCGACCACCCCATCGTCCAAGCACGCGTCGCCCCTCCCTCGCCCCGCACGCCGCGGTCCGCTAGACGACGCGCCGCTCGGAACAGCGCCGCCGCGGGACCCCCTCCACCAGTGCCCCTCCACAGCCTCACCCGCGAATCCCGTCGACCAGCAACCACACTGCGTCGCACTGCTGCTACACCATCGACGCGCCGCCCGTCGACTGCCCTGCCCCGGCCGCCCCGTGTCGCCGCCCGCCGTGACCACCCGGACCCCCCACCACCGCCATATGCCACGCCACGCCACCCCCGGTCCTATCCCCTGCCCCGATTTCGCGTCGACAGCAAGGCCTGCAGCTACACCGACGACGCGAAGCTCGCCGTCTCGCCACTGCAGCTCCGAGACACCTCACCCGCCACCTCCCTGTGCTCCCGTGACGACCACCCCGTCGGGAGGCTATAAAAAGCGCACCCCGGCCTCCTTCGAGCAGCGCCTCACCACCCTCTCCCTCTCATCCCTCTCCTCCTCCGGTATCAGCTCCTGGGGAGCACCAGAGAGCCGGCGACGAGCCCGCTCCCGCCGCTCGGTCTCCGAGCAATTCCCCTCTCCAGAGCCACCCCGCCGCCAATTCGCCACCCCCTCCTCCAATCCAGGACCCCAAGAAGCCTATGACGCCCTCGCCGGAGTGATTGGTGGCCGGAGTCGTCGTCTGCGTCCTCGACCGCAGCTCGGCCTCCGCGGTCACCGACGCCGCCGCTGCTCCAGACCTCCCCGCCATCCGTGAGCACGCCGACGGGAAGCTCCGCACCTACCCGAGCCGCCCTGCTAACTCTCCCTCCCCTCTCCGCCGCCTCGGCCGCCCGGAAACGCCGCCGGTGAGTTCACCGTGCCGGCGACCCCGTTCTTCCCCCCCCGGGTTCTTTCTTTTTTTTCTTTCCTGGCACGCATACCGGTTCGGCCCAGCAGCCACTGACCAGTGGGTCCGGGCCGTCAGAGTTTTAAACTTTTCTGAAAGGTTTTTCTTTATTTGTTTCTGTTTTTGAAAAGGGAAGATTTTAGGGTTAACTTTGAAAGGGTGTATCTCTCTCAAAAAAATTCAGAAAAATGTGATTCTTTTTGCAGTGGCTTTGTTCTGAAAATATCTATCCTATTCCACTGGTTTCAATTGATTTGAAGTTCATTTGCCCACTGAACCTTGGAATGCTTTGCGAAAGGTCTTAACCATGTTTTTAAATTTCTTTAATAGATTCCAACCATTTTATTGAAGGAGAAGTTGATCCCACACTAGAAGGCAAGCCATCAGCCCCCAACCATCCGTTTCCAAGTCATCGATGCCTTATTTGACTTGTTTGTTACTTGTTTGCGCGATAGTTGCATCCCACATGTCTTATTTCATGCCTATTATTTCATGTGACCTAATGCTACTTTTACTTTCTGCAATACGATAAACTCATGTTCCGTGAGTTGAGTTCCGGTCGGCGACTAAATACATGTTGGGCACTGACCACGTGGATTGAATCTCGCCTACTTTCAGTATTATTATTTCATGTACCTTTACTTTCCTGCAATACGATAAACCCATCAAGCTTGGGTTGAGTTTCGGTACCCCGTCTAAATACACGTTGGGTCCTGCCCAAGTGGATTGAAGCGGCTACTTTTCTGTAGAGTTGTGGCGTGCGTTGGACGGTACCATGCACCACTCCCCGTTCCGGCGACGATGGACTGGGGGAACCGCCGCAGTCAATGGAATGGTGGAACGGGATCGCGTGGACGCCTCCACTAACATTGTAGTCGATCTGTGGCTGTCACTGGCCGGAGGTATCTCCGCCATCGCCCGATTGACGCTAACCGATTGTTTTACTTTATTTTCTTACTCAACCCGTGGCTGCTACTGGCCGGAGACATCTCCGTCCTCGCCCGGTTGATTTTGTTATTTTATCTTCTTACTCGACCCGTGGCTGCTACTGGCCGGAGACATCTCCGTCCTCGCCCGGTTGATTTTGTTATTTTATCTTTACCCAACCTGTGGCTGTCACTGGTCGGAGAAAGCTCCGCCAGCGCCCAGTTGACCTTATTTTACTTGCTGAACTACTATGTGATTATTTGATGCTCATGTATATCTTGTGGACTAACGTTTGGTGATGTCTTATGGCCGAGAATAAAAATTGACTAAAAAGATAACCACCTCCGTCGACTAGATTGAGTCAAATAGTGCCACTCGCCAAACACACCCGCACAACCATGCGTCGTTGAAATGGGAAGACCGTAGCTTAGTAGCCTACCGAACCTCTTTTGATGCTACCCACTTGGCAAGTCTAGTCGGATACTGCATAGTTGTGGTCGGGGCTAGTCTTGTGAAGGTTCCGGAGCTAGGCGTTGCTCATGAGTTGGGGACGTGCCGAATTCACTTCGTCATAAGACTTAGCCCGAGTGGTAAGTCGGTAGCTATACAAGGAGTGTCTTGGTAGAGCGGACGGCTACGGGGGAATAGGTTTGTGCAGCAGGTACCGGCTGTACAAGCTTAGACCCCAACGTGTGGATAAAAGTTGCAACCTCTCGAGAGTGTCAAATCTAGAATCTAGTATTGTTCCTACCCAAGGAACGGTGTTGGGTCCAGTCACACTAGAGTCAGTCCAGTCGAACACGGAGAAATAAATCCACCAAGCGGTCAGAGTTGGCCAAAGCTGAATGAGCAGAAACGTGGACCAATAGTTGGTCAAAGCTAAGCCTCGAGGTGGACCATAGTTGGTCAAAAGCTGAGCTCGGGTTGGACCAGAGTTGGTCAAACTTGAGAACCTAAGTGTTGAGAATGTTATTGTGTGGAAATGAGACTCGTTCTCATAAGCCACGGTTTTCGTCACAGGTAAGTAGGTAAGTTAAGTCCAACCGTTAAGCTTGGACTCGCACTTGCACATGCCATGCCATATAGGATCGTTGGTTACGGTTGATTGTGGATTGATGTCTTGCGAGTACATTCCATGTACTCACCTGGCTTTTCATGTGGCCAGATCCTCCTACCCCCGTCGCCGAGTACCCCTTATACGAGAACTAGATCCGGTATCCAGGCAGAGCCCTGTGGAGTTAGGCCCTCTTCGTCGCACGCTTCCGCCAATCCGCTGACGCCCTCTGATGAAGTTATGTTCGATAAATAATGTACAAACTGTTGTGTGCGCTAGGGCGCAGCCTTGTAATGAGACCCTTGTAATCCATCGTCGGTTCCCGACCCCTTAATAAAGTGGTTATGTTCTGTTATCAAGTTGTCATATATTCAGTGCTCCTGGGGCTGATATATGGGGTAACTCGATCTCCGGATCGGGGTGCCATAGTGCGCCACAGAATTTATTTAGTGGCGCATGGTTTGACGTGCGCCACAGAAAAAATCACACTTCTGTGGCGCATTTCTGGGTGGTGCACCACAGAAAAGGGTTATTTTGTGGCGCACCGGCGCTGGTGCGCCATAGAAAGCCAGACTTCTGTGGCCCATGAGACACCATGCGCCACAGAATTTCTGTGGGTCCCACGTGCAATCATTTGGCGAAGGTCAATCTGGGGACATTCTGTGGCGCACCGTGGCTGGTGCGCCACAGAAAGCTGACTTTAGGGTCTATTTGTTAGGAAAAATTGTGCAGCATTTTATCACCCCACGCACCCCCCCCCCAGTGGATCGCCTTTTCAGTTTTGCACCAAGTGAAAGAAAATGATAAAAATTTCAAAAAATAAAATCCTTTCAGATATAGGGAAGGTTTAGGGTCTATTTGTTAGGAAAAATTTAAAATACACATTTTGACTTTTTTTCCAAAAGTAGGTGAAAAAATATTAAAACGGGCATAACTTTTGCATACGACGTCGAAAAAATGCGTATAATACCTTAAAAAAACTAGAGAAAATTTCGGAACCGCCCTCACCGGGGTTTACCCGGTTGGACATTTCTCGGATTCTCAAAATTCCAAACGAAAAAAAAGTTATGGCCAACAGAAGAATTTTCCCGGCAAAATGAAAAAAAATCAAAAAAAGGAAAAAAAATCTGTGGCGCATGTGCCAAGGATGCGCCACAGAATTATTGGGCGGGATTCGAAATTTTGAATCCCGCCAGCCCCCTTCTGCCTCTCTTTTCCCTTTTGTCCTTCTCTTCTCTACTTCTCCCTCCACTTCTCCTCTACTTCTCCTCCACTTCTCCTCTCCCCTTTTCCTCCATCCTCCTTCTCCTCTCCCCTTTTCCTCCATCCTCCTTCTCCTCTCCTTCTCCTCCACTTCTCTTCTCCCCTGTTCCTCCATCCTCCTTCTCCTCCACTTCTCCTCTCCTTCTCCTCCTACACCACCTCCTACACCACCTCCTCCACCACCCCGGCGACCTCCTTCACCACCTCCGGCGACCTACTCCACCACCTCCGGCGACCTTCACCTCCGACAACCTCATCCACCACCTCCGGCGACCTCCTCCACCACCTCCGGCGACCTTCACCTCCGACAACCTCATCCACCACCTCCGGCGACCTCCTCCACCACCTCCGGCGACCTTCACCTCCGACAACCTCATCCATCAACTCTACTAGTGACATCCCCCTTGTCTACTTGAGTAATCACATTTTAGCTTTGCATATATGTTTTGGTCAAACTTAGGGTGTGTAGCTACCCATGGGGGTAGCAAGTCTTTTCCGATGTTTAAAAAGATCTCATCTTTTTGCAATCTTTTGATCCTCAATATAGTTTGATTTCCTCTAATTTTTCGTTAAAAGGGATTGTCATCACCTTTATGGAGGAACTCATATTATATTGGCTCGCTAAAATTTTCTTCCCATTTCGGCAATCGATGCCAATGGGGGAGAAGTTTAGAGGTTTTAAGAGAATTTGGGTTTTATGCTTTTGTTGCATTTGCCTTTAATGCGCTTGCATCCTTGCTCGTTTGTCTTGCAAGGATGCTTTATTCATTATATAAACCCTCTTAATAAGGGATTGTCATCAATTACCAAAATAGGGAAGATTGAAAGTGCATGGTTGCCCCCATGCATGGTTTTGGTAATTAATGACAATCTCTATGGACTAATGTTTGTATTGAGCTATATTTGTAGGTGTGTCCATTTGTGTTGCTTGATCTCCATTTGTTGGAATCAAGGTTAAGGGAAGAAAAGATTTGTGTTGATCAAGGCTAAGTGCGGGTTGATAGACACTCAAGTCCATGTGAAGATATGCCGAATAGTGTTTTCCCCATCTTGGTGTATGGGGGAGCGTCATGTGAATCTTCACCAAGCGAAGCGCAATCAAGAAAGATGGTTCGTCTTGAGGAGATGAAGATCGTCTTCATCGACCTCAAGTGGATTAATGCGCAAGGCAAAGGTATGATCTTGATAGGGCTTTTATTTTACCGGTCTCATGATGTTAGTTGAGAGACCGGGTTATAGGATAGATAGCCGTACTATCAAGAGGGGCTCTCGACCGAGTATCGTGATCGTATCGTTCGTGGAGAGCTTAAACCTTTGCATCCATGCAATCATCTTTATTGGTTCTTATTTGTCTCTTATCGAGGTGTGGTCTTGGTGCTTGTCGTGCTTGTCATGACATGACTAAGTTCACCGAAAACGGTTTTCATATGCGTCTTCTATTGCGGTTTAGATAGTGGAGATTTTGCCGGTTCATCCGTGTGGAAGATTTATCTCTTCCATTTATTTGTAAAATCTCCATTGGTTGTTTGCCATTTACAAAGGTTGCATTTGTCGTCCTCTTTCCAAAAAAATTGGTTTCATGTCTTTTGGACTTCATTTGCAAAAGATATTTCATTTCCGATTTGCGAAATAGAGGTTTAACCTTTCCCCATGTGTCTTCATAATGTACTTTGTTGGATTATGATGTTTCTCTGCATAATCTTGTTGTGCTTGTTGTGACGATTCCATCGAGTCCAAGATTATCGAAAACGGAGTCCATTTGCAAAAGTTATGGGGTTCTGATTTCTCTGTTGGATCTACCCCGGAGATGGTCCGGAGTCTCCGGCCCAAAGGACCCGGAGTCTCCGGCCCCTGTGTTTCGCTGCCAAATCTGTTGCTGCGGTGCGGTACTGTACTGGGGTCCGGAGATACCCCGGAGATGGTCCGGAGTCTCCGGCCCAAGGAACCCGGAATCTCCGGCCCCAGGCTTTTCTCAGCTCTTCTACGTTTTTGTGGTGCGGTACTGGATAGGGGTCCGGAACACCCCCAGAGAGTGTCCGGAGTCTCTGGCCAGGCCGGAGTCTCTGGCCCTCGGGACCGGAATCTCCGGCCCTCCCCGATGATCCTGCCACCCTGGAGTCTGGCCGGATTGTCCGGCAGAGACCGGAGTCTCCGGCCACTTACACCGGAGTCTCCGGCCTGAAAAGGCCCCAACGGCTAGTTTTTAGGGAGGGACTATAAAAAGCCCCCTTCTTCCCCAAGAGCTGGTGGCTCACCTTGCTCACTTGTTTTCCTCTCTCCTCCATTGTTGCTAACCTTGTGAGCTTCATTCCTCTCAATCCCTCCAATGATTCTTGCCCAAACTTAGGGATTCAAGAGAGGAGATCTAGATCTACCATTCCAGCAATCAAAATCTCCTCTAAGTGAGGGAATCTTGTGGATCTAGATTTTGGGGTTGCTTTGTGTTCATCCCCTTTGTTCTTCCTCTCTTATTCCCCCCAAAGCATTTGTTGCTTGGTTGGAATTTGAGAGTGAAGGATTTGACCACTTAGTGTGTTCTTGCCTTTTGCATTTGTTGCATCGGGTTGCTCTCCCTACGGTGATACGTGAAGATCGACGTTGAGAAGCTTGTTACTCTTGGGTGCATTGTGTTCCCAAGAGCTTTGTGCCTCTTGGGTGTATTGTGTACCCTAGACGGTTGGAGGTGCCGCGAAGACTTCGAGTTGTGAAGCTTCGGCACGAATTTGGGAGCCCCCAATTGAGTTGTGAGTGTGTGCCCCAAGAACGGTGTAAAAGGGCTCCGGAATCCGCCTCGAAGGATTCTGATAGTGGAAGGTGAACCGAACCCTTGGGTGCGGTTAATCGGAGAATAGGGTGAGGCCTTTGTGGCATCTTGAGTAGGCCTCTTGTGGCGAGCTCACACCCCTCCAACGAGACGTACTCCCTTAACAAGGAGGAACTCAGGAATACATCCTCGTCTCCGCGTGCCTCGGTTATTTCTATACCCGAGCTTTTACTTATGCAATTCACCTTGTGATAGCCTTCGTGCTTGAAGTTTATATCTAGCTATCACCTTGTTGCTTGCCTTGCTTAGCATAAGTTGTTGTTGCACATAGGTGAACCTAGTATATTAGGCTGTTGGCTTGTTAATTTAAACACATAGTTTTATTCCGCAATTATCAAGCCCCTAATTAGAAAAAGTGTTAATCGCCTATTCACCCCCCCCCCCCCACTAGGCGACATCCGGGACATCGTTTGTTCTTTCAAAGACGCCCTCAGACGGTCAAAATTTTGGAACCCTCTCTAATATCATTTGAGACGGTTGATATTTTTGCGTGTCTCCAATTGTTTGTTCATCGACGACGGCCAAGAAAACTAGCCGGCTACAAATATGTAAGAGACGACTGATATTCGTGACCGTCTCAGCTTGCAAATATTCAAGACGGCCTGTAAATTTGACCGCTGCTACGCTCGTCTATATAAACAGATCGATCGTTCAATCAGACGCAAAATACATACGCATCATATATAGGCAAATAATAGAAACAGAGATCGATCACGATCGATCGTTTAACCATATAAACTGTTGCATCGAGTACTAATTGTAGCTATACTACCTCTGTACATTAATATAAGACAACAACAGAAGGAGTACTAATTGTAGGGCGCGGCGCGCGTGCGGCGCCGGGCGCGATGACCACCGCCGGCACTTGCCGTGGACGATCAATGTCGGGGGGCAACCCCCGGATAGGGTCTCAAGATGAAGAGATATGTGAAGACCCGGATTTGACCGGGTCAACGATAACCGACATACCATACAGACTTACCTGGAGCCTGCCGGATCAAGGCTTACCGACATACCCAGATGTCGGATCATACAGATTATATGTCGGAGCCTCCTTTGTTCTTCTTATGTGCAGGGAAGGTGAAACCGAGTTATGGAGTATCTGGCATGCCTATGCCGGATCGGGAGGAGTGGAGCTCTATCCCGGTGAACGGTCAAGGCTCATGTCTTGTCCCTACAATCACGGGACAGGCATCCTGCCACTAGCACGATGGGACGCGCTGCCTAACCCTTGACTCGGAGGCCACGGTATGGGGAGTCAGGTCTCCATGCTGCTGACTGAAGCGGTACGAGGGAGCAGTGCATAGGAGTTGATAGATTGGACGTGCCACGTAGGGATGACCGAAGCAGTCAGAGGACCGGACGTGGCCACAGTGCGGGCTGCGCCAGTACCTACGTCAGTCCTACTTGTGCCCTGGGCTTCCCTTTATAAGGAGCACCACGGGCTCCTCTTACGGGGACGATCCCAGACGACCCTTAGCCTCACACGCATACAATCTAGACATTTCCACCAGAGCCAACAGGGAGCCAGGGAGCCATCCCAAGACTCGGCAGAAGGCCCAAGTGATCCACCTTTACCTTAGTTCATAGCATTTCTTGCACAGCTCAAGGAGCATTGTGTAGCTCGAGTGTGATCCACCATATATAAACAAACAAGCAGGAGTAGGGGTTTTATCTCCTCACAAGAGCCCTGAACCTGGGTAAAACCGTGTGTGTGTGTGTTTCTGTGTGCGTCTCTACACGTGCAAGCCCTCCCCGGTGCCTCCAGCGTCCATCTGCCCCAAGTTAAGCCTACCCATGGCATCTGTCTGTGCACCACCACGACAATCGACGCCCACCGTGGGGTCAGCAGCGGCGCTGGCTGGTTTGTTCATCCGGATGGGTTCCTTCATCGCCTCGGGTGAGCGTGTTCTCTGTGGCCTTGTCCACAGGTTCGGCTCGCTCAACGTCGTCAGCGACAACGCGGGCTGTTTCGGCAGCAGGCCGCTGCCCCGGAACGGTTGCCTTATCGAGTTCGGCTCGCTCACGGTCTACGTCGCCACCGAGATTCCCTGCAGATTTCCCGAGGGGGTGCAGGTTGCTGCGGATCCTCCCGCAGTCTGTGCAGCTCACGGTCGGCATACCGCTCGCCCCGCTAGTTGCGCAGAGGTCATGATGACCGCTCCCGTCGTTGGTGCCGACGGAGCCACGGCTGGGGAGGCCGAGGTCAGCACCAGGTCCACCAGGACGGCGTGTCCGCCGCTGGAGAGGCCGGAGAACCGTCAGGCGCAGGTCGGTACATCTGGTGTGCCGGCGACGCCGAGTCCTCTTCAGGACACGATCGAGAAACTGGCCACCCCTGTGGCTCCGAGCGCAGATGCTGCTCTGGCTCAGGCTGAGCTGGAGGAGCAGCGCAAGAGTTTACTCCAGGAGGCTTTGGAGGTAGCCCGAGTCAGGCAAGATTTTGACATCTCTCTCCGTGAGTATAACAAGGCTCATGGTTTTATACCAGTAGCAAATCCTGTTAGTCGCATAGAGGAGGTGCGTGCCCGAGGTAGAGACCTCAATGCTGAGATTGCTAGAGATGGTAGAGCCAAATCTGGTAGAACAGCTAGTCATGTGTCGGCGGATAGGCCGAAGTATAGCACTCCCGCCAAGAACCTCAGAGCTGCAGAGGCAGCCGCAGCCGAGTTACCCAACTTATCCAGTGAAGCTCGGCGTAGGCAGCAGGACCGGGTAAACGAGTTAGTGGCCATCGCCAATCGCCAGAATGAAGCTTTCCGGAATGCAAACCCGGATGTAGGTGGATCCCGGTACATTCACTCGAATGGTGGTGCCGGTGGCATGTCCAAGGGACAGGCCTCATCGCTGTATGTCGGCGGAAGTCGTGACCGGAGTGTAAACTCTGGTAAAAACAAATAGCTGCAGGCGTATGATCCGGTATACGCCGGAAAGCAGATAGCCGGGCAAGGCCATGCCGGTCAGGGAGCCCCTGGGCCCGCTCCGGGCAGGCAAGGAGCTAGCCGGGCTAACCCGGCAAATCAGGGTCAGCCACCTCGGTATCCGGCACCTAATCCACCTCGGCAACGACAAGGTGCCGGGTATGCCGAACAGGCCGCCGACCGATACGACGATGGTTACCCGGCCATGGAGCGTGCCGGGTACACAAGATTCAGAGACCTGGCGACCGAGGGTGCACTCGATGCTAGGCTAGGAAATCGCCAGCTGCCGGCACATGACGTCCGAAACAAGCTTGACAGAATCTATCTGTCTGAACTCCTGGAGGAGCAAGGCCCACCGGGTCCTGCATGTTTTGGACCCCGGATAATGAAGCAGGCACCGGTGCCGAACTTCCAGCTTCCCCGGGGTGCCAAGACGTATGATGGTAGTACCAAGCCGGAGGACTGGCTGACAGATTATGTCACTGCGGTACACATTGCCGGTGGCAGCCGCCGATGGGCTATGCGGTATGTACCGCAAATGCTGGAAGGACCAGCCTGAATCTGGTTGAACAACCTGGAGGAGAACAGCATTGATTGCTGGCTCGACTTCTCTGATGCTTTCGTTAGCAACTTCTCCAGCACCTACAAGAGGCCGAATCGCCCTCAACAGCTGTCCATTTGTCGGCAGAGGGAAGATGAAACTGACCGGGAGTATCTGACCCGGTGGAGTACAATCCGCAACTCCTGTGAAGGAGTTATCGAGTCGCAGGCCATCGCGTGGTTTGCACAAGGGTGCCGACATGGCTCCATGCTTTGGCAGAGACTCCAGAGAGAGATGCCGGCCACCTTGGCCGAGACAATGGCAATAGCGGACAGCTATGCCCTGGGTGATCCGACTCAGCCCTTACTGGCCCAGGTAGACTCGGGCAGGAGATACCCTGCTCAGGACCGGGACAGATCGGGCCGGCGTAGCGATCGCCTGGATAACCGCAACAAGAGGAGAGATGACAGGCCGGACTACCGGTATGGGTCAGACCAGGTCGCTGCGGTTGACCAAGATCAAGTGGATGCCGGCAGCAGCCAGCATCAGAAGAATGATGGTCCGTCGTGGGGCCAAAACTCAGAAGAAAAGAGGTCGTGGAACGGCGAGAGAAAGCCGTGGAACGGCGAGAAGAGGCCGTGGAATGGCGAGAGGAAGCCATGGAACGGTGACAAGAAACAGTGGGATGATAAGGAGAGATACACCTACGAGAAGATGCCGGATGGCCCTTGCAGCTTTCACACCAAGCATCCCAGCAGACCGGCTCAACACACGACCCGGGACTGCAGTTGGTATCAGCGCAAACCGTTGAAAGATGGTCCGACATCCCAACCTGCACCTCTCACGGGTGCAAACACTGAGCCTATGAATACCCAGCAGAGGCCGGAAAATGTCAACCAGGTGGCCAACAACAACAACAACTACTACAACAACAACGCCGGCCCGAGTCGGCAGAATGAGTACCGAGAGCCCCACCAGAGCTACATGGTCTTTGTGACCGAGCTGACGGACAAGCAGAGCCTGAACCGGCGTGCGATGGAGGTGAACACGGTCATGCCGCCGTGCCCAAGTTCATGTACTGGTCCGAGGATCAGATCAGCTGGAGCATCAATGACCATCCCAAGGTCATGCCAAACCCCGGGGGTTATGCTCTAGTGGTGGATCCGACACTCGTCGGGCCCAGCATCAATATCAGGTTCACCCGGGTTCTCGTTGATAACGTGAGCAGCATCAACATTATGTACCGAGACACCATGGTCAAGCTCGGAATAACCGAGAATATGATGCAGCCAAGCAGGACCACCTTCCACGGCATTGTGCCGGGTGTCTCGCATGCACCCATGGGCACAGTCTGGGTTGATGTCACCTTTGGTGACAAAAGCAACTACCGAACTGAGAGTCTGCTGTTTGAAGTCGTGGACCTCGAAAGCCCGTATCATGCCTTACTCGGCAGGCCAGCACTCGCCAAGTTCATGGCGTCCACTCATGTGGCCTATCTGAAGATGAAAATGCCGGGTCCAAATGGTGTCATCACCATCTCGGGTGATTACAAGCGTTCCATGGAGTGTGCCTCTGCTGGGTCACTTCTGGCCGAGTCTCTGGTGATCGCTGCGGAGAAGAAAAGAATCCATGAGGTGGTGGCTCTGGCCCAATCCGCTCAACTCGGTATGCCGAGTCTGGCTAACCCGCAGCAGACTGCAACCTTTCAGGCGGCGAAGGAGTCCAAGAAAATCGGCATCGACGAGTCTAACCCGGACCACACCGTCATCATCGGTGCCGGGTTGGACAACAAATAGGAAAGCGAGCTCATCCACTTCCTCTATGAGAATCGGGATATCTTTGCATGGTCCAGTCAGGATCTGTCGGGTGTTCCGAGGGAGTTGGCTGAGCACTCATTACATGTCAGGCCAGATGCTAGGCCAGTGAAGCAACCTACGCGGCGTCTCGCCGAAGAGAGAAGAAAGGCTGTGGGTGACGATTTAGCCAAACTACTCGCATCAAACTCCATTGTGGAAGTGAAATACCCGGACTGGTTGGCTAACCCGGTCCTGGTAGAAAAGAAGAAGGATGACCCGAATGCGGCCACTGTTTGGCGCATGTGTGTCGATTACACCCATCTGAACAAGGCATGTCCAAAAGATCCATTCCCGTTGCACGGATCGATCAAGTGATCGACTCCACGGCCGGGTGTGAACTGCTATCATTTGTAGATGCGTACTCTGGTTTTCACCAGATACCCTTGAACCCTTCTGATCAAATAAAGACTGCCTTTATCACCCCGTATGGGGCTTATTGCTATCGTGTCATGTGTTTTGGGTTGAGAAATGCCGGTGCTACTTACCAGCGCTGTATGCAGAAATGTTTGCATGATTAGATAGGAAAAATGTGCAGGTATATGTTGACGACATTGTCATCAAAACTAAAGAAAAACATACCTTGTTGGATGATCTCAAAGAGACATTCGCAAACCTGCGGAGGTTCCGGCTAAAGCTTAACCCGGATAAATGTACCTTTGGAGTGCCGGCAGGCAAGTTACTCGGTTTCCTCGTGTCAAGCCGAGGTATCGAGGCAAATCCGACTAAGATCCGGGCGATAGAAAACATGAAATTGCCGAGATGCCTCCGGGATGTCCAGAAATTCACCGGATGTCTGGCCTCTCTGAGTCGTTTCCTAGGTCGGTTGGGAGAAAAGGCCTTGCCCTTATACCAACTGATGAAAAAATCAGATAAGTTTAGCTGGACTCCGCAAGCGGATGCGGCTTTCCACGAGCTGAAAAAGATGTTGGCTACTGCGCCGATATTGGCTTCGCCACTACCGAGAGAGCCCATGTTGCTCTACATTGCAGCCACTAACCGAGTCGTTAGTGTCGTAATGGTGGTGGAGCGAGAATAAAAGGGAACTACGGTGCAGAGGCCGGTGTATTACCTGAGTGAGGTGCTCTCCACATCAAAACAAAACTACCCTCACTACCAGAAAATGACCTATGGTGTCTATATGGCGGCCAAGAAATTGAAACATTACTTCCAGGAGCATCCTATAACTGTCATAATTGCGGCCCCTGTGTCGGAAATCCTCGGCAACAAGGATGTCAGTGGCCGAGTCGCCAAGTGGGCTATCGAGCTCACGGCTTACGCGCCGCAATATGCGAGAAGAGATACCATCAAATCTCAAGCAGTGGCAAATTTCTTCGTCGATTGGGCCGAGATGCAGTATGAACCATCTCTGCCGAACTCAAATTACTGGAGAATGCATTTTGATGGGTCCAAAGTAAAAGAGGGCCTGGGAGCCGGCATTATTCTCACCTCGCCGAAGCGAGACCAGTTGAAATATGTGCTACAAGTTCACTTCGCAGCATCTAACAACGTCGCCGAGTATGAAGCGCTGATTCACGGACTCAAGGTGGCCAAGGAAATCGGAATTCGCCGGATCGTCTGTTATGGTGACTCGAATCTGGTGATTCAGCAGACATCTGGCAACTGGGATGCCTTGGATGCCAACATGGCAGCATACCAGTTCCATGTCCAGAAGATCTCGGGATACTTTGATGGTTGCGAGTTCACTCAAATTCGGCGAACAGAGAATGAAAGTGCTGACATGCTGTCCAAGATCGGGTCATACCGGCAGGCCATCCCACCCGGGGTATCGCTGGAACATCTTCGCAAGCCATCAATCAAGCCTTCACCCGAGTCTGAATCGATATTTATCCCGGGTAATCCAGAACCCAACGTCGTCCCTATGGACGTGGATGTCGGGAGCATGCAGCAGGACTCGGGGACTGCTCTGCAGGACCCAGGGACTTCCATGGATGTCGGATACATTCAGCAAGATTCAGCGACGGTGCTGGAAAATTGGAAAGCCGCTTGGCGGAACTCGGGGACTCCTTGGGAGGACTCGGGGACTCATCAGCCTATGTCGGGCGCTGTAATGTCAGTTGATGCAATGGAAATCGACGAACTCGTACTCGGCACTCGCCCGGTACCGGCATGGTCACAGCCCATCATGACATTCATGTTGGACGGTAGTCTACCGAGTAATGAGGTCTCGGCCAGACAGATACAGAGGCGAGCCAAATCCTTCACCATCCTCAATCATGAGTTGTACAAGAGAAGTGTGACCACTGTGCTTCAGCGCTGTGTCGAACCGGAAGAGGGAGAAAAGATTCTCCGAGATATCCATCAGAGAGAGTGCGGTCATATGTGAAGACCCGGATTTGACCGGGTCAACGATAACCGACATACCATACAGACTTACCTAGAGCCTGCCGGATCAAGGCTTACCGACATACCCAGATGTCGGATCATACAGATTATATATCGGAGCCTCCTTTGTTCTTCTTATGTGCAGGGAAGGTGAAACCGAGTTATGGAGTATCTGGCATGCCTATTTCGGATCGGGAGGAGTGGAGCTCTATCCCGGTGAACGGTTAAGGCTCATGTCTTGTCCCTACAATCATGGGGCAGGCATCCTGCCATTAGCACGATGGGATGCGCTGCCTAACCCTTGACTCGGAGGCCACGGTATGGGGAGTCAGGTCTCCATGCTGCTGACCGAAGCGGTACGAGGGAGCAGTGCACAGGAGTTGATAGATTGGACGTGCCACGTAGGGATGACCGAAGCAGTCAGAGGACCGGACGTGGCCACAGTGCGGGCTGCGCCAGCACCTACGTCAGCCCTACTTGTGCCCTGGGCTTCCCTTTATAAGGAGCACCACGGGCTCCTCTTACGGGGACGATCCCAGACGACCCTTAGCCTCACACGCATACAATCTAGACATTTCCACCAGAGCCAACAGGGAGCCAGGGAGCCATCCCAAGACTCGGCAGAAGGCCCAAGTGATCCACCTTTACCTTAGTTCATAGCATTTCTTGCACAACTCAAGGAGCATTGTGTAGCTCGAGTGTGATCCACCATATATAAACAGACAAGCAGGAGTAGGGGTTTTATCTCCTCACGAGAGCCCTGAACCTGGGTAAAACCGTGTGTGTGTGTGTTTCTGTGTGCGTCTCTACACGTGCAAGCCCTCCCCGGTGCCTCCAGCGTCCATCTGCCCCAAGTTAAGCCTACCCATGGCATCTGTCCGTGCACCACCACGACAATCGATGACGACGAACCTGCTCCATCGCCCCAGTCTGTACCGTCCTTCTTGATAGCGCTGACTCCCCGACCATCGCCATCCCCCCAGCTAGTAGCAGCACCGTCGACGACGTCCTAGCCAGAGTTGTCGCCCACCTTCCGAATTCCGTCGTTGTCCCCTCAGCGAGTACGAACTTCACCCGCCTGCTGCTTCCGCCGGCCGCCGTCGCCATGGTCGTCCCAGCCGTCACTGTCGTCGTCGTCCCACCAGCGACTACGACGACCTACACCCGCACTGTCGCCCACCACCTCCTTCCGCTTCATCGTCGATCTTTCTTTCGCTGGTCGGCATTGGAAGTTCGTCTCGATGCTCTTAATCTTACGGTAAAGCTCGTACGAGACGTACCCATCGACGGCTGCATACTCCAGGTTCACCTCGTCAAGTGGGGACTCCTCCCAGAAACCATGCCACTTGCTTGGGAAGTGTTTCTTCATCTTGGCGTAGTGATCGAAGATCAGATCGACTGCCAGGGTAGCCATGCCAGTTCTCTCCTCTCCGTTCACCTGGTAAGGCATCTGAATATCCACGTGGAATGCTTCTGGAATTTGGAAGCCGTCCCAACTTCTGGCCATGGCCCTCCTGTCACCCCTAATGTCCACGCCAGCAAATATAATTTCCTTGCCACTAAGGAAATTGAACAGTTCCTGACACTTCTTGTTACTACTGCAGTAGTTGATGAAGTAAACGTAAATACATTGCATTTTTTGTACAAAAGGGGGGAACTGACAAAAATAGGGGAATACAATACTAGATGAATCCATACCTGCACCACTGGAATACCAATACTTCCTCGCGGAAGCCGATCTGACGACGGCGACCTCTTCGGTGTTCTTCGTGTACTCCAAGTCCAGACCCACAAACTTCTCGTCCTCCATCTCAAAACTCCAATATTTCTCCCATTTTCCAAGCATTCTCCCAACCTCCTCTGACTCATTCGTGTAGGTCACGAATATCTTTTTATTGGAATGGATCGGGACCTTGCGAGTCTTGGTGAAGTATTCGCCGTCGGCTGCCATGGCGGTGCCACGCAAGAGAGGAAGAAGATGAACAGGACGGCCGGAGAGATAGAGGAAACATAGGAATGTTGCCGCGTGTGGTGCGATGCGCTGTAAACTGCTAGGCATATAGCGTGGAAGTTAAGGAGAAACAGAGGTACACCGGGTGGTCAAAAGGAACTGTCCAACCGCATGCCTCGCCGTCGCCCTGCATTCCCTCCACGTCGCCTCATGCATTTACTCCAACTGTATTTACCGAGTGGCACACGGTTGCCGAATGACAGATGGGCCCACGGGAACGTTGCAGTAAAAAATCCGGTGTCGCAGTGGGAACGCAGACGTGTAGGTCAGGGTCCGGGCTACCTCCGATTTTGGTTTTTTCTTTAAAAATGCAATATTCCATTATTAAGAGTTAATGAAAGTTTTTTGTTTTCAATTTTCTCATTAAATTTATCATAGAATATTGCTCATTACATTTTTCATGTTTTTATAAATATTTTTATATTTTTCCTTCATTTAAAAATTTATAGCTATTTAACGGTTTTAAATTCTATAATATATTTAAACAATGTGAAAAGATTATGAAACTTTACATTTGTTCATTATATAAGACCAACTAGCTAGGCGTGGTGAGTATGTTGCGCAATGCCAATGCAAGTGCACTGAAGTTGCATCGTGACGAGTATGCAACCTCACAAGTAAAGCCTGACCTTTTCATGTAATCACCATAGTTTGTACTGCATTGTATAATCTCTTCATTGTATGGACTTACCTTATTATATGGAGCTTCATTTAGCACTAATAAGCAGATATACACCTTCGTTTTTTTTTTGAATACTTTTGATTTTATTTAACATTTTCTACAAAAACAATATCCGGAGTGCACGAAATTATTCGCACAATCCGGCTACTGAGTGTTTGGCCACTGCTTCAAACCCCTATTTCGTTGCCACCCCTGCAAATCCCTAGCCCCGCCACTGCCTCAAACCCCTATTTCGTCGCCGCCCCTGCAAAACCCTAGCTCGTTGCCATTCCGTTATCCTCCATTCCGCCGCCTCCCCCGCAAATCCCTAGCTCCATACAAATCAGTAGCCTCGCCGCCATCCTCCATTCCGTCGCCTCCCCCGCAAATCTCTTCCTCGTCGCCACACCTGGAAATCTCTACCTCGTCACCGCACCTACAAATCCCTAGTTCGTCGCCGCTGGTGCAAATCCCTAGCCTCGCAGCCCTCCCCTCCATTCTGTCGTTGCCGCTGCTGCAAATCCCTAGCTCGTCGCCGCAACTGCAAATCCATAGTTGTTCAGATAGAAGGTACTCCTGCTATTTTTCTAGCTACTTGTAGCTATCTATTTTTCTACTTGATAGCTACTCCTGCTCTAACAAATGACAGAAGCTGAACGAGGCGGTCCTTCCCTTGGTTGTTGAGATAAATTTGTTAAGTACATGTTCATTAGTTATTTTTCTAGCTACTTATAGAGTTATAATTAGTTTTCTTTAGTTATTTTTATACTGTTCATTCATTGTTCGTCTTCAAGAGCGTCACCGCAAGTGCGTGGTAATAAAACAAGCCTCTTCTCCATACACTTTCTGCTTCTTTCTGTTCTAATGTAACATAGAATTTGTGTTTTGTGTTTTCAATATAACAGATTGTACCATGCACATCTCGGCGAGCGTTCAACGAGTTAGTGTTCGAGGAGCATGTGTTGTTTCGTGCCCTTGGGAGCACGTACAACATTCATGTAAGAAAAGGACTGAGAAAGACCCTCTTGCATGGCAAACAATGGGAACAGTTCATCACCAAGAACAATTTCAGCGAGGGGGACATGCTAGTGTTTACCATGACACCACATCCCACCATATATGTTGCCATTATAGACAATAGAATCATAGTTGCCCAAAGAGTTAGTCTCAATAACCAAGAGAAGAACCGCCTCGTTCAGCTTCTACCAGTAGGAGCCTATGTTGGAATTCCTTTTGTAACTCGCTTGATGAGCACAAATTTCAACAGACATGATATGGTATGTACCACAAGACCGCATCTTTCATGCCTCCTAAATTTCCTAAGTTAATATCCAGTAAATCGCCTCTGCCTGGCGTATATATGACATAGTTATGTTATCTTTGGTGCACAGAAACTACCTAGGGTGATAGCAGAAGAGGCTGGCATACCGGCCGAGGGCAATGGAGGACTGCGACTTGGAGCAGCAGGGGCAGCCGTCATCATCACGTACAACACCAAAAGTGACGGCCGCATTGACTTTAACAAGCTGGGGTGGAAGAACTTCATGAAAGGTAAGAATTTTGTGATTGGTCAACCTGATCATTCTTAGGAAGACATATGACCTCAGCTTGGAGCTCATCATTGAGTTACATCTCATATAGAACTAAATCTATGTAGTTTGTAGTTGGAGAGAGACATGTTATTATGTATATATGCTACCAGTTGATGGTTATGCTTTATACGTATTACCAATTGGTTCAGATTTTGTTGATGCAATCCTGATTTATTCCTGCTAATATAACATTACCAAATACTCAGACCACCCGGAAAATAGCCTGGAGGGCATGAACATTCATGGTCCGGAGAGAAAACGCGGACACTCCGCAGGCTAACGACGGCCAGCCAATGCATCCTTCTTCAAAGGATTATCATTGCAGACGACTGCTATTGCTAGCCGCCTCTGATGTTTTCCTTATTGGAGACGGTCCTTATTCACGACTGTCTGAGGGTTACTCTCATCACAGACGGTTTTCTGGATTCGCCTCTCCCACTAACGGGACTGGCCCACATGTATGTATCCGACGTGGCCGCGCGCGTCGTTTCGTCCGGCGCTACCGCAACACACCCTTACGCGCGGGGTTGGGCTGGTAGCGCCGGACGAAATAACGGGCCGCTCCGGACGAAACCGGCCTATGGGGCGCGTGACTGGGCGCCGTTTTTCGCTCGGGGCGCCCCATAGGCTGGGGGGGGGGGGGCTATGGGGGCGCGACTGGAGATGCCCTAATTAGAAGTAGTACGTATCTCACTTTGTATCATTTGGTGGAAATCTCGTACATCACTGTATCTTTTATTTGAAATGGGTAATGTCGTTGGATTTCCACGTCAAGCACAAACAACGCACCGGTTGCATGGAGACGGAAAAAACAGATCGGTGAAGTGTGTATTTTTGTACTGGGTGCTAGCTCAAACATGATGCTCCATACCATTGTACTTCTTTAAAGAGACAAAACAAAAAATGTTTGTCTCTTTTCACTAATTAAGAATTATAAGAGTGAGATGAATTTGGTATCTCCGCGATATTAATATATTTTTTTATAAAAAAAAGTGAGATGAGTCTCCAACAATAAAAAGAAAACAAAGTGCCATGCTGACAAAAGGAAAACAACGGAAATAGGAACTCCTCGTTAAGGACGACCCCTTAGTACGAAAGATAAACTTTTTCTCTATTGTACGAGATGTCTTCTATATATCAACCACTCTCGTTTATATTTTAATTTTGAATCACTACTTAACTTAAGGGGCATGCAAACATTAATGGTTAGTGATAACACTAGGGCCTATTTGATTCAAAGGATTTGAGTAGAGATTTTCTTATGGTGGTTGTTTCATTTGTAGTATTGAATCTCAGAAGAATTTTTTCTCAGCAATCATTTGCTCTAGATGTCATAGAAAATCTAACATCCACCCAACCTCTTTTGTGGAACCCTCTGTTTTTATGTGACTTAATCAAACAAACTTTGATGAATATGAAGTCTCATATAATTGGAGTGGACATGACATTGTGGTTCCTATTCCTACATTTCTAGAATCCTATGAATCAACGAGGCCAAGAGATGAACATGGTTTTTTTTTTTGCCTTGTCTACATCAAGGAGGCAGGGCATAGAGTTGGCATTGTCCTCTTACAACCAATGCTTTGTTTGAAGTGAGCCATTGGTGTTCTCGTGCAACAGGTGAATCCCGATGTTGAAAATCAATGCCATGAGTTTTAGAAGAAAAAACTAAAAATAATCAAGTAATATAGCCATAGCATACATCAAAGATGTCACAAAATTTCAGTTACAAGTCCTGTTACTCAGAAAGGAAAATAATAAGTTTAGTTGTGCAAGGGCTAAATGGGCTTAATTCATAATTAACCGTTCAATTTATGATACTCCCTCCGATCTGTATTTTGTGTCGTGAAAATTGAACTAACCACGTACACGTTCATAGCATAAGTCATACTTTTTTGTGGATCGGATGGAGTATGATTTGTCCTTTTTGTTTCTCTTTCAAAAACAATCTTTTTTGTTTCTCAAGGAAAGAAGTCCACATAACCCCCTATGTTTCAGGTTTGTAACGCTAACTCCCCCTAACTTTAAACTGGGTATTTTAATCCCCCTAAGCATGTAAAACCAGGCAAATAACCCCCCTGAGCTAATTGGCTGTTTTGGAAGCGGTTTTAGACTAGGTGGAAAGTGGTTTTAGCCACGGCTGCACCGTCTGGACGGCGACGTGCACGTGCTCGCCGTGGCAAGGGCGATGCTGTTCACGGCGTCCGGCAGCGGCCGCGTCCGTGCGTGGGCGGCGTCCGAGTGCTACAACCGCGGTTACCTCGACGTGGGCCGCGTCCCTGTCCTCGCCGCGTGCGGCGGCACGCTCGTCACCTCCCACGTCCGCATGTGGACGGTGTGCGCCGCCGCTGTGTGCGACCACGTCGGCGCCAAGAAGGCCGCCACGCTCCCGCCCAAGGGCGGCCTCCTCTCCTTCGCCAAGAAGCGCCCGCACCGCCTCCACCGGGACACCGTCTCCTGCCTCGTGCTCCACGCCTCCGCGGGGCTCCTCTACACGGCGTCGCACGACCACAAGGCGTGGAAGCTCTCCGATGGCAGCTGCGTCGAGTCCTTCCTCGCCCACGACGGGCCCATCAACGCCATGCTCGTCAACGAGGCCGACGGGTGCATCTTCACGGCCTCCGCCGATGGCACCGTCAAGATGTGGCGTCGGGCCTACGACGGCACCGCGCACGCACTCATAATCGTGCTCCGCTCTAAGATGTCCCCGGTCAACGCGCTCACGCTCTACCACTCCGTGAGCGGCACGACCCGCTGGTGCTTCCTCTACGTGGGCGTATCCGACGGGTAAGTCAACATCTGGGAGAAGGAGGCCTCGGCGGGCCGGCCGGTGCACGTCGGGTTCCTCAAGGGACACCAGCTGGCGGTGTTCTGCCTGGCCTCCGGCTGCGGCGGGAGGGTGGTGGTGAGCGGGTCGGAGGACGCCACGATGCGCGTGTGGAGGCCGAAGGAGAAGGGCGGCGAGTTGCACACGTGCCTAGCCGTGATCGAGGGGCACCGCGAGCCGGTGAGATGCCTGGCACTGGCAGTGGGTGGCATCGAAGCAGGGGAGGTGGGAGCATGGTGGTGTAGAGCGCCGGGCTGGACAAGAACTTGA
>QRDG01000347.1:193197-335527 GCA_012064385.1 Puccinellia tenuiflora
CATCCCCCTCTTTTCTGGCTACCCTCTTGTCTGATGCTTCGATCGGATCTCCTACCTGTTTTCTTTGTTGTATCACACGCTGTAGACAGGAGCTCGCCGGCACGCACCTCCTCGAGCTCTAGCTCTCCCACCTGCACTTGAGCCACGCCGACGTCAACGCGAAGGCCGTGGAGCTCCACCGCAGCTTGGACCCGGTCGAAGCGCGGCGGTCTGGTCGTCTACGTCGGCGAGCAGAGGTGGCCGCTCGACAAGGATCTCTTCGGCGATACCATCGACGGCGTGGACCAGGTCTTCTCCTCGTACAGACCCACAGAGCACATGGTCGCGGAGCTCGGTGGATGTCCTCCGCGCCAGCCGCCTTTTGCCCCCGCGAGAGGCCACCGTCGTTCTTGTTGGCGCTTTTGCCAAACCACCGCTCCTGTTAATTTGTGGTTATCATTAAGTTATAGGTTTGACTTGTCAAAATCCAGCCACGTCGGCCAATACGTACTTGGACCGTCTACGGTGACGGTATATGAACTTGCAACGCGTCTTTGATGACCGTAAATTTAACATTTCTGAATACAATGACCAAAGTGATTTATACGGACAAGTTACATGACCTCTTATGTATTTTACTCTTCCACATTCCCACCTTCTTACCCCCTCTCCACGCAATGTGTGAGGAAACAAATCCTCTTGTGATTACGGGACCACTGGGCCGCGTTACCCAGACCCTCTTCAGAAACCGGGCCTCCAAGGGCCCCTCGCGGGAGCCAGCCACCTTCATATAGACCCGAGCCCGACCAGTGGTGGAGCCGGAGGGAGGGAGGACTCGCGGGTGACCACCACCGCGACTGCTGCCGGCACCGGCGACGTCGGCGGCTGCTCCCTCCTCGGTTAGTCGCCGCCTCTATCCTGCTATCCCCGCGCTTCCTTCTCCCTCCTTCTAGGGTTTCGCGCCACGGCGGCGAGAGCTGGCTAACATTTCGCCCCGCTCGCTCGGGCGCGCGCAGGCCGACGCGGAGGCGGAGACGCCCTCCTCCTTCCTCCGCCGCTCCGGTGAACGCTGACGAGGTAGAAGACGACCGCCTCCTACGCCGCGTCGTCCGCTACTCCTCCGCCCGCCCGCCCGCGTCCGTAAGTGCTCCCTCCTCCCTCGAGCGCCACGCGCGTACGCCGACCAAGCAAAGCAGCCATCCCAATGACCCAATCCCATATTTCCGGCACCGTTCGCGACGGGTCGATGCTCGAGTTTGGATCGGTTTCTCCCGAATTTATGGTTTGTTTAGATCGATCGACGGACCAGGTGTGTTTACTGTGCACGGATTGCTATCGTGGATGCGTGATTCTGTTCGTATGATCAGGCGAATTGTGCTAACGACCTGCGTTGGTGCACTGCCTGACAGATTAACATTCCTCCTGTTTGATATTTTCAACTGCCTGCGGATGGAAATTTTTGAAGTGTGTTGATGTTTGGAAACTCCATTAGGACCTCTTGTTAGTTTGCATTGCAGCAAGTGTGTGGGCAAGCATTAGTCGACCGCTCCCAATTTGCGATTAGTTTACATTCGTGGCAATGTTTCCGCTGCGTGCTTAAGCTTAGTTCGACTTTCTCCCAGTTAGTTTGGTTACATGGCATTCTATGGTGTACTGCTCTCCTGGTTCATATGACGCATGCAATTGGATGCATGTGTTTGTCGACTCCTACAAAAGATTGCGTCTGGATTTAGTTGTAGTTCATTGTTGAGTAGATTCTTCTTCAGCATGCTGAAAATTGACGACTCTGTCAATTAGCTAGCTAGTTACCCCCACAAAATCTACAGATCTCTCTTTTCTTTCACCTATTTGATCTGTAGTATTTTGTTTTCTCGGCAAGATCCTACTGCTGATCGAATGCATGAACTTATTTATCTCTCCAATCAAATGCTAGTTGTTTTCTGTTCAAATGCTTCCAGAAGTTGTTCAGACTCTTTTAGTTAGACCTGCCAGCATTAATTCTATTTTCTTTTATGCTGTTTACAACTGTTGATGAAAATTCGAAGAGTGGTATTTGGGAAATTCATTCATTTGAACCTGTCTTATTATTTTGTGTATTGCAGCCAGAGCAGGCTGATACCAGCAGCATGGCCAGTGAATCGACTCAAATGGCTGCCCCGAGACCTGCTGCTTCTGTGTTGCCGCCAATGGTAACATATGCCTCTTCAGCTCTTCTTCCTTGAATCGAACCACATTCATCAACACCATTTATTCTGACTCTCGTAGTTGATCCAATTGTTGCACATTGCACGTATTTCAGGTCGGACATCCGGTGCCTAAGGATTACATGGGGTGCAAATGCCCGAGGTCGAAATGCGAGAACGGCCGTTGTCCTTGCTTCAGGGTATGTGTCTTCTACATGCACGGTCATTCTTATGTAGACTATTCTTGTTGCATCTATTGTTTTTGAAAAACTAGACATGCTTCTTCTCTTATCCTCCTGACCGAGGCTAGCTGGTTCTTGTTCTAAAGGGCAAGCACAAGTGCATCTCGAGCTGCGAGTGCCAAGATTGTGATAATCCAAATGGGGTTAGAGGGATTGATAATCCAAATGGGTTAGACGGAGTGAGTGCACCGACCACATTCTCCTCTTTCTGTTTTCTTGTATGATCATACTTTTGTGATACGTGTCCCTCTATGTGTACAAAGCCGGCGACTCAAAGCAGGGGTGCAAATGCAAGTTGTCGAGATGCGCGAGAAGGTACTGTCCTTGCTACAAGGTATGTCTTCTGCATGTATGGTCTTTCTTATGTAGACTACTCTTGTTGCATACATTGTTTTTTAAAAACTAGACATGCTTCTTCTCTTATCCCCCTGACCGAGGCTAGCTGGTTCTTGTTCCAAAGGACTCTCACGGGTGCACCTCGAGCTGCAAGTGTGAAAATTGTGATAATCAACATGGGGTCAGAAGGAGTGAGTGCACCGATCACATTCTCCTTTTCTGTCTTCCTTGTATGATCATGGTTGTACTCATGTGATCCGTGTCGCTCTGCGTGTACAAAGCAGGTGACTCAGACACCGAACCCAAGCAGGCTGATGATACCAGCAGCATGGCTGGGAAACCGGCGCAGATGGACAACGGGGGCTCCGACCCGAACAAACGACCACGAATCCGGGTAAGTTTGCCTTACATTCGTTAGGATAAGTCGCAGTGGAATCCAGTATGTGTTCTGCTTCTGCCCTGATCTGTTGAGGAGTAAGTAACCCCGGTGTTCTGCTCCTCTTGTGCAGCGATGATGGTGACATTCAATTGAGAGCATGCCACGTTTTGTGCAGTGATGATCATAGTCTTCAGTTGAGAGCATGTCAACCTTTTGTGTAGTGATGATGATGACAGTCTTCAGTCCTGACCATGTCGCCTTACCATCCTGATCATGATGCCCGTTCTCTGTTCAAATATGCCGCTTCCTGTCGAATATGCTATTGTAAACATAACTCGGTTCAGGGCTCCTTGTAATGATCCTTCAGACGTCGGCGCCGCAGCGGCGATGTAGGTTAGCCTCAGGTTGCTTCAGTGGACCTACATGTTGATCAAACTGATGTAGTTTCAGGGGCTTCGATAGTTCGATGGACCTAGCTAGCTCTCGATCAAACTGGTATAGTACTTCAGAACGTACAAGCAAAGGAATTGTTGCCAGCATCGGTTATATAGCCTTGCAAAGGTTTTCTCTTGCATTTTAGGAGGGTTCTGATCATGTTTGAAACCAAAAAAATTATGCAGTGGTTACCCTCAGAAACTCGGTCGACCGCTCACCATTCCTATAGGACACGATCTCATCCGCTGCAAGGGTACATCACACACAATTCAGTAACAAATTTAGTTGTCATGTTTGCAGATTCTTCTCCTGTGTTCGGTTTTAACACTCATGGAAGTTTGGTTTTTTTTTCCTGTTACCTGAAACAACAGTGTACGGTGATGTGTTAGAAAAAGTGCTATAGGATCCCGGGCTCACTGAGTCACTAGAGCCTTCAAGAAAAAATCGAACCATTTTTCAAATCTAAAAAAATCTGACCTTATAAAGATATCGAAAACCATATTTTCAAATCTGAAAAGAGCAAATTTACATATAGTATATATGACACATGTTTCGTCGAAATATATATTCATATGCAATCTACACAAAAAAAAAAAGAAAAATATGGCAAAACCAAGTTCGTTTTTCCATTTAGATCCACAAATAGCGAACTGTACATGTACATAGATCATATCACTATGTATATGTATGGGAAAGTCTTGTAATCCCCCGGGGATCCTGCGCTTCCATCCTCCGGATGCACAGCCGTTGGATGGGCTTCATCGTGCGGGCCTCGTCTTTCTTATCCCCTAAACAAATATCTGTTGCGTCGATCCCATCTCCACCAGACGCTCGCCGCTCGTCTCCGTCGCTGCCTTCCGTTTCTCGCCGCTCGCCCGCTCCGGCAGCCGGCAGGGCTGCGCCGCCGCGCCACGGTGGTCTACCGCCGCTGCGTCTCAGCCGCCACCTACTGCTCTCCTTCCCTCCCGTCTCCGGCCGCTGCCGCCCCGCCCCGACCTCCCGCGCCGGCGCTGCCCCGCCCCGACCTCCTGCACGCGCCACCACCATGGCCGAGGGCAGCCCCGCCGCTGCCATGGCCGCCATGGCTGAGGCCCGCCCCGGCGCCGCCCTGGACGAGGCCCCGCTGCGAGGTCCCGCGTCGGCGCCGCCATGGCCGAGGGCAGCCAACGCCGTGGGCGCGCGCAGTGCGCCATCTCCGCCTCACCGCACACGTCACCGAGCAGGGCAGCCAACGCCGTGGGCGCGGGCGCGTCCACGCCGCCGCCGAGCACGCCGCGGACGGAGATCACGCTCCGGGAACCCTCCGACAAGCGCGCGCCCATGGCCGAGGCCAGCGCTTCGCGGCGGCTCGTCCTCGCGTGCTGTGCGGACGCCGGCGACCCGTGGGAGGCGGATGCGGCCATGGCGGAGCTCCCGCTGGACCACGGCGCCTCGCCCAACGAGGCTGCCCCCATGGGAGGAGATGCTTCCGTGGGAGGGCGGCGGTGCTCCCGACGAAGCTCGGTGGTGCTCCCTTAGAAGGGCGGCGGTGCTCCCGACGGAGGGCGGTGGTGCTACCGACAGAGCACGCAGAGTTGCTCCCATGGAGGCGGCGGTGCTTCCGATGAAGCTCGACGGTGCTCCAATAGGAGGGCGGCGGTTCTGCCGACGAAGTGCGGCAGTCCTCCCATAGTAGTGGTCGTTCGATGCTACCAATGAAGCGCGGCGGTGCTACTTTAGGTTGGCGACGGTGCTCCCATAGGTGGCCAGCTGTGCTACCAGCGGCGAGCCTTACGTGTGCTAGGAGATAGTAGCAATTTATTTCTCCCTTTGCTTTTTTTGCTATATGCGGTGCAAAATCTTGTGAGTTCCGTAGCACATTTTTACCTTTTTTATGCAAATCTACGTTTATGTTTGTAGCAAATTTCGGATGCAATTTCTTTTTTTTGGATGTGGTGCAAATGTTTGGATGTATTGTAGAAAACTTAATCTCCTATTTATGCAAATCCACATATCATTTGTAGCAATTTAATTTTTTGACACATTTTGATGCAAATGTTTGGAAGTTTTGTAGCATTTTATTTTCATTTTTTATGCAAATCTGTAGGTCTTTGTAGCAAGTTTCTTTGTGCTGCCGAAAAAGCACGACTTTTGCTATCGACAGTAGTGATGCTACCGACGGCGCACGGTGCTGCTACCCACGGTGCACGGCAGTGCTCCCGACGGTAGCGACAATGCTCCCAACAGAGAGCGGCGCTGCTACCAATGGTGCGCGGCGATGCTACCGACAGTAGCGATGATGCTCCCGCGGCAGTTGCTACCCACGACGATGCTCCCACCGGAGCGGCGCTGCTACCGACGTTAGCCAGTGAAGCTTCGACGACGTCTTCCCCGGCGACCATGGTGCTGCTGCATCGGTGACGCCAGCGAGGTCTTGTCAGATTTGCTATAATAGCAAAAATTGCTACAAATAGAACTTTTTTCTTCATAGAAGCATTTGCTACAAGCAGCATAATTTTCTCATCATCGAGGTCTCGTCGAGGTGTTCTCCAATGTTGCCAGTAGATTTGCTACAATAGCAAAAAATTGCTACGATTTTTTTAATAGAAGCATTTGCTATGAGCAACAGAGAAAATTGCTATGAATTTAACTTTTTGCTTCGTAGCAATTGTTTGTGAGATTTGAGAGAAATTTGCAATCGAAATGTTTTTGCTACAAGCTAACAAATTTTGCTGTCGTGATGATGCTGCAGCACTCCAGCCAAAAATGCCCACAACCAGCACCGCATGGCGCATGTCATTGCTACCGACGGGCCGATGATGTTACCGACGTGCAGTTTTGCTACCGACGAGCCGATGATGTTACCGACGTGCAGTTTTGCTACCGACGAGCCGATGGTGTTACCGACGTGCAGTTTTGCTACCGATGGTTGCTACCGACGGCACGTGGCGATACTACCGATGGTGCGCGTGTTGCTACTGACGAGCCGACGATGCTTTCGATGGTATCCGGAAATGCTACGAGCGGATGCTACCGACGAGCCGGCGATGCTACCGACAGCGCATGTCATTGCTACCGATGAGCCGGCAATGCTACCGGGTGCGCGCGACATTGCTACCGACGACACGCAGCGATGTTACTCACGGTTTGCTCCATAAAAGCATATAGAATAGTGCGAGCTGGCGATGCTACGAATAAAACTTTTTTTCTCCATAGAAACATTTGCTACGAGCAAAACAAAAAAATTGCTACGAATATTTATTTTTTCTAACTAGTATGTACATGAAGCCATTGATCCATTCCTAATCTCTTTTCTCTTTTTCATTTCTTGACCTGTACGTGCTACACCGTAGCACCCAATCGATCCCTCTTTTCTTATTCTTTTCTTTTGTGGCAACGACCGAACCAATCAGCCGCTGATCGATAGCTGCTGCTGATAGCGCCCGCGCGGTCGCGTTGTCTTCTGCATGCGACGCGGGCCACGCGAGAAAGCGACGTTTCGTTCTGTTCTGCATGCGACGCGGGCCACGGCGGGATCGTCCGGGGCGTTCAGCGCAGGGGACCTGTGCGGACACGTGTCACGCAGACGACCCGGAGGATGGAATCCCGCGATCGTCCGGGGGATGCCTAGTCCTTCCCTGTATGTATCCACGCACACAAAATCCCCGTTCTCTACAAGCCATAATTCGGCCACCCTTGTTTCTCCAACGGTCCGACGTTCAAAGCCTATTTCAAAGAGCAAGCCAAGCAAAAATAGTTGATTTTCGGAGGGGCCCAAATCTTCCACACGATCAGGGGCGGACCTAGGATTGAACCATGTCCCGGGCTGGCCTTTGTTACTCTACTTTGGGATGCTAACTAATCTGAGTTTTCATATAATTTTAAGCACTACTTAGTGGCAATTTTGGGCTGAGCACCGGGCTATAGCACTGGTAGACCAGGGTGCAGTTCCGCCCCTGCACACGATGTGTTTCATGTTGGTGGATGTAACACCAAAGAACTGTGGTTTGTATGTCGATGCCGCCGAATATTGACTATTGTCCGTAAGGTTCCGCGAAATAATGATGTCACTAGTAGGAAAAAGCTTATAGACAATTTTCTGTGCCAAAATGGGGACACGTTGCTACAACGTAATAGCAGCGTGCGTTCTGCCAGCACGCTGCAGAACGGAGCTTACCTGTAGCGTGCGCCGGGGAAGGGAGCGCTGCAAGTAAGTGTGGGTCGCGTGAGCCGGTCAGTACACATCATTGGCAGCGGACGGGACGTCGCACGCTGCCACTATGGGAATTCTAGCAGCGTGCGCCCGGAGGGCAGACTGCCACTAACTCCTACTTGCAGCGCGCCACCTAAAGCCACACCGCGGCTATTTTCTGTCGAGGCCCACCTGTCGACCCCAATTTTTGGTAGCGCGCTGCAACCAGCACACGCTGCTAGTATAACCCAACTAGCAGCGCGCCCCAGGCACGCACGCTGCTACTAACGCGCACCAGATCCAGTCCAGCCAGCCCACTTAAGTACTCTCTCCTCCCCCTTTTTCTACCTCTTGCACTTTTAGTTATTACACTCCATTAATGTGTCTCCTTCTCCCCCACTCGCGCCCTCCTATCTCTCTAGCTATCTCTCCCTAACTAGCTAGCTCTCTCCACTCACCCCCCCCCCTCTACCTCTCCCTCTCTCCTAGCTCCCTCTCACACACACTCTCTCTCAAGCTCTTAAACACCTACCCACTCCACTCAATTAGTAGATCTACTACTTACTCACACACACGCACTCCAATAACCACTCTCAAGCCGCCGGTCTCACACATTATCTCGATCGTGCAAACTTGTCGGCTAATTAATAGGTGAGTAATAAATTGCATGCCGAAGATGAGGAGTGTTGATGTTGGATTATATGTTTGTTGCAGAGAATTTACATGAGTAGCCTATGTTTTGCCGGAATGTCGGTTTATTTCCGTTCCCGTAAATTTCGGGTACACTCAATATGTCCTCTTTCTAGGAAAGGTCATGGCGAAATTGCCGAGGCCCGCTACCAATCGGCAAAAGTGGCATGCTGCCAGTAGGCTTTTTCCTACTAGTGCGTTCTCCACCCCCTCCACAAGAGCGGTGTCACAGAGGTGAACCCAAAGGTCCATGAATTGGGTGACGTAGTCAAAGGAAAAATTCTCGTCCATGTTGGACTTGCCTACGCATGCGTTGGTTTCCATGGCTTTCTTGATAAACTATTTCTTTGGTTTCTTGCCATTAAGTCATGGTGCCTCCCAAAAGAGGGTTGAGGAGCCGTCCTCCCAAAAGAGGGTTGAGGAGCCGTCTCCACGGTCATGGTAGCGCGTGGTTGCATAGAACAAATACATATCCTCGGCGGCGCATGGGCTACCCAATCCTCTACAAATTTTGTTTTTGTCCTTCCGCTCAAACCATGGCATACAATTATTCCGAATGGAACTTGTAATCGAGAGAAAATTGACAAAGTGGTTTCAGTGTGTCTTTATTGATGATGACCATGCATATTTATACAAGGGCTCGTTTCACAACTGCATAGGACAGACGAGTGTGGGGATTATACCCATTAACCTACACCAAGCAAACAACATCGGTGATCATTTGTGGAGCCCAAAGTCGTCTTTCATGAAGTTTTACGATGGCCAAAGTGATTAGGTGGGTAAGTTCGATGACTAGCAATGCATTTAACTCATATAGAAATCGCTGAATAAACATCGATTGGAGCATCACCGCATGTAGTACATGCTTGTAATCCATCAGTCCATCACCATCGGTTAAGAGAGTTAAATAAACAAGACCATGCCACATAACAATACATAAGAATATGTTGAAATTGCCGTACTAACAATTCCTCTCTTCTAGGCACACCAACTGTCAAAATCTGAACAACAGATCAAGCGACACAAACTTTCACAAGCCCTTCGTCGGCATCACATCCTCGAGGTAGAGAGACAGAGACCGGAGGGACCATCTCCTCGATGGCGGCAAGAAAACAAAACCTAAGGAATATTTATTTATTTTTTGCTTTTTTTCTCTCTCAAAAACAGCCAGATTCTCTGAAAACACAGGACTGGCTGCGGCAACGCTAGGGCCCAGCAGACACGCTAGAAGCCCAGCCCAACTCGACGCAGGCCGAAATGTGAACCAGCCTCAGTCTCTCCCACTCACTGGCGTGAGAGCCCATTTCCACCTCCCTCTCCCCGCTCTCGCCCGGCGGCGGCGGCTGCGCAGCGCATCCACACCCCACGGCGATCGGGCACGGGCACGGCCGACGGACGGGAGGCGACCGGAGCGAGCGGGACGACGGGCGAACTACCGACCGACCGACGGGCTAACTGGTTAGGTGAACCTCTCCTCACGCCCTCCCCTGGCAACTCCCCGAGATCCACGATCCACGGGCAGGTCGATCGTTCTGATTGGAAATGGCGAACTGCTGTGTGTGTGGGTACGCCATTAGCGTCCACCAGAGTAGCAGTGGCGAGCGCGACTAGCTTACGCCGTTAGGGTTATGTAGACCGTGCAGGGGTTACTGCCAATGGCTGTGGTGATCCTCAGAGGCTTAGAGCTAGCTGCCATTGTTGACTCTCGACGGTTAGCGGATGGATAATCATGATGTGGTGATATCGAGCGGTTAACCTGGTTGAGACAATAAACCTTCAGACTCGAGTGAGATGCGTCTTTTGTGGTCTAGACTACAGTACTGTGACTTGCTCCATTCCATGTGCACGCCACTTCAAAACCAACTGCGTGCTGTTGGCTGTGCCTTCACCAAGGTACAGTAGTGGTTCTGTTTGTTCGAATCCTGTGGTCTCGTGGCTATGATTAGCTAACGCCGATGCTGTTCGCTTCAGTGTTTGTTTTGGTTTTAGTTTTTTCTTCTTCTAAGGAAAGGTCTGGGAATGTAATGTGCTTAAACTTTCCGAGAAGAGCTCGTGTTATCAGTTTCGTTCACGATCGCAGGGGCGCTGCTCCTTTATTCGGAAAGAACTGCTTATAGCATTTCTAGTTTTCCTGTTTGTCCTTCCAAAGTGAGATGTTTCTGTGTTATCTTCCTGTAATTTAGTTTCTTACAACAAAAAATTCTGTTGCTGCTGCGTAACCATCTTATTTTTACGCTTGTGCATTGTATTTCTCTGGCAAAACATACCATTTTTCCTCTGTACTCACTCGCATGGAAACCATGGTATTTAACACATTGTCATGCATGTCTGTCTAGGTCGACCTGTTACCTTCGTACACTAGGCTGAAGAAATTAGCCGTTCTTAGGATGAGGTCTTCCAAGACTAATGGGAGCATACAGAAGGCAGGGAGAGTTAACCATGTCCAGGGAGAAGGAGCAAACTGGGTTCTCGTTGCAGGAGGAGTTCTGCTGAGCACGCTTTCGGTCAGACTTGGATGCAAGCTCAAGCAAATGCTTGATACGAAGAAGGAAAACAGTCGTACCTCTAAAGGTCTGATCTCAGATGCTCCATCTGCTATTGTAACCCTTACTGCTCTCATGTGCACTGTCTGCCGATTGCTGACCATCTTAATTTGCAGCCAAAAGAAGACCTGGAGCATGTGGACTGCACTCAGATCTGTACCGGTTTAATGACCAAACCAATTGCTACTGTTGTGATTCAGGTACTGTTACTGCAGCTTATTTATGTTCTGGTGTAGAGTGTTCATCACATTGCAGCAAAATATGCAGTCTACAGTGTTGAGCTTTTTCAGCCGGCATTACATTTAGTAACACAGTTGATGTCATAACTATCATTGGATTCTGAAACTGCAGCTCTGTAATTTGCCATACAGATTACCTTGCAATATAATCCATGCATGCTAGCCATAAAGCAATTAAGCCACATGCTGGCAGTATACTGGTGAAGCACAACATATGCATAGCGACTTTAGCATTGTTAGATTGTATTGTTGCACTCTTGTGACACCTTAATTGGGCTTATACTGGATGCTCTTCTTGCTATTTTTATTTATGACTTAACAGTTGTGCAATAGATGGAAACAATGTTAACTGTTGGTTGTTATATGCAGGGACTGCAGATGGCAGAGTGGAATTCAAGCAAGCACCTGCAAGTTCTTTATCAAAATCAGATGAACCCTCCCTTCCTCTTGCAAAGATACCAGGGCCAGAATCAAACAAAGAGAATAGTGGCGTCATGTGGACATCATCGCCTGACAGGCTTGAAGATCCTCGTAGGGCATTCCAGTACTCAAACAGTTCTGGCTCTCCCTGTGTTTCAGAATCAGGATCTGACATTTACAGCAAGAGAGAGGTCATACAGAAGTTGAGACAGCACCTCAAGAGACGTGATGAGATGATCATGGAGATGCAAGCACAGATAGCTGATCTTAAGAATTCTCTCAGCATCCAGGAGACGCAGACTGCTAATTTGCAGTCTCAGCTGGATGGTGCTAACCGAGATCTGTTTGAATCCGAGAGAGAGATTCAACAGCTAAGGAAGATCATTGCAGATCACTGTGTCGCAGAAGCACTCTCTCACGACAAGCCTTTGCAAGCTGGACATTGGCAATCAGATGCCACCAATGGGCATGCTAATGGCTATGCTGATAGTAGTATCGATGACCCTGAGCTGCATTGTATTGGTATGGAGAAGAGAAACGGTGAGGTGGAGAGGGTGGAGATGCTCAAGAGAGAGGTTGGTGAGCTGAAGGAAGTCATAGAAGGGAAGGACTTCTTGCTTCAGAGCTACAAGGAGCAGAAGGTGGAGCTCTGCTCAAAGATGAGAGAATTGCAGGAAAGGCTCTCAGCACAAGTGCCCAACATCTTGTAGGGTGTACTCAACGACCTTGCTACAAGTCGCAAACGATTGCAGACATACTTCACATTGGCAAAGGGTTTTGCAGGAAAAGCTTTCGTCACAAATGCCGAGCATCTTGCTATGTTCTTCGCAGAATGTTACGTTGATTCGTTTTCTTCCTTTCTAGTTTGCCCTTTGGTTGCTTGGTGTTAAAAGAAGGGCTTAGTTTTTAGTTGCTAGGCCTAGGTAGCTCAGGATCATGAACTTGGATGCTTAAAGTGTTGTACAGGGTTTTCGGGGTTTCGTGCCTCCTCTTTTAGCTCAGTGTGGTTTTGATTAGAATGTCACTTTGAATATGTGGATGGTTATGTATGTTTTTCTTTCTTGTGATGCTTTCTGTTTGCAAAGAGCGACCACTCCAGAAATTCAATTTGATTGATTGATTGAGCAGCCTAAATATAAATAATGGGCCCCATGTATATGGGCCTCACTACTGACTCCACTCTCTGTAGCATTGGATTTCATCTATTCAGATTCCAGACAAAGCTGTACTGCTCAATCTGTATGGTTCTTTGCTTCACTGTTAAGTTCTTCAGCAACACTTTTTGCTTAGATATAAAATGTTCCCTTCATTTCTATGATCATCTTGATTATGTTACTTGTTTGCCACTGTCCTGAAGGGGGGAAAATACAGCTATGTGACAGCAGCATTGATTGTGGCTTATGCACTGGAGGACATGACCAAGAAATGGCACTTCACTGAGCCCTTGTGTGGTGGTGGCAGGAGCTGGAGATCTTCAGTTTTATGCCAGTTCTGAAGTGCACCAAGAGTGATGGGCATGCAGAGGAGATGATGGCAAGGCTGGACTCACTCTACTCTGCTCCAGTCCACCATCATGGGAAGGCCAAAATGCCCATGCTGTTGCTGCAGCCAGCTTCTTCTTCACTTGGATCTGATGGTCAACTCCTGCAGGTCAGTCCTTCAACTTGACTCATGGTAGCCTAGGTGAGTCATCCATCCATTGATTGAGAGATTGACCTTCAGTTGCAACTAGGCCCATATCGCTCACATTCTCAGCATAGATTTATATAGCATGGATCTTGCATTAAACAGTTTAATAATTTCTCTTAGGATTACAAACAGGGCCTTACATCGGCCGGAAAGGAGTTTTTCTTTCCGTTATCTAAAACAGAATGTCGTGTCTCTGATGCAGGACTTGGCAAGAGCAAAGCCTACACAGGTGTAAGATGAGTAGCAACAAAAAGGAGAATAGATAATAAGCTATATAGGACGAGGATCATTGCTTCTCCTGACACCGGTCTTCTCGAACCGTCCTCGGCCGATCAGGTCCGCCGGCCCGGTCACCGACGGTCCAGATCGTCGAAAACCCGCCGTCACGGCCCCACATACACACTGAGCTGGAAAAGAAGCAGCTAGCCGGGCTAGCAGCAGTGCCGTTACGGCCAGGGCATAGGGAGATGGGATGATTGATCCATCCAACGGACAGATCGTACGCCGGCCGGTCGGTCAGCCAGCCGGCCAGCCAGCCATTTGTCACAGGTCGCATTGCGTTGCAGCTTAATTGGAACAAAGAGAGGGAGAGAGGGACAGGGACAGGGGATGCATGAGATGGCCCTCACATGCTGCTAGCGACATGAGAATGTGAGGGGGAAATAATGCATATGGGCTTGGAGTTTTGGACGATCCAGCAGGGCCACTGTGCTGGAGAATCGTTTGCTTCTGGGCGCAGGAGATTGACCGTGCTATAGTCCCCAGTTTATTAGTCTATGGCTGCACTGTAGTACCAAGCAGGCTCTCGTACCTACCTACATGTGTTTGCAATTGATTTCCTGTGATGACAAACAAGAGCTGATCAACCGAAATAGCAACAGCAACAGATGATCAGTGCAGACTATTACCCAATGAAAATTGCAATTTGTGTGAAGCTGCTGTTTCCTCCAGATTACCAGGTAATGTATTGACATGATCTTGCCCAATTCAGATTAATCAACTGGGAAATGTTACTGGGCTCCATCTATTCATTTTCTTCAGCATGTACGGTTTGGAGCTTAGCACATCAATGTCCATGGACGCATGCATGCATATCTACATAAGTTTCAGCACAGCCTCATGAGTAGTTTCGAGTGAGTGTTCTGCATGCCAGGGATAAAGAAGTAGGAATGGGCAAGGATGGAAGAGGGGTGGATAGGGGGTAGGGGATCCCATGAAAAGGGAAAGTCCCCCGTGTCTTCTTCCACTTCTTCCTTCTCTCTTGACCATATCCATATGCATCTTTTCATCCCTCTCTCATCAAGTCATCAGTTAACCTCTCTCTTGCTGACCACTGCAGTTTCAAGCTTCAATGACAAGCAGTGGTGATGAGAAAACATGCATGTGGAGCGAGCACGTGCCGTGGGGGAGCCCCACTCACGTGCCACTGGCCATTGCCTGCTTGCTTGCATAATTAACCTTCAACTCTGAGTGCTCCAACACATGACTAGGCGCAAAGCAACCTAGCTATCTACTACTATCCTGGAATTCAATCTGAATACAAGGTGGTATATGCTTGCTTGTGTATACAAAATGACACACATTTAGATATGTGCTCGATAAAATAAGGTGATGCGTTGATCCTTTTTCTAGCACTTTGGGTAACTGCAATATTTCTTGATGAATTTTTTTTACACTTTTTTCTTCCAAAATACATTATTTTGTACTGGATTGAAATCAATCTTGTTGTTGAGTTTTTCCTTGTTTCTCCTCTGCCGTCCATTGCTGGTTTCTGTGTTGCCACCGAGCATTGTTGCCGTACATTACTGACTTTTTTTTTGGGGAGGGAAATCGTGAGGAAAAGAAAGCACACAGAAAAGTAGAGAAAAGAACATGTCATGTCGACCATTCTTAGATCCAGGAAAAGCCAAGCTTCCAACTTTCAGTGAGCCACTTTACAATGCACATGTCAGGCCAATGGAGTAGTTGCCCTGATAGGGCATTTTATTCTAGTGCTTGCAAGTCATGTCAATATGATTACATAGACCATGTCTTCCCATGATAGGTACTATCTCTACATGCATGTGAGATGCTAACTGAAAAGTTGCATTGGTAAATTAGCACAGATCAGATTTATTCTTTCAAGCCAGCCTGCTAATTCTGTACATATTTTATTCCTCTTCAGTGTAGTTTCTTGTGGTCATGTACTGCAAGAGCTAGACAGACAGGCCCTCCTGTCACAGCAACATATGATATATAATCTAGCAGCATGAGCAAGGACTGAACCCTGCACATGCATGCATGCATGCAGCTTTTAATCTGATCCTGAATTCCTGATGGAGCCAATGATCTTGCTGGTGTTCCATTGGATTCCCTCTCTCTCCCTTGCACAGTCCTTGAGACCCAATCAACTGACAGTGACAAACAGATTAAAGGATAAGCATAGCAAACTCCTTGTTTTGTGATCTTGAGGACTCACTGCATGGTAATAGATTAAGAACCAATTGACCCTTCATCTTGAGGCAACCGGCCATGTTAGTTTATATCATCATATATGTGATGCTGGTGTCATATGAGGTAAGCATGCATGCAGGATTGCAGGGGTTGGCTATACAATATGGGTTGCTGATGGAGCATCACACAGGTTACAAAGTACTCCAACCAGGTCTTGAGTTGGAAGCAATGTGGGTGGGTCTTGTGTGCATGCTATAACTAATTATTTTTGTTTATATGCCTGCTCTGTGGTGGCTCCCAAGGCTGTGAAGCATCTGAGGGGAATAAATAATGGTGGCATCACAAGTGGAGGGTGATCTGCATTAAGTAGGACAGGTGTGCACTCATCTGCTTTTCTCCACTCTTTAGGATTAATTGTTCCCCCAATGCAGCTCACATTTATGTTTTGGGTGTCAAGGCTCACATGCTTCCCCTGCAGCCACTAATCCAATAACTTGCTTGCCATGCCATGCCATTCCATGCGTGACAGCTCCTCCTACTGGTGGGGTGTATCTTGAGGCTAGATTTTCCAGGGCTTAAACTAGGCCAAACAGCCTGGCAAATTTTGTTGTGAGCAGCAGGAGGACAACTTCAATCATTTTCTTTCTTCTTTTCTTACCTGCTCTAAATCCAAAATAGAAAAAATTTAAATGTGTTCAGTTAAGCCATCATTCATCTGCCAACTGCTGAATTCTCCTTTTGCAGCCTCAAGAACTTCAAATGCTAAAGCTTCATTGATGGACAGGACAAAGGGGATTCATCTTTCAGTGCCTTCATTGATGAAGAAAATAAAGGTATACATACATAGCATAAACATGCTCTGACGAAACCTTGATCCTGCATCCACCCAAGACTGAACCCTTGACATAAAAAGTCCATTAAAATTAATTAGGTTCACTCCCTGCATTTGAGTTCTCATTGTCCTCTCCAAGCACAGTAAATTATCCAAATTAATCTGTATACCATGTTTAATTATTTGCGAATTGAGGAGTAGAGTCTGTACTTTGTTCTTGCTCCAACAGTGCAGAAGATTCTGTGGAACTCATCATCGATCAGCCGTGGCAAAAGTGCATATGCCTCATTGGACCTGACCTGGCAACTAGGGCAGGCATCACTCACATGGCCTTCTCTGCTCACTAAGCCCGGATCAAATCTGGTTGTTTAAGCGCTGCAAATCTGGGAAGAACGATGGCTGCTGGTACGTTGCTCTGCACCCAGACTACTGCTCTCTCTCTCTAATTAATTACTGTTTTCTCCATGGGAGTAGTAAGTAATTAATCGCAAGCGGTTTGGTTAGGTGGCTGTATAAGTGGAGCACACACATGTAGATGCACATGCTTCCTGCAGGCTGATTGGTCTGGGATTAAGACCGGTCAAATCACGATCAAATTATCGATCATGAGAGAGATCACTCAACGTGTTAAACTACAGTAGCTTGCTAGGCGATCGATCTCATGCCTGTATGCATTGCGTGGACAGGACAAACTCGTGTCCAGAGACCAGACCACATCCACTGTCTCCGATGAACAAACGGCAGAATTAAAATACTGTTCAATGCTTGCTAATTAAACACTGTCTATATACACGCATGTCATGGATCGGAGATGGAGCACATACATGTACAGATAATTGATTTTAGCAGTTGCGCAGTCATGTTTAACAATCAAACATCTGTGCCTGCACTGTACTGTATGTATCTGCATCTGCATTACTCGCTTGCCTGGCCCCTGGAATATATATATAAATGAGAGACAGAGAAACTTTTCTGTAATATCAATTAATTCCTCTAGATCCCCAAAATCTTGAAGAATTTGTAGTTTTCCTGCTGATTAGCTGAGAAATTAACTTGTGATATGTCGGCTAATTAAACATGCTCGGCTACCTGCAGGAACAGTCCAAGATGGTTATTAGGAGACGCCATTATATCGGGTAAGAACCGACCAGACGGCCGAGTGAATCCCATTTTTTTAGCCCGAGGACAGAAAAACATGTACGTACACGTGCTTGGGATGAGAGGGACAACCGCAGCTGCACCTGCACATACGCAGCCTGTAAATACTGTACTGCCGCCGTACAAACAACAGCTTATACATGACATGACATGACATGGGTGGTTAGCTAGCTGACCGAGAATTTGTACACGTACTTTTTGTCGCCAAAAGCTGAGAATGCTTACCTGATGAGTAGTTAGTTAGCTATAAGAGAGAATTTGTATTATTATTTTTTGTCGGCAAAAAAAAACCTGGAATATTCGCGGTGCTACCATGAGTGTGCATGCATGCATGCGTGCTACCAGAAAGCATGTATGCACGTGTTGTTTTATTGTGGCTGGAAATCATAGTAAAATGCTTTTTCTAAACGGAGGCAAAAACAATTTGCCTCATTGATTAATGAAGAAGAGGATAATTGCCCAGTTCATTGACGAAAAAAAACCGATATAATAAGATACATGCCGACTACTTTCAAAGTATGAAACTTCACGACTGTCTCGATACACCAACAAACACACTACAACAAAAAATCTCTGACATGTGGATCAAAATCTCACAAATGAGTCCCACTAAAAACATAAATTCAGAGACCCATCAACAAAGATAACGGACACAACAATTCGAGAAGATATAATTCATCAAACAGTGTGGACGCTTTCCCTGAGGCTCAAATCTTCTTGTTTTTACTCTTAAAATATTTCTTCTTACAAGATCTCACCTTCTTACTATTGCTTGTGATTACTTTCTCATTCAAGAGGCACTCAATCATCTTGCTAGATCCAGGGTTAACAGCTTCCAACCTAACCGAAGAAAGTCACAAAGCTTTTTGGCCTCGATTGTTTCATATTAAAAAGTTTATATTTGAAATATTAAGACAGTTTTTAGCACTTTTCATATTAAAAGTTTTTCCATTTGAATTTGTATTTAAAAGTTATGAAGGTTTGAAAAAAAGTTTATATTCAAAGTATTCAAACATTTCTGAGCACTTTCATATTAAAAGTTTTTCCATTTGAATTAGTATTTAAGAGTTATGAAGGTTTGAAAAAATATTTGAATTATTCAAACATTAATGAGCACTTTTCATATTAAAAGTTTTTCCATTTGAATTAGTATTTAGAAGTTATGAAGGTTTGAAAAAAGTTTAGATTTGAAATATTCAGAAATTTCTGAGCAATTGTCATATTAAAAGTTTTTCCATTTGAATTAGTATTTAAAAGTTATGAAGTTTTTAAAAAAATGAAATATTCAAACATTTCTGAGCACTTTTCATATTAAAAGTTTTTCCATTTGAATTAGTATTTAACACTTACGAAGGTTTGTAAAAAAATATATTTGAAATATTCAAACATTTCTGAGCACTTTTCATATTAAAAGTTCTTCCATTTGAATTAGCATTTAAAAGTTATGAAGGTTTGTAAAAAAATTATATTTGAAATATTCAAACATTTCTGAGCACTTCTCATATTAAAATCTTTTCCATTTGAATTAGTATTTAAAAGTATGAAGGTTTGAAAAAATATATTTGAAATATTCAAACATTTATGAGCACTTTTCAGATTAAAAGTTTTTACATTTGAATTTATATTTGAGAGTTATGAAGGTTTGAAAAATAAATAGCAGGTTTTCTGAAAACTAAGGTTTGCGAGGAACCCGTGCGTAATTTATGTTCAAAACTTGAGAACCTACGTACAAAACAGTAGACACCGCCGTCCAGCACCGCCAAGTCGGCCTGGAGAGTGGGCCCCGCTGTCAGATTCGGTGTCAATTCGTGTTTAGTTTGGTTTTAGTGTACATCGCAAAAAACTTACCGGATGTTGGTGGGATTTTGTGAAGAAAATGTAAAATGGTGGTTTTTCACAATTTGAGCTGAAAAGTGATGGTTTTATGCTAACAACTCTTAGCTAGCTGACCGAGAATTTGTACGCGTACTTTTTGTCACGAAAAGTTGGGGAATGCTTACGCTTGTTACTGACATGGGCGAGAATTCATATTATTTTTTGTCGCGGAAAAAACTTGTAATATTTACGGCGCTACCTTGCGGGCGGTTGTTCGAAAATATCAAGGTGAATATGAGGACCTTCGCACCCGCCTCCGGAAAATATTTGGAATGTTTAAAATTTCTGAAAATGTGTGGGCACATACATTTGCAGGTTCTATGTGGGCGCCGAAAGTTTCGCGGAGAAACGACTTTTTATTTAACCTGTGTAAACTGACAAAAATATGTGTCATATATATCCCATATATGTCAGAAAAATTTCTCTTTTTTGTAGAGGAAAATAATAATAAAAATATTCACGAAAGTTTGTTCCGCGCACATGTTTTCCTGAGTTCTATACGTAGAATTTTGTTTCACTTTTTTTAATAAAAGGCGTTTAAAATGCATATTTTTAAATCAGTGCAAATGCCCCGTGTTTTCCCAGTTTTTCTTATTCACACTCGCAGTTGTTCCCCTCTTGAAACGGAGGAAGGAGGTAATGGCAGAGAGTAGGGCCGTAGCCTGATTTTGGGGAAGGAGAGACGCTGCCCGCTCGACAGAGATGAGCGGCGCTCCAGATCAGGTCCACCCTCAGAGGTATTGTCGGCCGGGCCGCCTGCCACTCCCGTGACAGCACCACCCTCTCAAATCTTGTCATCCGTTTGTCAGCCTTCACCCTTGTAAGCCCTAACAACTCGAAGGTCTCCTTTCAAAATTGTCCTCTTCCTCTATCCCTATCCTCTAGGACTCTAGGTACAACGTTTGCATCAATAGTAGATAGAGCGGCTCGCGCCATCCTTGATGACGTCCTCTCCGCGGGGATCCCTGGTGGTCGTGGCGATGTTGCTGGTGCCTTCTCCGTTGGTGGTGGCGGCGTCGGGAGGTAGATGAGGGGGAGAAAAAATTGAGAGGGACGTGCGGGAGAAGGAGGAAGGTATGCGGGTGGGCCCACCCGGGTGACCTCGTGTCGGCGCGTGGAGCGGTGGACACGATAAAGAGCTAGGTCGGCTAGCATTGTGTTGTGGTGTGGAAATCCTAGTATTTCCTTTTTCTGATGCTGGAATGTGATTCCTTCAGTTGCATCATACTATGTGGTAAGAGCATCTTAGCAGTAACCGAAAAAAGCCCGGAACTAAAAAAAAATAACTGCCGGATACGATATGTGCGAGGAAAAACGAGGCATAACAGCGACCAAAAAAGTGCCCGAACCGTAAAAAAAATTCTGGCGCCCGAGAATTTTCCCCTTGAAACCGAGTACATAGTTTTTTGCCTCCGAACCGAGGGTGCCCTGAAACCTTGCGAGCAGTTGGCGGGAGGGACATTTCATCTCCGCGCCCGATAGTTCCTCTTTCTCCCGAGTCGCCCCCACCTGCCGCCCGACGCCCTCGATTCCGGCCGTTTCCCCGCCACATCTACGGTGAAAACATGCCACCGAGTTGCCGCTGCACCGGATCCAAATCGCCCGCCGTTTCGGAACCGGCCAGCCCTGCCAGCAGCGTCGCCAGCCCAATCTCCGCCGCCGCATCAGATCCGTCGGTGAGTGATTTTTCGCTCAATTCCGGTCGAAGTTCCGGTGGATTTGGTGTTGATTAGTCTTCTCGTGTTCGTTTTATAGATGGAGTTGAGCCTGAGAGACCAATTTTTGCTCGAGGACTCGTCCTCGTCCGACGACTCGGACGTGGAGATGTTGCTCCCCAATCACCGGCAGCAAATGGTGGTGGTGGTACTCGCCGTGAAGGAGTACGAGGATATGCATAGGAAGAAGAGGAGAGGATCCACCGTCGACCGCCTATGCATTCCCCGGAATCGTTTCTACGGCAATGAGCTGCTCATGCAAGACTACTTCGCCGAGATACCCACCTATCCGGCTCACATCTTACGTCGAAGGTACCGAATGCGTCGATCCCTATTCGTGAAAATTGTAGAAGCTTGCGAGGCCAATTGTCGGTATTTTACTCACCGGAGGAATGCGACGGGATTGTTGGGGTTTAGCGCGTATCAGAAGATATCCGCAGCGATGAGGGTGATTGCATACGGCATTCCGGCGGACTACGCCGATGAGTATCTTCGCATTGGCGAGGATACTACAATCGAGTTAGTGCGCATGTTTGCGAAAGTGATAATCTGCGTCTTCGGTCATATTTATCTTAGAGCACCGAATGAAGAGGACACGGTGAGGTTGATGGCAAAAAATGAGGCTCGTGGTTGGCCGGGCATGCTAGGTAGTGTTGATTGTATGTATTGGGCATGGAAAAACTGCCCGAAGGCATGGCACGGGCATTATTGTGGCAAGAGTGGTGATGCAACAATTGTTCTTGAGGCTGTTGCATCCGAGGATTTGTGGATTTGGCATTGCTTTTTTGGTTTGCCGGGCACACTCAATGAAATCAATGTATTGCAAAAAGGTCTCATTTATTTACGAGGCTAGCTAGTGGTGATGCTCCGGCTTGCAACTATACTGTCAATGGGCATGAGTACACAAAGGGGTACTATCTTGCCGACGGTATCCTGCTTGGTCTACATTTGTGAAGATCATCTCAAAACCAGAGACTAAAATGGAGATTCACTTTGCCAAGGTGCAAGAGGCAGCCCGAAAGGACATCGAGAGAGCCTTTGGGGTTTTGTAATCTAGGTTTGTCATAGTTCGAGGTCCTGCTCATTATGACATGTTGTGTCATTCTTCACAACATAATCGTCGAGGATGAGAGGGACTTGGACTTGGATTTAGTCTATGACAATGTAGGCAAACGTGTGAAACCAGCTAGAAACCTAGATTCTATTAAAGCATTCCTTCAGACTTACCGGGAGATTGATAACAAGGAAACTCACTGCCAGCTTCAACAAGATCTCATGGCGCACCACTGGCATGGGCAGTAATCTGCCACTTTCATTCATGTGTGCTTGGAACCATTATTATTTGAATTCGGTTTGTATTGAGTTATTATTTATTTAATTTTTTGGTTTGTAATTTAAACCATTATTGTAATTTGGATTAAGTTTGTATTGTATAATAAACAATATTATTACTTCATATTGGTTTTATATAGCTTTTATATATTTCTTTTACGGGCTGAAAATAGCTACGCCCAGAACACGGTTTCTAAGTGGTATAATTCTTCGGGATGGATGGGTACTTTTATCTTTGTACCGAGTAAAAAGGACTCACATCGGACGGGAGAAGAGAACCCGGTTTCGGCGTTTTCTTCCCACCTGGCCCGTTCATTGCCTAGGTCTGTCTCAGCCGAGGCCATCAACTCGTCATTATCCGGCGACCACCGCGAGCGCGAGACGTACGGGCCGGTCACGACACGCCGTGTAGCTTCTTATACGTGCGCCGGTGTACGTAGCTATATAGTATGATGATGATTCCCAAGACAAATACGTACGTGCACCGGTGTACGTAGCTATATATGATGATGATGATTCCCAAGACAAATACGTAGCGTACGCATACCGGTGTGTACGTAGCTACAATGGTAATCATGCGACAGCGTGCTTTCAGGGAAACGTGAAATGATCATGCAAGAGCTATGGTTCGAAAAAGAAAAAAATTGTATGTGCACATATGGACGCATGCCTAGCTAGTCTACTTTTGGTTTTGGAAGCCACACGCGCGCGTACGTACGTACATACGTACTCGTATGCGTCCACCAATTAACACACACACACACGCGTACGTAACGTACGTGCCACCATGTATAAATGTACGTGCGTGCGTGTGACGTGGAGGTCAGGCCGCCACGTCGGTAACGCGCGCACCTAGGCCTAGTCAGCGTGGTCCGGTGATTGATTCTAGCCATAAACCGCGATCAATCCAGGATACTGGCCAGAAATGGAACGGACGGAACCAGATTTATTTATATGGAAAGCCGGCTGGCCACGGAGCGGTCAACGGTCTCAACGCCACGTGTACGGTCAGCCAGTCATCAGGTCGACTGGGTTTTAGAATTTTGTAGTGAGGAAAATCTAGAGGGTAGAAAACGACGTTTGAAAGTTTTCAAATCATGTTAGATAGAGAGATGTGATGTTCTATAAGCATATATGCTCATTTATTTATATGGTTTACATATATATGAGAAATGAAATAGATAAACTATGCACGGCGGCGGAGAGTGACGCCCCACCCTTTTCTTTTGTCACCACACACTGTTGGATTTTGGTTTGTCTCATACCTCCCGGATATATTTGATCTTTTTAACTTGAGATTTTGACATGTTTCATGGAACATTTCATCTCCGATTTTCTTAGGATTTTAAGGCTTTGAATATAAGTGTTTCACATTTTCTTAGATCCAAGCTTTTTTTTTCATAATTTTGTGTAGCACATGGTATAAAGTATTTTATCACATTTGTAAGATACATTCTTATGCACACCTTGGATTTTTCCTTGTATGTTTTTAAAAATTAATATAAGTTTTCCAAAAAAAATGAAAATAGACTACTTGTTGTCTGCCGCTGTCAAGCTCACATTCATATAGCAGAGTGGAGATTTCTCACTCCCGAGGTCCAGTGATCCAGTTATTTTAAAAAAATAAGTTTTATATATTGAAAAAGATCCCGATGTAGCTAATTGTATACCACAAACGTGCAAAATATCAATTTCAAATACTTTTATTCCGAGTTATATAAAAATGACAGAAGTGTGGATCTGAATATAGATATCACTAAATTTTAACATACTTTATTATTTTGTGTAGCCCATAATACAAGTAAATTAAAGCATTCCTTCAGACTTACCGGGAGATTGATAACAAGGAAACTCACTACCAGCTTCAACAAGAACTCATGGCGCACCACTGTCAGTAATCTGGCACTTTCATTCATTTTATTCATGTGTGCTTGGAACCATTATTATTTGAATTCGGTTTGTATTGAGTTATTATTTATTTAAATTTTTTGGTTTGTAATTTAAACCATTATTGTTATTTGGATTAAGTTTGTATTGTATAATAAACAATATTATTACTTCATATTGGTTTTATATAGCTTTTATATATTTCTTTTACGGGCTGAAAATAGCTGCGCCCAGAACACGGTTTCTAAGTGGTATAATTCTTCGGGATGGATGGGTACTTTTATCTTTGTACCGAGTAAAAAGGACTCACATCGGACGGGAGAAGAGAACCCGGTTTCGGCGTTTTCTTCCCACCTGGCCCGTTCATTGCCTAGGTCTGTCTCAGCCGAGGCCATCAACTCGTCATTATCCGGCGACCACCGCGAGCGCGAGACGTACGGGCCGGTCACGACACGCCGTGTAGCTTCTTATACGTGCGCCGGTGTACGTAGCTATATAGTATGATGATTCCCAAGACAAATACGTACGTGCACCGGTGTACGTAGCTATATATGATGATGATGATTCCCAAGACAAATACGTAGCGTACGTACATACATATGATGGTCATGATGCGAGAGCGTGCTTTAAGGAAACGTGAAATGATCATGCAAGAGCTATGAAAAAAAAGGTAGTGCACATATGGACGCATGCCTAGCTAGTCTACTTTTGGTTTTGGAAGCCACACGCGCGCGTACGTACGTACATACGTACTCGTATGCGTCCACCAATTAACACACACACACACGCGTACGTAACGTACGTACGTGCCACCATGTATAAATGTACGTGCGTGCGTGTGACGTGGAGGTCAGGCCGCCACGTCGGTAACGCGCGCACCTAGGCCTAGTCAGCGTGGTCCGGTGATTGATTCTAGCCATAAACCGCGATCAATCCAGGATACTGGCCAGAAATGGAACGGACGGAACCAGATTTATATATATATGGAAAGCCAGCTGGCCACGGAGCGGTCAACGGTCTCACCGCCACGTGTACGGTCAGCCAGCCATCCGGTCGACTGGGTTTTAGAAAATTGTAGCGAGGAAAATCTAGAGGGTAGAAAACGACGTTTGAAAGTTTTCAAATCATGTTAGATAGAGAGATGTGATGTTCTATAAGCATATATGCTCATTTATTTATATGGTTTACATATATATGAGAAATGAAATAGATAAACTATGCACGGCGGCGGAGAGTGACGCCCCACCCTTTTCTCTTGTCACCACACACTGTTGGATTTTGGTTTGTCTCATACCTCCCGGATATATTTGATCTTTTTAACTTGAGATTTTGACATGTTTCGTGGAACATTTCATCTCCGATTTTCTTAGGATTTTAAGGCTTTGAATATAAGTGTTTCACATTTTCTTAGATCCAAGCTTTTTTTTCATAATTTTGTGTAGCACATGGTATAAAGTATTTTATCACATTTGTAAGATACATTCTTATGCACACCTTGGATTTTTCCTTGTATGTTTTTAAAAATTAATATAAGTTTTTCAAAAAAAAAAATGAAAACAGACTACTTGTTGTCTGCCGCTGTCAAGCTCACATTCATATAGCAGAGTGGAGATTTCTCACTCCCGAGGTCCAGTGATCCAGTTATTTTAAAAAAATAAGTTTTATAGATTGAAAAAGATCCCGATGTAGCTAATTGTATACCACAAACGTGCAAAATATCAATTTCAAATACTTTTATTCCGAGTTATATAAAAATGACAGAAGTGTGGATCTGAATATAGATATCACTAAATTTTATCATACTTTATTATTTTGTGTAGCCCATAATACAAGTAAATTTGCATTGCGATTTTTTATGCTTGTAGTATATTTCATTGGCTATGTCCAGAATTGTTTCCAGATTTTTTTTTGAAACATATAAATGTGTTTTCTAAATATTTTAAAATGAATGAATGACTGAGCTGGAAAATTCAAAAATAAATAATGCACGGATAGTAATATTGTAATGTTTTTCGTTCCTCTCCTCCGACTCGGTGATTATCCTACGTGATATGGCAATGACAAGATCATTATACGAGTGCCCTTAGTATATATATTTTGCTTTGAGATATCCTTTAAAAAAAGTTAAAGAAAGTGCTATGGGGAACCCGTCACACTCTAATTCACATTCATATAGTAGTTAGGCGTCAAGAAAATAAATAAATTATTCATGTAACTCGGTTTCCATCAATTTCTGGTAATAATTAATCATGACGCGTGTGTGCACGCGTGTGAATTCTTATCTTCATCAACCCATAAACGCACAAATAAAAATCTGATCTTTTTTCCCAGAAAGGAAAAATACAGCGCATAGTTTACTAATCAAGCACTGAAATTAAGCGCCAAAATTAATATAAATCGTCCCCGTAACTCGACGACACCCACCCACCCATCCTTCTCGTTCTATTCCTTTCCTCCCACCTCACTCCTCCCATCTCCATGACTCCTCCGCCCCACCTCCGAGCTTGACTTCGCTTGGACTCGCACGCAAGCGCTCCGCCCCACACGCTTCCCTCCCGCACGCACTTGCATGCCTGCTTGGCCAGTGAGCGGACTGTGGTGGCACTGGTGAGGTGAGCTCGCGATGTCGTCGTCGTCGGAGGCCGACCGGGTGCGGCTGCGCGCGGCGGCGCTGAGGCTCGACGGGGGCGGGGACAGGGACAAGCCGGACGCCAAGCGAGACGTGTTCGCGGATCTTGGCTCGCCCGTGTCGCCGCTGCGGCTGCAGCAGAGGGCCACGCCCTCGTCGTCCTCCTCCTCTGCCGGCTCCGCCAAGTCGCCCGCGCTCTGCAATGCGGTGGCTGCGGCGAGGGGCGGTTCCGCTGGGAGGGGGAGCGGCAGCGGACACTCCGGAGAGCTGTTGGTGGCGGAGACGGCCAGCAGCAGCAGCAACCCGCCAAGGCCGCCCGGGCACCGCCGCTCCGGATCTGGCCCGCTGATCTTCTCCGGCGGCAGCGGCGGCTCGGGGGAGGTGGGGGCGTCGGAAGCACCGCCACCAGCTCTCCGCTCGCCAATGCGCTCCCTGCCGGCAACAACTGCGCGCCCGGTCGGGTCGCGGCGGCGTCGGCCGTGGCTCCCAGGCCGCGTGCCCGCCCCGACGTGCTCGGATCCGGCACGGGACACTACGGCCACGGCGGCATCATGCGTGGCGGCATGGCGCCGGCGAGGAGCAGCATTGACGCCACCGCCGGCCCGCACCTTGGCGGCAGCTCCTCCTCGAGGTCGAGCTTCCCGGCGCCGGGGACGGAGAGCAGCTTGCAGGAGGTTACCAGGGCCGGCAACGAGTGGTACAAAAAGGGACGGTACGGCGAGGCGCTGCGGCACTACGACCGGGCGCTGGCGCTCTGCCCGGACAGCGCCGCGTGCCGCGGCAACCGCGCCGCCGCGCTCGCTGGGCTCGGCCGCCTAGCGGAGGCCCTCCGCGACTGCGAGGAGGCCGTCCGCCTCGACCCGGCCAGCGGCCGCGCGCACAGTCGCCTCGCCGCGCTCTGCCTCCGGTGAGATGAGATTCCCTCGCATCCCTACGTATACGTATCTGCTGCATTGCGTTGGAATCCAAAGTTCATCTGCAGATCTTGGTGCTTGCTTTGCTTGTCACTGCTGCACGTGTGCCACTTGCTTACAGATAGATCACGACATCGTTAGCATTTTTTATCTTATTTGATCTTGTAGCTTGCCACCCACTAGAGTATATCATGTGAATTCTCAGATTAATTATTTGCTGCAAAGGATGGAGATATGTTGGATGAATGTGTTCTTAATATGTTTCGCATCGAAGAATGTGGTTCAAATAGAGTGCTTATCTGCATTGTGTATATTTAGACTGTAAGCATACACAATTGCGGATTCATCGTGAAATCACGGTCCTAGTTTATTGTTACAATCCAATACTAACATGGGTATGGTCAACGGGCGCTTGAATTATGGCTCGAAATGACATGGTGATGGGCACATTGCAGGTTTGGGATGGTTGAGAAGGCAAGGAGGCAGCTCACGCTGGCCGGGAATACGAATCAGTCTGACCCTGCTGACTGGCAGAAACTGCATGAGGTGGAGAGCCATCTGGGGAAATGCATGGATTCGAGGAGGATCGGAGATTGGAAAAGTGCACTGAGGGAAGCAGACGCCGCCATTGCCAACGGAGCAGACTCCTCTCAGTTGGTAACCTCTCTGACCTCATAGCTTGTGACATTTTCAACCTAAAGATACACTGTCGTTTTGCGGTCAGCGTTATAATTTAGCCTGTCACAATCGAGTCATGTTTCTCCTGCAGCTCCTGGCATTGAGGTCTGAAGCACTTCTTCGGCTTAACAAGCTAGAGGAGGCTGATTCAACTATTGCAAATTTGCTGAAATTGGACGGCGCGTCTCTATCTTCCATGTCCACCAAACTGTCAGGCATGGTAGCTGATTCATATGTACAAGTTGTTCAAGCTCAGGTCAACATGGCATTTGGAAGGTACGATTCTAATGCACAGTGTGGAAATTAGGAAATATGATTATTTTCCTTTACTGGTAAAAGTATTGAATTCGGTTTCTGCAGGTTTGATACAGCTGTTTCCATGGCTGAGAAGGCTAGGCTTATCGATCCTGGAAATGCAGAAGTTGGGTTGATTCTGAATAACATGAGGTTAGTAGCACGGGCTCGAGCTCAGGGGAATGACCTGTTTAAGGCAGGCAAGTTTGCTGAGGCATCTATAGCCTGTGGCGAAGGGCTCAATTATGAGCCCTCAAATTCAGTATTGTACTGCAATAGAGCAGCTTGCTGGTCGAAGTTAGGTCGGTGGGCAAAATCTGTTGAGGATTGCAATGAGGCGCTGAGAATCCAACCTAACTACACAAAAGCTCTTCTAAGGCGGGCAGCGTCCTACGCAAAGGTAAGTAATTTACATGTGTCGATATGTTTATAATTATTCACGTATTATGCTATTGACATCTGCCTGTTGACATTGTATTAGCTTGAGCGGTGGGCTGATTGTGTGCGAGACTATGAGGTGCTTCGTAAGGAGCTTCCTGGAGACACGGAAGTTGCAGAGTCCTTGTTCCATGCCCAAGTCGCACTGAAGACAACCCGTGGGGAGGAGGTATCAAATATGAAGTTTGGTGGAGAGGTTGAGATAGTTACCAGCATAGAACAAGTCCGAGCTGCTATACATTCACCTGGTAAGTTTTCTGTACAATTTTGTTTCCTTTCAGCTTTTATAATTTATTCCATCTCCTTTGTTAGGCTAGTATTGCGGATAATCAGGACAAGCGATGTTCTTGTTCAGTTACCCTCATGCATTGCACCAGTTCTATGCTCAATAACTTATCAAAATTTCTTGCATATACTTATTTGTATTCAGTTCAAAAGATGGCCTGACTGATTTAACTTTACACATTCAGGGGTCACTGTTCTGTACTTCATGGCAACAATGAATCAACAGTGCACACAAATTACCCCATCAGTAGATGCTCTTTGTTCGGAATGCCCTTCAGTGAATTTTCTGAAGGTAATCAGCCTAACACATCTCTCTATTTATCAACTGTTACAACCAGTGGCATCTTATAAGAGCTTACAAGTTGCTAATGAGTCCCCTGCATATACAAACTTGCAGGTAAACGTTGATGAGAGCCCTACGATAGCGAAGGCAGAGAATGTGCGCATAGTCCCAACCTTCAAGATATACAAGGACAGCGCACGAGTGAAGGAGATGATCTGCCCTAGCTTGCACGTTCTACGCTATTCAGTGAGGCACTACGCCGTCTCCAATTCCTGAGGAAGTCTTACTAGTTACTAGTGGCACCACCCATATTCCTTTGATGCATAGAGTCCCCTCCGTCGATTGCACACATTTTACCACAAATTCGTTCTATAGAATCAGCCCCCCCACAGCACCTCAGCAGGCTCCATTGAGCATGATCAACCAAATTTTGTATATCAAAGAGTTTGCCATCACCTACAATTCCTTTGTCCAACCTGTTGCTAGTCCTGAGTCCTGACCATTCGTTCGGCCAAACTTGAAGCTATTCTTGGATCATTTAGGCTCCTTCATTTCCTACTATCACTACCGACCATTACACCAGCCTTTGGCAATTCTTGCGCTCTGCTCTCTCTCACAACATGCATTTCATGCATTCTGCTTCGCCTCCTCGAGAAAATAAAGCGTCTGATGTATTTTAGATTGCATGCCATTGTTAGAGGAAGAGATTAAGAAGAAGATGCCAGCCGGTTTCTTCATTACGTGTACATATACCATATAGAAAAAAAAACATGGCGAATTCATTGGAGGATTTCATTCTACGAAAATATGAATGGTTTGGCCATTTTCGTTTCCGTTTTTGGAGAGGACATCGTGAGTTCAGAAAGATGATGTAATTTGGTAGGGAGGTGTCGTTTTCATGTCTGCTGGGTGTCCTGTGGCGCTGATGTGATGCTACGTATACATGCTGACATTTCTTTCTTTCTATGAATAAAAATAGTCCGACATTCTTTCCCATTTGTACCTCATTGTGCTTCGATCATTATGCTTTCCGTTCTTGTAAAGACTCCATTTGTCCCGCTCTGAAGATCAGTTCCACTGGTGTACCCAGTGCAGGTCTGTGTTGACCTTTTATTCTGACAGCGCTTATGTTATGTGAGCATCAGTATACTTAAGCCGAGATGAAATGCAGATTGCTGGAGTTTGTTTGTTCAGAGCGCTTTTCTTGTTTTCTGTGAAACAAATATCCTGACAAAATTTGGCTGAGTTTTCGGGTTTGTTGTCAATGCACACTATATAATTTGGTGAATCAACCAATTCTGACTGAGAGGGCCGGAATTTGCCAAAATTTAGGCTCTTTTCTGTGATCCGAATAACAGACTTTTGTTTTGCCAAGAAAATTTGAAGTAGTTTTTGCTCAGGTTTTGGCATAAATTTTGGCTGGACTCATCGGCACTGAGGAGCACCAACCAGACTTGCCATTATTGTAACTTCTTGTGGCTGGTCAGTGAACACTTGTCATCAGGCCAACAAGGCGGCACTAAAAGTCTTGTGTGTGATCACGGCTGCCTATATATGCGCTTTCCCTGTTAGTAAGAGAGAGACTTTTCATCTCTGGATCGAAGAAGGTTCCGACTCATAAGGACTATGCCGATGCAAGTTCTTATCACTGTTTTATAGGTATTTTACTGATGTGGCATACTAAATAAGGTAGAGAGTGAGTAAAGGTTATACTCGGGATGGGAATGGTCCGGGTCACCCCACCGGGTCAGTGGCCCGACCCCAAAACTAAAGGCCAACAGGCTGGTGGGTCGGCACCGAGCAAAACGCGGGTCAAAAGGAGCCGGCACCGTCTGACCCGATGGATCAGCGGGGTCGACCCGATCGTTCGTGTACGCACCCATGGCGATGACCTAGCTAGTCGATGTTAGATCTAGTCTACGGAAGAGATCGGAGACTCATGGTCAAGGTGGGAAGAACTCGCGGAATTGCTGCGAGGTGCGATGTATTTCGAATTCGCATGAGCGTTTGAGTAATTGTGGCTAAGCCATTACATTCCAGTCACCGTGTCTCAGATCCCTCTCCTCTCTTCTTATACTCCTCTCAGGCGATGGTGCCGCTCTCACTCCTGGAGGCGGGCCGGTATCTTCCGTACTCTGGTACTGGGCCTTCGAGTACTTGGGCCGGCGGTGTTGGAGGGGTCAGGGTCGCTGACAATCCCCTCTCCTTCAGAACCAGCTTGTCCCCAAGCTGGCGCCGACGGAAAGTGTTGACGGAGCGCTTCAGCGTCTTCCCAAGTAGCCAACTCCTTCGGCATGCCAGTCCATTGCACGAGTACTTGAGATACCATGGAAGCACCTTTGCGACGCATGCGGCGCTGTAGGACTTGAAAAGGCACTTGTAAGTCAGGATCAGGTGGAGGAAGTTCAGATTGTACCTGGACATGATCTCCCAACGCCTTCTTGAGCTGCGACACGTGAATCACAGGATGGATGCGACTAGAAACAGGGAGATCCAATCTGTAGGCCACTTTGCCCACACGGGCCAGCACTCGATAGGGGCCATAATATTTGTACGCCAGTTTCTGATTGGAGCGCAAAGCAACAGAATTCTGGATGTAGGGTTGAAGTTTAAGGAACACCATATCATCCACAGCAAACTCACGGAATGTTCTCTTCTTGTCAGCGTAGATTTTCATTTTCTGCTGCACACGCAACAGTTGCTGACGAAGAACTCCAAGCACCACAGACCGTTCATTCATCCAGGTCTGCAGATCAGTAACAGTACACGCATCTTCTGGTACAATTCCAAAGTGGCGAGGTGGGTGATTATACAGGACCTCAAATGGAGTCTTGTTGAGTGCAGAATGCCAGTTTGTGTTGTACCAATACTCAGCTAGTGCCAGCCATTGCACCCAACGACGGGGACAAGTTTGAGCAAAGCAACGCAGGTAGGCTTCCACTGATTGATTGACCCGTTCTGTAGCTCCGTCAGTTTGCGGATGATAAGAGGAACTCATGCGCAATTGTGTGCCCGTCAATTGAAACAATTCTTTCCAGAATGCACTTGTAAATATGCGGTCGCGGTCTGATATTATTGACAGCGGCATACTATGCAGACGGAAAATATTGTCAAGGAATAACCTGGCAATAGAAGCTGCAGTGTACGGGTGTGCAATTGGAATGAAATGGGCGTAGCGCGAGAACTTGTCAACTACCACCATCACTCCATCATACCGACCAGCCCGCGGAAATCCTTCCACGAAATCCATTGATACAATTTCCCATGCGCGCTCTGGTACTGGTAGCGGTTGAAGTAACCCTGGATAGCGCACCCGTTCAGGTTTGGCGCGTTGACAGATAGAACACTCTTGAACTGTGCGACGCACAAACTGCTTCATCAAGGGCCAATCAAACAATTTCTTGATACGGCGGAAAGTCACAGGAAAGCCGGAATGGCCGCCAATGGCACTGGCATGGAAAGCATTAGTAACTCTCTGCTGTAACTCAGGGTTGAATCCCAACCAGATGCGACCCTTGTGTCTGATAAGTCCATCCTTGAGTGTGTAATTATCAATCCCATCAGGATGGAGCGCCAGACTAGCCAGTTTGTCTTGTGCTTTGGGGTCCTGTTGATAACCTTGAATGATATCATCAAACCAAGTTGGTTTGACCGATGAAATTGCCATGAGAGACTCTGTATTACCAGGTCGTCGAGACAGTGCATCCGCAGCAGCATTCTCACTTCTTTCCTGTATACAATGGTGTATTGAAGGCCTAACATTTTTGTCAATGCTTTGTGTTGCCAGGGAGTGTGCAAATTCTGGTCATTCAAGTGTGACAAGCTTCGTTGATCAGTGATGATACGAAATTCACCATGCTGCAAATATGAGCGCCACTGATCAATAGCAAGAAGAATAGCCAGATTTTCTTTCTCATAGGTTGACAGACCACGAGTTCGAGGACCCAATGCTTTACTGACAAAGGCGAGTGGATGTCCATCTTGAAGCAGAACTGCACCAATTCCTGAATCGGAAGCGTCAGTTTCAATGGAAAAAGGCTTAGTGAAATCGGGTAGCGCTAGAACAGGTGCAGTTACAAGAGCATTCTTCAGAGCCTGAAAAGCCTGTTCAGTCACACTTGTCCACACAAATGGTGCCCCCTTGCGAAGCATATTAGTAAGTGGCTTCGCCAGAATTCCATAGTGCCTCACATATTTACGGTAGAAGCCTGTCATGCCCAACACACTACGCAGTTCTTTCACATTTGTAGGTGTAGGCCAGTCCCTAACAGTGGCTATCTTGGATTGGTCAGTTGCAGCACCTTCAGCTGATACAATATGACCCAAATAAGCCACACTGCGTTGTGCAAAAGCACATTTAGAAAGCTTGACTTGCCAGTGATCTTCCAACAGTTTACTGAGCACCAAGGACAAATGTACTACATGCTCTTCATAACTTTTGCTGTAAATAAGAATGTCGTCGAAGAAAACAATCACAAACTTGCGCAAGAACTCTGCCAAAGTAGCATTCATAGCACTAAGAAAAGTGGCAGGAGCACCCGTAAGACCAAATGCCATCACATTGAACTCAAATTGACCGTGATGCGTCTGAAAAGCTGTTTTGTACTCCTCACCGGGTGCCAAACGAATTTGATGGTAACTAGCTCGGAGGTCCAGTTTTGAAAACCAAGAAGCCCCAGCTAGCTCATCAAGAAGTTCATCTATGATAGGAACAGGATACTTGCTTTTGATTGTCAGTGCATTGAGATGACGATAATCCACAACTATTCTCCATGTATTATCCTTCTTTCTCACCAAAATAATAGGGGATGAAAAGGCACTGTTACTGGGTTGTATGACACCACTAGCCAGCATTTCCTTGATTTGCTTTTCAATTTCTGTCTTCAGTTGAGGAGTGTATCTGTAAGGTCTCTTATTGACAGGTTGAGCACCCGGAATCAAGGGAATAGAATGATCACACAATCGTCTAGGAGGTAAACCCACTGGTTCAGCAAATACCTCATTGAATTGAGTTAATAGCTTGTCAATCTCTGGAGGATGAGTGACAGGATCTTTGACAGTAGGCTGGATCAGGGATAACTCCACTACAGTGCAAGCAAACTGTCCAGGTAACTGACTCTGTAACGTAATCATCTGGCCATGGTGATTGAAGGACATCCATTGCTCATTCCAGTCAACATGCATGGGACTGTTCTGTGCTAACCAGTCCAGACCCAAAATCCCATCATAATTCCCCGGAGCTAGAAACTTGAAATTAGATTGAAACTCATGCCCATCACAGCTCCACAGACAATCAGTGAGCCCTTGATTGCAATGCAACAAAGCTCCATCTGCAATCTTGATACTCAGGGCTTTTGGCAAGGATGAAACCTGAGACAAAACCGATACAAAACGCTTGTTGAGAAAAGAATGTGTACTGCCAGAATCAACAAGAAACTGGACTTGCTGGTTTTGGACCACAGCAGTTAACTGGAATGTCAGACTGTTAGGGTTTCTGATGGTCGTTTCTGCTGATAAGAGATGTAACTCTGCCGATTCAGATGTTGCAGACAACTTATCAACCTCCTCAGTTTCTGGTTGTAACAGATCCATCACTTCCTGCAAGACATGAAGTTGCACAGTACCTTTGCATTGGTGGTCACGAGCCCAGCGTTCTCCACACATGTAGCATAGTCCTCTAGCACGCCTGTAATTGCGAAGTGCTGTCCATTTATCCTCTACAGATTGTGACCGGTTAGTATCAACCGGTGGTTTGTCCTTCAACAGCAATGGCCCAGGTGGTGGAGCTGGTAACGGCAAAGGTCGCTTGGGTGGTGCAGGTAAGGCCATAGCTGGAGCAACTTGTCGATGAGGGAAGCGTGTTGTTGTGTCAGCCATCTCTTCCTGCAACAGAGCCAGAGAATACGCAGTATCCAAATCGCCAGGGCATTGAATAGCAACAACAGCACGAACAGAAGGTTTCAGACCATCTAGAAATCTAGTTGTATAATGCAAACTGTCCATGTGTGGTTCATAAGCAGCTAGATGATCAATTAATTCAGAAAACCTATCAACATATTCCACTACTGTGCTAGTTTGCTGAATGTGGTATAATTGGCGAAGCAAGGCTTGGTGTTGATTTCTGCCAAAACGTGTCACGATCCAGCCGCAAAACTCATCCCAGCTTACTGCAGATAGTTTGCGCTGAATCGACTGCAACCAGCGTGCTGCTGCACCTTCAAATTGCATAGTAGCAACGGTGATCCACATCGAACGATGGGTACCGTAGAGAGCAAAATAATCTTCACAGCGCTGCTGCCACAACTTTGGACAGGTGCCATCAAACCGAGGGAAATCAATTTTTGGTAGGGCACGGTGAAGATTATGTGGTTCCTCAACGGAAATAGGCGTACTGGGTCGGCCAAAATGCGCACCTCTTGCCGGAGGAGGCACATAGACACCGGCTGTCTCATGTGCTTTCCCCCGGCGAAACTTGTCGTCGCTGTGCCCAGATGGGCCGCTCTCGTCGGCTCGCGGCGTTGCAGGGTTGGACGCCGACTTGAAGCCGACGGAAGCAGTGGGGAAGGCACGGTCGAGGCGGATCTGAATCTCGCCGAGGTCGGCACGGAGGTCGTTGATGGCGTCGATGGTGACGCGGTGCTGCTCCCCGAGCGCCTCGTCGGTGGCTTGCTGGTGCTCCGCCAGCGCCTTCGCTGTGACTTGTCGCTGCTCCTCGATCATCTTATGCATCGCATCGAACATCTCCTGCTTGGAGAAATTCTCGACCTCCATGGCTCGGTTGCGGGTGAATTGGCGAGTGCGGTGGTGGGGGAAAAAATTGATCCAGATCGATGCTCTGATACCAGATTGTTAGATCTAGTCTACGGAAGAGATCGGAGACTCATGGTCAAGGTGGGAAGAACTCGCGGAATTGCTGTGAGGTGCGATGTATTTCGAATTCGCATGAGCGTTTGAGTAATTGTGGCTAAGCGATTACATTCCAGTCACCGTGTCTCAGATCCCTCTCCTCTCTTCTTATACTCCTCTCAGGCGATGGTGCCGCTCTCACTCCTGGAGGCGGGCCGGTATCTTCCGTACTCTGGTACTGGGCCTTCGAGTACTTGGGCCGGCGGTGTTGGAGGGGTCAGGGTCGCTGACAGTCGAGCTCCCATCCCGGCCGTCGTCGACCTCGCCGTCCCGACAGCCATCAAGCTCCTCGTCCAGGTCGCCGTCAAGCTCGTCATCCTGGTCGACATCGAGCTCGTCGTCCTGGCCGCCGTCGAGCTCGCCGTCCTGGCCGCCGTCGAGCTCGCCGTCCCGGCCTCCATCAAGCTCGCCGTCTAGGCCGCCGTCGAGCACGCAGTCCCGACAGCCGTCGAGCTCGCCGTCCCGGCCGCCATCGACCTCGCCGTCCCGACATCCATCGAGCTTCCCGTCCAGGTCGCCGTCGAGCTCGTCGTCCCAGCCGCCGTCGAGCTCTTCATCCTGGTCGCCGTCAAGCTCGTCGTCCCGGCCGCCGTCGACCTCGTTGTCCCGACAGCCGTCGACCTCCCTGTCCAGTCGCCGTCGAGCTCGCAGTCCCGGCAGCCGTCGAGCTCCTCGTCCAGGTCGCCTTCGAGCTCGCCTCCTCGTACCGGTCTTGGTCGAGCTCCCCGTCCAGGTCACCGTCGAGCTCGCCGTCCTGGCCATCGTCGAGCTCGCCTCCACGTACCGATCATCAAATCAAAAACCAGATTTTGGGGCGACCCGACATGCCCATTGGCCAGCGTGGCCACATCCATTCTTTGAATGGGTCGACCCATGGCCCCTCAAATTGGCCTTGAGGCCATGGGAGCAAGGACCAAGGCCAGGTCCGGGTCGGCCCATTCTCATCCAGAGGTTATAACATACAATCCTTAACCATAGGTAAATAATGTTGCTACCCCAAATTATATGTGTGCATGAGCCCCAAATCATAAAATTTAGATACAACCTATAAGAAACAATACGCTTGACTAATAATTATCTTTTAAGTTTTTATTATTTCTATAATAACGTGTTGAGAAACAATGCATTGGCATAGCCCTAATGATGAATTGTTTCTCAGGAGTAGTTCTAAGGCGTCTTCTTTTTTTGAACAAAGAGAGGGGTGCCAATTTCATTCCATCTCAGCTACATAGAGATGTAACAAGTACAATGTCCTGGATAGAGAAATTTTGCAAAACAGAAATTACATGGCAGTCTGAGCTATGTGCTGAGTTGGTACAAATGAAGATAGGTTGACGCAAGGAATGCCTGAGCACCTGATTCAGACATTCATGAGATACTCTGTTGAAATCCCTGCTCATATTGAAGACCTAGAAAGGCGATCTGCTAGTCATGTGAAGAAAGTTGGCAATTGTTTGTCGCGCATCCATGGACAAGAGGGTGATCCAACTTTCTACCTCCTACTTCTTTTGCAAGTGTTTGACTGTCTGTTGAGAATGTTGGCCTATCGATATTCAGAGTCTCGGCCACTTGACCCGCCATAAGTTCTTTGGTCTCCGCCTGAAAAAATGATGTTGCATATGCTTCAGCTACCTGAACCTTAACATTGTACTGCTAGTCGTTCACCTAAAAGCGAAGGAACAAACCTAGGCTGCATCTACAAAATGGGTTGCACCGTTGATCTGCAAGTCAGATGCAATTGTCACACCCTGAATTGGGGGCTTCATTAAGTTTGCCTTCACTTGCACTGTGTTACTCCACCAGCATCATCATGTTGCTCTAAATTGCTCCGAGAGAGCTTTTGCCAGGAGAAGAATCTAGTACGACTCTGCATTTTTCCTGTCGAAAAGAGCATCGTTTCTAGACTTGCAAATGCACCAAATAAAAGTTAGCGCATTTTGAATGGTGGCATAGGGATGATTACTGTTAAGTAACCTTACAACTACTTGTGTTAAGGAGTTACAGTTTTGAATAAGCAAGTCAACACGAATATACCAGGGTGGCAAGAACCAAGCAGCCTTAGCAAATGGGAAAGTGAAAAAATAGGTGGATATCATCCTCCTCTAGGCCACATTTGCAACAACGTTTGCTAATGTGTTTGAGAATCTCCCTTACCTATTGGTAGTGCTCTGCGGAGAAATCGCCAAGCAAGCACATGAATCATTGGAATGATCTGCTTCCTTTTCGATATTTGATTTAGTAGCTCCCTTGTTTCTGTTGAAACCTATAACACTTTTTTTGCTAGTGGATCATGAAGCCCTTCCAAGCCATGAAAGACCGCAAGGGTCATCTGAATAAACAAAGAACCATAGCACCTTAGTGTTATGTATAATTATTTTAAATGTTAGTCATTTTTATCATAGCGATATTTCACCAATTTGTCTAATCTCGCCATGCGGGTCACTTGGTACTTCACCATTATTTTTACTTTTTAGGATAGCTGTGCTTTATTTTAGTGACTTGGCAAGGTACGTACCTCACAATTGGTCGGTTGTCCATGTGAGCTCCATGTGAGCACCAAAATATCTGACTATTGCCACTTGCTTACTGATGAGGTTTCCTTGATGAGCTTGGTCGATTTCCTAGGGGTTTTACTTCAAGTCTTGTTGGCTCCTGACGGATTTGTAATTTAAATCCTAAGCTCCATTCTTTTACTTGTGGGCTTTAGGTTTATGAAGGGTTTGGGTCCATTTGATTGTAAGTGTCAAATGTGACTTTCTCATTTCCCTCTATGGCTTTGATTGAGTTCATTTGAGTGTGAGTGTCGATTCGAATCAAATTAATGAGTTGGCTACTTCTTTTATTTGAATTTGTCTAGCTAGTGGGCTAGTAATTGTTGTCTGCTACCTTGTATCTTCCTCTAGATCACCTGATCTTGCTTGTTGCCTCTACTTCTTGTCCTTTTGTTCTGTTGTTGCCTTTGCTCTCCTCCCAGGTTGCCTCTGATGCATGATCTTGACCCAAGTGTGATTAGTCCCTAAGTTGGCTCTTTGAGTTTTTTATGAATTTTCCCTCTAGCACAAGTGTGCTTGATCAGATTCCAATTCTGGTCAGACCATAGCCTTGTTCAATCAACAAATGCCACACCTAAGGTGTTGGCTACATTTTAACCCTAACCCCACTCTCCTTTCTTTGTTAGTTTGTGATTTTGCAGGTTTTGAAGATCAGAAGAAATCGGAGAGATACTAGTTAGAAATAGTGAAATTTTTATTTTCATTCCTTTGTAATTTTTATTTCTTGTATAAATTCCTTGTAATTATTTTGGATTTTTTACCTAGATGAGATATGTAAGTATTCTATAACATTACTTGTTCTTGTAATTTGATGTATTTCTTGTAATCTAATATTTTGTGATGGAATACAATGGTTTAAAAGCTTTGCTTAAATACCTTCTATTTATTTGCATTGTTTTGTAGTATGGTTCGGGTTACCGGGCGAGAAATCCGGTTACCGCCCGGTAACCGGAAATCCCGAGCACCCCCGGTAAAGGGCCTTACCGGGCAAAAAATTTCGGGCCTTTTTGAATTTTACCCGGCCCAGTTAAGGATTTGCCTAGTACGCTCCTGTGCAAAACCTAGCGCCGCGTCCCTCACTCCCCTCGTCTCCTTTTCCACTCGTTTCCCTCTCCTAGGCGACTTGGCGGCGGCGGACTGCGGCGGTGGTGTGTTGGGAGGGATCGTCGGCCTCGTCTTTCAAGGTGAGATCCATGACCTCGTCTTGCATCAGCCGCCGATCTCGTCTTGCGTTGGCCGCCGGCCTCATCTCTCGTTCTCTCGATTCCCCTTTCTATCAGGTTGGAGAGTGGAGACCATGCCCGGTCGTGGAGAAGATGAGACCAGCAAGGGCGGTCTTGGCAGGGGCTGGGGGCGAGGTAGAGGAGAGCAAGGAGAGGAGGCATCTGCTGTTGTTGGTAGAGGCAGGGGCCAAGGTCGTAGCGGTGTGACCCTCCCCGTCGGCCACGGACCAGATGCGTCCGTCCCTCCATGGAGAACAAGCATGCCGGAGTTGCGGAGTGGAAGCGGGTTTGCCGTGGGCGAAGCTGGTCAAGGTGGCATAAGCAGAGGCCCAGAGGTTCCACTACCGGTGCCAAATCCGACGATAGGTAATGCAAATGACATTCAGAATATATGGTGTCATGGCAAATCACTAAATGGAAATGGATGGGCATGTGGATATTGTGAGGTTACTCGAAAAGGTGGGGGTGCAACCCGGTTCAAGCAACATATAGCTGGATTGGGGGTTGATTGCTTTTCTTGCATGAATGTACCTCACCATGTAGTTGCTGTTTTCCGGAAGCACATAACCGAAGGACGGGCTAAGAGGAGGAAGACCAAGGAAGCAAAGGTAAAAGTGGCTGAGGAGATCAATCATGCTTCAAATCAAGGTTCAACCCATGGTTCAAATATCTATGATGATAATGAAGAGGACCGGGCACTCAAAAGGCCCGTTGAAGAATCATTAGCTTATGGTCATAATGGGCCAGCCACGGTTAGAGGTGGTACAGCCGGCAGTTCCGGGGGTGTCAAAGACTTTTTTGATGTTGATTTAGCATATAGCAAGACTAGGCCGCAACAAACAATAGAGGCTTGTATTAATAAGTTGGAATATTCAACAAGAATTGGGAAGGCTTGGTCAAAGTGGTTTCATGCTAATGACATCCCGGGGCACAAAGCCAATTGTCCTTACTTTGTAGGGGCATTGAAACTGACCCAAGACCTTGGCAAAGGTGTGCTTTCCCATTATTATTTCTGCCATCATATTATTATTATTTCTGCCATTTATTGCTGCCATCATATTATTATTATTTTTATTTTTGTTGGCTTACAAATATTATTTTTGCTGCAAAGGTGTGCCTCCCCCAAAAGGGTCAGATATTGATGGGATTTATTTGCATCAAAATTATGAAGAGCTGCAGCAATATGTGACCAAGTTCAAAGATGATTGGCCTACATTTGGTGTTACTATCATGACAGATTCGTGGACTGGCCCTTCTCGGATGAGCATTATAAACTTCATGATCTTCTCGAATGGGCGTATGTACTTTCACAAATCTGTTAATGCCATTGGACACATGCAGAATTCTCAATTCGTGTATGAGCACATCGAACAAGTGATACTAGAGGTAGGTGAGGATAATGTTGTTCAGATTGTGACCGACAATGGATCCAACTTCAAGAAAGCATGTCTAGACATTCTTAAAGTGTATCCACAAATTACATGGCAGCCATGTGCGGCACACACCATAAACCTCATGTTGAAGGATATTGGAAGCTTTCCGGAGATTGATGCGGTGGTAAGTAGTTGTAAGAGAATCTCAAGATTCTTGTACAATCATTCCACTTTGCATTCTGAAATGCATGAGGCCATAGGTGGAGAGTTGGTGCGACCAAATGCAACAAGGTTTGGAACTAACTTTATGTTCCTGCAAAGCTTTTGGGTTAAGCAAGAAAAATTTAGAGTGTGGATGACATCTCTGAAGTGGAAAAATAGCAATATGGTTTCAGACCCTGATCATGATTACACATATGATTGCTTGCTAAGTAGGAAATGGTGGGACAACGTGAAGTTGGTGCTAGATGTGATTGGCCCACTATATACTGTTCTTCGATTTGCTGATTCACAAAAACTTGGGTCCCTCTCTGGATTTATGTCACAGATGATGAATGCTAGGCAGCATATGGATTCTACCTTTTTGAAAGAAGATCTTGACAAAGACAAGTACCTCAAGGTGCTGGACAAGAGGGAAGGACATCTATACAAGAACACATTGATGGTTGCAGGTATAATTGCTTATTGTTTGCTGCCATATAATTGCTTATTGTTTGCTGCCATCTTATTCTTATTGTTTGCTGCCATCTTATTCTGTAGCCGCTGTTCTTGAACCTACGGGGCACTACAAGTACAACTTTGGAACAAATCTCAAAAGCATGAAAGCACTCACGGATGCACTTAAAAAGGTTACTACAGGCGAGGAGTTCATGAAATTGATTCCTGAAATTGACATGTACATTAATTTTAGAGGGGCTTTCGGAGGAGCATATCCAGAACATGCAGCAGGACGTGTGTCTGCAACTCAGTGGTGGGTAACATTTGGAGATAGCACACCATTGCTTCAAAAGCTTGCTCTTCGGATTGTCTCTCAGTGCATCTCTTCAAGTGGTTGTGAGCGCAATTGGAGCTTATTTGCTTTGGTGCATACACAAGTGAGGAACCGTCTTGGTTTTGAAAAGCTACACAAGATGGTGTTTTGCCACCACAACCTCGGGATACGAATCCGAGAAATTCTTGATGGGGCAAAAGAGAAAGAGGTTGATCCGTGTGCGGTATTGATGGATGTCTCCCTCTATGATATTGAAAACCCAATCATGGATTGGTTGGCCCACCCAGTGGATGAGTCCACATCTTCAATGGACGAGCCCTATGATGTTGGTGGTTATGATTCACCTTCTCCAACGGTGTTAGAAGTGGCCCAGAAAAACAGATGGGTGGATGGCGAGGAGGAAGATGAGGTGGATGGAGAGGGGAAGATGAGGCGGATGGAGAGACGGATGGAGAGGAGGAAGAGGAGGATGTGTTTATAAAGGTGAACACGGTTCTAGTTAGTTTATATCATTTTGTGAAAGGCAATCTGCTTAATACTTGGTAAACTTTTGTAGATAATAATGTTGAGCTGCCTTCTGGTCACAAACCTTCGGTCCGCAAGTCTACTAGGAAGAGAAAGATGAGCGCCAGGCTATTGTCTGAAATGAAACGCAAAGAAGGTATCTTTTATGCTGCCTTTAATTTTATTGCTTGCTGCTATGTAATGATGATTTTATTGCTTGCTTGCTTGCTGCTATGTAATGTCTGAAATGAAACACCATGTAAATAATGTTGACTTGCTGCCATGTACTTGAAAAAAGACTGAATATTTGCTACGAATAATTGTACTTGCTGCCTTCAATATAATGTAGACAAACACTATGTAAATATTGTTAACTTGCTGCCATGTACTGGAGCTATGAATACTGTTTGAATTATTTAGCATCGATATCTCACTGTCCTGCTTCTCTTTGTCTTCCTATGTTTTCTTATTGTTATACATGACTGCCAGAAGCTGCGAAGAAGGTTTGAAGATGGAGAGTTGGACTCTTGTTGCTTGAGTCTTTGGACTGCAATAAACATCTCATAAATTGTTTTGGTGCTCTAACCATTAGATGTAGTATGTCCTTCAATGCTTCTTTAGGTGCTCTTTTGCTGAATTGTAGCATGGACTGTAATATGGACCATAACGTGGACTCTGACGTTCTTTATGTGTTTCTTTTGCTATATGTGATATATGAACTGCTATTATTATGTACAAACTGCCTAGATGCTATATAAACAAGCAAAATGCTGCCGAAATTTTCAATTTTGTGACAAAAAGCTTTGTTTTCTGCACTCTGCACTTTTCTCGATATTTCCTTGGTTACCGAGCGGTTACCGAAATTACAAAAAATCCCAGGAATTTGAATTCAAAATTTGGAATTTGAATTCATCCGGTAACCACTCGAGATTTCTCGGTAACCGCGGTTACCGGAAATCCCGAGCACCCTCGGGAAAATTTCCCAGTTCGGTAACCAAAACCTTGAGTATGACACATGTCATGTATTCGAATTCAAATATTGAAGTTTCAGTTCAAAGTTTAAATCTTTGGACTTTCTATATCAAGAATGAGATAAGAATAAAGAATAAAACATCTATTGATGACTTTCTTTTGAATTGTTGGTTTTAAAATATATTTGAAATAATTTGAATTGAAATATAGGTGTTAGCTTGTTTCAACACTATGCGAGATGTGTCCAAATCATTGACGTCGTCGAGTGTCAATCATCTTAACTCCCTTATTTCACAAAAGCATAAAAATTCTTGTGAAATTCCAAATGCATGAATGCAAATATGGACAATTCTAAATTCTACCACCCGGAATCCTATAACTGCAAGTTCTCACATCTAGCCACTGCTCCTCGGTGAGCAGGAGCTTGCCCTGGTCACGCAGCGGCTCGGTGACTCGAGACGGTCCGCCGTTGCCTTCAGCCGACCGGTGACCTCCTCCAATGACATCTGAGAAGTGTTGAGGAGGGTCTAGATTGCCTGTGCAATCTGCGAGAGCCTAGGTAGCACAACTCACAAGAATTTCTCGACGACTTCAGTTTCGTCGATAGGTGCTCCGAGCGTGGCGTGGTTTGTGGCGAGGTTAGTGAGGCGCGGCGCGAAATCGTAAACGGACTCCCCGTCGCGGAACGAGGTCATCTCAAATTCCTTCTTCGGCTGATGCACCTTGCCCTTCGGCACGTGGTCTGAACCAACACACATGGCTCGGATCACCTCCCACGCCTCCTTTGACGTCCGCTTGACCGCCAAGCCGGCCATCGACCTCCCGCCTTCTAGCCTCGCGGTGGTGGTGAAGGAGAACGGCGCTACGGCTGGTGAGGCGGATTGCGGGTACCACCCTAAACTGGAGCTGACATCTCTCAGGATCCTCCTAACTTGGCTCTTATACAATGTTAGACTTAGCTCTGTGGGAGGGTGTTTATTTGTTGGGTGCAAAAGCTACTTCAGTATATAGGAGTATAAGTTCAGCTTGGATCAGTTCTAGAGCTTTCTACATATATTTTACTACACCTAGCTTTCTAGAGCATTCTACATCTAGCTTACTACTAACACATTCTAGCACCTATTAACTTAACTCCTAAGTAATGATTACTTTCACAAGGTCATGTACGTGGTATTTTTGTCTATGTGAGGAAGAAAGACATGAAAACGTAGAGGGGTAGACTCTCATGCAAGAGTCAAGATTTAGGCGTGCTCCTAGGCAAATTTAATGAATGTGAGGAAAGAGATAGAGAAGGTTGTACAAACTAATAGTTTTATAGTCAACCTTATATAATAATTTTATAGTCCATCTTATTATGTAAGTCAATTAATGGTAGCTATAAATGACAAGGCAATCTCTTATAATCAGCAGCTGACTATACTATTAACCATACTTTTAGTAACCATAATTTTAGTGGAATACACCCACTGCCAATCTTGTTTTCTTAATTCGCATGATGTCAGAATGACAGGCAGGTCTTGCACGTGGTTGTTATTAATTTTAAAAAAATGTGCAGATCACTGTGGGAGTGCGGGATACCGTATATGGGCTTCAGCGGATTGGGCTCACGGATTTATCACCCTGAACACGATTCACGGGCAACCAAAATTACTTAGCTGCCAGGTCAAAAAGAAAAATTACTTAGCTGCCAAGGTATTGTAGATTGATATGACAAGCGTCAGCGTAATGTCCAATTACAGGTGATATAACAGAACTAAAAAGTCTGCATTTTCTGAAAACAGTAGGAAACTGAAACTGCAGCTCCGTATAAAGAGTCCAGACATCCACGCTTACATCACTGATACACTACATCGTCGTCCCTCTTGTTTGTTTACACCACGCACACAAAAAAGTCGCTTTGTCTTACCCTCCGCCCTTGCAAACTGGATACAGAAAGTCTAGGCTACAACAACCACGATGACAAGGAAGATAAAACGAGCTACAACATAGAGGAGGAAAACACGCTTAAAATCAGCCTTCTCACGCCCGTTGGAAAGCCACGGTGCACACCTGAGACCCCTCGACTCCGCCAAACATGATGGTAGGGTACGTCTGGACGTGATCCAGGTACCGGAAGATCTCGTGCACCCCGCTTGCACCTCCGCCAGCGTCCTCCTTAGCGAACTTCTGCGCGCTGAAGTCTTCTACTTCTTGCAGGAGCTCGTCCTTTGTGTGATTACATGACGTTACGACCTTAAGACAGACACAAGCATAAGTTTCAGCTCTAGGGGACAGCGGTATAAGACAGGAGTTTCAGAGAGTTTGCACGAGAAAGTACTGACCACAAGGCCACCAGGTTCAACCAAGTTCGATACTGATTCCCAATACATCACTCTGAAGTAAACAACACCATCAACAGAGAAATGTTAACTCAAATTGGTACTGGGATAATTGAACGATGCTAAAGCTATCTTTAATATAGATCGGAACCATATAGCCCATTAGACAATTCTGTATGTGCACTTAACACATTGGGCGATGAAATACAACTCGTTGATGAGTTGTTAACATCAACATGGTGTGCTGGTAAGCGGTAAAAATTGTCTATCTACTGCACGATGCAGATCTGAAACTAAAAAAAAGAAGGCTAAAACTATAAGATCTTTACAATTGCAGGGTGCCAACAAATAAAACTATTCAGACAGGTGAACTAGTGCTTTCAGGTTTCCCGCTATTCCAATTCTAGTATGCAATAATTTCACATTCGGTAGTCACATTTCACTGAACATATCAACTAGCATCGCACTGTACTTTCTTTCTGCAGCTATGATAATCATGGAAGTGAGCAAAAAACGAAATAGGCAACATTAAAGGGGTGGGATCGTCCAGAATGACAAAGTCGAAGTTCGTGTACCTTTTTGCACGTCCGTCAGGATGCAATCCAATGGCATCCAATGTCCCTTTATCAGTAATGATTTTAAATTTCCTGTCTAACTTTGTCTCAAGTACATCATCAACCTGATAGAGATAGAAATATGAGTCATTACAGTCATCAAAACACTACTACACTAAATACTCAATAATCATTGTGAGCTTTTGTCATCCGTATCTCTTAACCGGATATGTGAGGCAAAATGTAACAAATTCAAGAAAAAAATTTAGTCAAAAGAATTGAAATGGCAGACATTCTGAAGGAACAGCACGCAGCTGCACTAAATTAGTTGTGCAAGAGCAAGTCCAGTTAGCAGGAATAGCAGTAAACATTCAAGAGTAACATAGTATTCACCGGTTTGAAAACTTTGTTCGTCCATGGCAAGGACAAAGTCAATATCTTGCAAATTACCACTAGATTATTGATTTCTACAGTACATTTGTTTAATTCATGTAATTAATCTTCTTTTATGTGGAACTTTAGGCTGAACAAATCTTCTGCTTGAGAAACTGCACTTTTTGTTGATATTATCCATCAACTATCAGACATTATAGATGGTGCGATCAAAAAATGTAGTCTATATTCCCTTGTGTATGGTCTTCCTTGCTTGTACATTCAGAGATGTTAGAAAAATCAGTAAACAAAATCGACTTGGGTAAACAAGTTATATAAATTTTTAGTAAATGTTAGTGCTTTCTACGAGGATGCAAAGATGCTTCTCTTTTAGCTAAGACATGTGGAGAATAGTGAATGTAACAATTGTTGTCATATGCCCTTGCCTTTTGAAGCTGCAGGACATTTAAAAAACGTTAAGTCCCAGCTAAGAAACTTAGAATATAATAACAAAGTGTAGACTTCCTGCAAACATATAGCTTAAGTGGTGAAGTTTGATTGGCTGTAGATTGCAGAGGACGGAGAAACCTCATTTGAATATAGTATACTAACCAAGAAATTTATAGCAGTGAACCCATCGCGAGCAGCAAGGTTTCTTGCAAGTTCAATGGCTCCTTCACTGTAGTCACTTCCTGTTAAGTCTGAGAATCTGAAAAAACAGAATATCATTTATGAGCAGTCATATGATCTTCAAAAGAATAATAAGAGAAAGTTTTGCATTTGGCTTTCAAAATACAACCATTTTCGCTTTACTGAAAACAGATATAGAATTGGCAACAAAGATTTCAACAGTAGCAATTTATAAAGTCAAGAAGACATTCTCGCAATAAACAATGGACAAACTACAACCTTGATTCACACACCTTAACTTTTGTTCTACAAAGGTATCATTGTGATGTTCTGCACACATAACTGAAGCTATATAATTGTTTTAATAAACTACGCACATGATCGCATCACTATTCAATCACTATTCAATGTGATAATAGATGAACTAGCATAATTAGTTCAATATACCCTTACTATATGCAATGGATATAAAAAATAAAACATGTATCATATCTCATTGTGTAGTACCCCTGCTTGGCAAGTGCTTGTAGAAGGAGGCCGTTCCCAGTTCCAAGATCAAGGATAGGGTAGTTGAAGAAGTGTTTATCATCAACTTCACAATTATTGTTGTCCTTAGACGATGAAATACCTCCTTGGATAAAGTTCGCACATAATTTTTTTGTCCAAATAGCAACAGTATCCATTACATCTGCACCGAACCTACCAAAAGAGAAATGTTCTGCTCAGTGCCCGAAAAAAACGATGAAGAACTTGAGGCACTCATTATACTCCAAACGCAATAGCAATGGGAAGCTTAAAAATAAATGAGGCATTCAATAATTTCCTACAAAAAAAACTTGAGTATTATATCAATGTCAAGTACGTAAGTGAAATAGGTCATTTTGGTGTGTGCGCATGTGTGTCTTTTGGATGGATTCTGAGTTTGAGGTGCTAAAAATGAGAAAGAAAGCATGCATGCTGAATGGCTCATTGACATTTTTCTAATGCATGTATAGGTGAAAAGAAAATACATTTTTAAAAAAATTGGTCTATAATACGGGTGAACCAATGACTAAATAAAAAATCGAACTATAAAAAATATAAAATAATCTCATACCCTAATAAAAAATAAAGCTAATACTTTGCAATATGTACTATTCGAATTTCTAAATTATACTGATTTTTATATGGTGAGAACACTTAGTGTTAATAATTTTGTTTTTATTATAACAATCGATATGATATCATACATTTTTTATATGACTATTTTTATTATACAAAAAGTCGAAAATTTTCACCATATTTCTCCAGCATGCCCATGTTCCTGAAAATTTGATAAATCTTGTGAATAAGAAGCATCCCAATAACTTTGCAGGCCCAACAATGAACCTTCAACCTCCGGAGGATCTTGGTCATCTTTATCAGAACTGTTACGACATGTTAAAAAACACCATTAGAAATTATACACTCATTTACAAGTTCGGTCCATTTAAAATGTATCTACCATCTTCTAGATTATACAATTTATATATTTAGTTAGTATTTTTAGTTAGAAACATATTGTGAAAGTGTAACTATATCAATTTCTTAGCTTCATCCCATAGCTAGACTCAATAAGAATGTGCTTAATATGATATGTTAGGACAACAAGCACAAGAGACCAATTATCGGTTTGTATGGCAGCCCTACTACACATATATGAAAACCTACGCACTCGTAAGATGAGCACACTCTCACCAAATGGAATAACTCAAGTCTTTATTTCACAACTAAAATATGGTACAAAACATCTCTTGGAGGCTACCTTTCTCCACTATGCCATTCCCATGGCGATTATTAAACCCTCATACTTGTAGCTCATCCTCATGCTTCCTTATTGTTTGTCTTACTATGGTTACATGGGAGACACAGACAAATTTATCTATAGGGAATGACACATTTAGTTATCCTTGTATAACATTGTTGACATGTAGCAAGCCATACACCTAAACTTTATAAAACACTATAAAAATATCTTATATCAAGATATGTTTTACCAATTTCCATGAGAAAAGATAATAATCTATTCTTGAACATTCATGACAAATATCTAAACCTCTTATAATTTTCTCAAGTCTTCTAGCAGCTTCTTACTTTGCCATGGAGAATAACTCTAGTGTCATCAATGGCAAATATCTTGATCTTTTTGAGAGCTCATAAATATTTTAGAATGTTAAGTATGCATCGCATATCCTTCACTTAATCGACCCGTATGGCAGCTAAATGAGCAACCTCTCTACCATATCAAACAATACTGTTCCTGCACAAATGATTAGATCTACAGTACATCCTAAACTCGCCATCGCTAATTCTGTATTAATAGGACGAGCGGGAGCATGTTACCAGTAATCGGAGGCAGCGGATGGGAAGTTGGCGGCGGCGGTCGCCGCGGCGAGCACCTCGGCAGCGTCAGCGTAGCGCTGATCGTCGTCGAGCGTGCTCCCGTAGTCGCTCCGCACGGACCAAGAGTCTGCCGCCACCGACCTCTCGTCGTCCGAGGCCATCTCCAGGCCACCGCTTCCGCCTCCGCCCGCAGTGACTCCGGCGCCGGCGCCGGGGAGCGGCAGCTGGGGCCGAGGCGGGGTACCCTGCGGAAGCTCGGGCTCCTCGGGCGACAGCCTGATTCCAGCCATTCGGATCGGGCGGGAGATCGAGGTGAAGGTTGCCGCCGCCAAGCTCCTCCTAAGGTCGGGGCCGAGCTCCTATGTTTCAACGGGAGAGACGCGAAGCAGATGGAGCGAGATGGGCTCGATCCAGGTCAAACAGAAAGGAGGGGTAAATTCGTCATTGCACGTGGGCCCGACCTGTCAGGGGCAAAAATGATATGGTTGCACGTGGGCTCAATGAAATCAAATCGGCGTAGGCAGCCGATCGCTCCCATTATCCACTCATAGTATTCTTCTAGAGTCCGAGTTGCCATCGTCAGGGTCTTCAGCGTCGAAAATCGGCACCACAACCTTCTTCGTAACCTTGACAATTAACATTCTACTCATTTGTCTTCGCTTCAAGTTCGGTGAACATCGCATCCATCTCCTCCTGCCGCTCTCACTCAGGGAGGATCTAGGAGTCCCCACCGAGTGCAACGTTTCCTAGATTACTTGGCGGGCTCAGCGATCGGTGGACGAGGGGGCGGCAAGATCGATAGGGGTGGGGTGCGTGGATGGGTCGAGGAGACCATGGTTGGTGTGGCTGCGATGATGAGCCAACGAGCGTGGGGACATCGGTTAGAAATGGCAGGAGGTAGCGGCGAGAGATTTCGAGGGAGAACGGTAGCGCGAGGCACCCCAAATTCGGTGAGGTCTGGCTTTTCACGCGTGAGCGATTTAACGACAATGGTGTGCATGAAGGGAGGTGGTGGTCCCAAACTCACGGGGTGGACATGGAGAAACGTTGGCGGCGACAATGACGTCGAGGAGCTTTCGAGGGTGAGGAGAGGGAAAAGGTGTCATTAATAAGAAACTGGCTGGTGAGTTCCCTAGTACACCTGCAAGAGAAGAAACTCATTGGGTACAATTTAGGGTTCTTCATGTCTAAAGTATGCCTATTTAGAGGCCTGCCTGGTTGCTTTTTATGCCCGTGGACCTAGAAACATCGGTTTAGACGTCCCGCTTGAGATTTTTTATGCTTAAAGGGAAATTGTTTATGTGCATCGAAAATGCATACCCTCTTTGGGGTCTGTCAATTTTCGCCACCCAAATCTAGCCAAAACCCTGCCCCTTCCCTCCCACCCTTGCCCGCTCGATACAGTGGGCGGTGAAGGTGATGAGTGTGGTGAATTGACGGACATGACGGTGATGAGTGTCTTATTGCCCTTGGGGATTGTGCGTGCGTGTCCTACACTCACCCACGTATCACGAGCTTTTTGGTTGTTGTTGTGCGTGTTTTGGCAAGCTCGTTTTGATGGTGGGATGATGGGCATTTACAAGATGAAAAATCTGAGACCACGTAGACCAGGTGAGGGGGCAGCCATAAGCTTTGATCGGTCTATAAGTTTGCAAGTAGTCGGAAGAGACCTTTACCGCTACATGCGCAAACGTTGCGTTATTTATATATAATTTTTTATTGAGTAAATTCCATTTTCGGACCGTATATTATTCGTCACAACGAGTCCCACACAAAAACGTCATCTAAATGGAATGTCACATTCCACGAGATTTTACAACTGCAACTTTGATTCGAATCCCGTTTAGCTCCCACACCCATCCTGACAAGATGGGCTCACCTATGTGGCCATCTCTTCTTCCTCTTTCTTCACCAGTGGCATGCCACATCCAGAACCCCGTCTTGTTATCTTCCAGCATCCTCTATTCTCACCTAGTAGTAATCTATCAATCTAAAGTCGTTGACGCCCATCAAAATCATCTAGGGGTGGTGCCAACGCTCTTCAAAACCCTTAACACACCTAAGCTACCACTAGAAGTTCAGAACTGATATAGTTTTCACCGGACACAATAACCGCTGGCGCCTCCTATACAGCTAGAACAAAATCCTATCCTGGTAGATATCCAGCGAATCGATGATCTTCTGTAGTAGCAGCTTCCGATGTAGCCGGTACCTGTGTATTCCAGTCGCAGAAGGTGTACAGTTAGCAAGCCAGTGCATAAAGAATATACACATGCTTTCCCAAAGAGAAACTTCGTGGGAGCAATGTCGTAAAGGTATCGTTAGCTAGTTGACGTACTTGATTGCAATTTCACGTGTTTTCCTGATAGGCTCATCAGAATCTGGAACATACAACAAAAATCCAGTTTCAGTTGGAGACATTCGCGGGAAGCACCAATGGAAGCTGAATGCTAATAGGGATCAAGAAGCAGGTTACCTAGAATCTGCTCGTCTTGTTGGATCGTGGTCGAGAAAGACTCCGACATCTTTCGGCATTCTTCTTGCAACGCCTGAGCGGATTTTCTTTCGACGCTTGGTATGGCAGGAAGGTCGCCATCTGACCACGTGGGCAACGTTCTAGCTGCTGCCACCACTCCTCCATCGACAAAAGTACTTTCTCCCGAGGTCAATGCAGCTGCAAGTGAAGACACACAGCATGTTAAATCGTTGCGAACCGAGCCACCATCCTTGCAAAATGATTCATAAGGAACTTTGTGCTTCCTACCGTTGTGGTAGAACTCATCATTCAAACCAGCTATGTTGAAGACGGATAAGAAGGAATCCAGATGAATCTTGGCAGGGCTCGAGAAGTTTATAAGCTCCCAAGGATTCTACAGAGTTTGTTGTGTAAAGGCCACGTAAGTTCAAAAAATGCACCACAGAGGTACTATAATAATGCCAGCCTGCTAGGTAGTGGCGGTGCAACATGTCTGAATGCTAAAGTTGTTTCCTGTAAGAAGGATCTTAATCTCAAGTGATACAAATCCAGCTGACGAAGTATTCCTTAGTATCGACAAGTGGGAAAGTAACATCACTACAGAACTTGCATACAAGGAAATAAGAATTAAACTCAAAAGCATATATTACCGTTGGTGATGAGAAGCCATATCTTTGCATCAACGTGCTGTTTACCGCACTCATATAATCAATTGTCATCTGCACATGGTCCGAATATAAAGAATGCATTAAAAAATGTGGTTTCAAAATTTTGGGAGAACAGACTGAGAATAACATACTTTTTGCGAGTGACAGAGTAAGGTCATGAAAAGAACTAGGAGTGAACAGAATACTGAAATATCAGTCAACTCAACCTACAGGCAATAGAACCTGTGAAATTTGTATTTAGAAAAACTACCTAGCACCATGGGTGGGATGCAAGCACATAAGCAGCTAGCCAACTAAATGACAGCTCAGTTCGCAGCTCCACTCGCACATTATTAAAAAGGCAGAGGACTACAAATGAACCTGCCAGCGATCGACCTTGAGATAAAATGATTTCTCCTTTCAAGTGCTATACACCATTTTTCTATCTACAGGACACAAGGATTGCCCCTCTGAAAGCAGAAAAATAAGTGGTCTGCAACAAAGGTGCATCTGCAGCTTGGGCACTGACTTTGTACACAAGGAAGTCAAGTACAGTCTACTCTTTAAATGGTACCTCGTCTCCTTTTTTGACAGCACGCCCAGCCTTAATCATAACTTCAAGCATACGATCTTTGAAACGCCAATGCAGGAAACAGTTAGCATCAGGTGAGTGATTCAGCATATCTGGAAAGAGAAGAAGAAGAATCGTAAGGCATGTTTGAGGCTTTGAGCCTCACTGTTTATAATCAGAAGACAAGAATGTGCTAGCTGCAAGAAGTCAGAACGATGCAGTTTTGAATTTTGTGACCGCGATCTCAAACCTATATGCTAGAACAATGTAACAACAAACAAACAAGCACAACAGTATCCAGCAATATAAAACAAAATAGAGTAAGTATTTACTGAAAGAGGTGCTGATTTCACACTGAAAAGGTAAATAGGAGAAAAAAAGAATACACAGGAATAAAATAAGTACCAGCATAAGGCGCTAGAACGTTTGCATCTTGCAAGAAGGCTCCCATTCTCATTTTTAAGTTGAAAGATCGAGACTGAACAATACTCAATGCCCAGAGAAATCTCTCATGGTCAGGTGCAAGACGCTTTAGCTTTAGAGGGATTGCTTTGTGCTGGACAATTACCCATCAAGCTAGTGTTAGAGGTATTAGGGTTTAGCAAAGTGGATAAAAAAGCACAAAGCTGTACCCAATGTTTCTGCCAAAAATCAACAGCTCGCTTCTGTTGTTTTAGCATTTCTGAGGACAGATCTTGGTCTTCCAGTTCCATCAGATCCTCCTGCAAGCCAGGCAGGTAGATTCATTCGAACTTAGGATCAGGTATGAGAAGCTTCCATCTTAAAAGGAACACGAAGTAGGAGTTTCGTTTTATTAGCTAGAGAATACCTTTGGTGCCAGAAGCAAGCTGGTGCATTCATCACCACTAGGCAAAAAGTCACCATATAACTGCCAAAAGTTCCCTTCTACGTCAAATGCATAGAGAAGAAGGCAGGCTAATCTTAGATCCCAATCCGTCTGCAAGAGAGTACAAATTACATCAGTCTGCAGTCTACATCTGTATTCATTATTGAAGCTTTGGCACTCAAATGAACGAAGAAAACAGGACTTGTTAAGTACTGATAGTGACAAACAAATAACCACATCTTCAACATATCAGAACTAGAGAGTACTGGACTCTTTCCAGGGTGTTCCACATAACCAAACAAATACATTTATTTGATGTAAGGACGCCACAAGCGGTTAACAAACTGAGTAGTATAGCAAAGCTGCTCATAAAATATACTCCCTCCGATCCATAAAAAGTGTCGCTCATTTTGTACTAAGTTAGTATAAACTTTGTACTAAGTGGGCGCCATTTTTTATGGATCGGAGGGAGTACAAGAAATCAGGGAAAAATCAATAGTTTGGTTTCCGTTTCCACAACATAATAACTCATCCATTTACCTCAGGATTTGTTGACTCCATAATATCAAATATAGGATGTCCTAGTGGGATAATGTCTGGAAAAAACATCCAAGGATGTTTCTTAGTTATAGTCAGCATGAGCTCCAGTGGAATCTCCATTATCACCTGGTACAATAAAAGGAATTAATATACATAGCAATAAATTATATATCATTGTGCAATTGAACTTAATTAATTATTCAAACAGCAACAAAATGCACGGCCAGCTGCATCATTACTTCTGACTAATAAATTATATATCATTGTGCAATAGTGTGGCATGCGCGTGACCATAACTTTTTTGGGTAAAAACATCAATGTAATATGGAATGGATGATCAAGTTGGTAGCAAATAAGGACCAACTTAACACATATGCCTATGGTTCCATCTGATCCAACTTGTGCGTGTTTATATTAGGAAAACTGGAACCGTGCCACTAGAATAAACATTTTGAAAAATACCAGTGGCTGGTAGAAATGTCCAGGTCCCACATGCCATTCAGACACCGATTTCCATATTTTAGAACCGCCAGCATTGCAGTGGCATGGTTCAAGTATTGTATATAAACGAGCGCCGTCATTACGTTGAAGGAATGCAGCCATCAAGGTTGTGAGGTTGTAAAACGCTACATTTGATAAAAGAATGTGTGTAGCATGACTAATTTAGTAATATTTACTTCATTTCTCGGTGATCGGCAAATACAACTACTACATCAGTACGCAATCTTCCGGTCGACAATTACACGCTCCAGTGAGCAACGTGCACCAAAATACTCGGCTGCGTACAATTTCGATTGCTTGTAAGCAGAAGCAGAAAGACGAACAGGACAGAGACAACCAGAGGCGCGATGAATGAAAGGAAATGTCGCTAGCTCACGTACCCTGGCTCTGCGGAGGGGCTCGACGTCCCGGGAGGCGTAGACCCCCATCCCGTCGGCGCCCTCGAGGAACTCGACCCCGTAGGCGCGCATCATCCGCGCGTACCCGATCCGGTAGAAGTCCGGGTCCGCCGCCTCCATCTGCACACAGCACAGCACACATTCCGCGCACAGCGTTCAGCAAGGCAACGAGCGAGCGGCACAACGCAATGGGAGGAGGGGGGGAGGCACGTACCTCGTCGGGGTAGGGCTCGTCCTCGTGCGGCGGGTCGAGGAGCCTGAGGGGAGGGGAGGCGTACGCTTCCGCCGCCGCGGCCTCCTCGACCGGCGTGGGCGGCGGTGGCGGCTCCCGGAGGCGCGGTCGTCCGGCGCGGGGAGGGTGTAAGAGGAGGGGGCGGTGGGTGGAGGCGAGGCGGCGGGGAGGGAAGGTGGGGGCCGGGAGGGGGAGGAGGAGCGGGGAGGCGACGGGGCTCGCCATGGGAAGAGCGGGGAGGAGTGTACAGCGGGAGAGCGTCAAGATGTTATCTGTTAAATTGGGTGTCCGTTACTTGCATCCGGTTCCGCTTTCGCTGCCGGAAGACGCATTCTTATTTTATTTTAGTTTAGTTTTCACCACTTGTAACAATGGGGAGTAAAGTTAAAAAAAAAACAATGGGGAGTAATATGGATTATGGAAGATGCATATCTTACTAATCTATGTTTTTACTATTGTCATAGGGTAAATTAACATAAAGAGACTAATATGGATAATCTCATTATTTATACTCCCTCCGTCCTAGATTATAAGACCCATCTCTAAAACCATGCAGTCCCAAAATCCCCCCACCTCTAAGACCCATTTGCATTAATTCCCCTTCAGTTATTGGATGGTTACGCTCTCCACCAATGCATGGAAGAATTGAGCCCCAATAAAAAACCACCTTGGTCCAAGATATTTGCCTATTGAGTCCTATAAACTAGGACGGAGGGAGTATTATAAACTTATCTTGTCTTGGAAACGTTATGTGATGATAACTAGCTATGTTAATTTATTTGTCTCTCTCCTCATTAATTAGTTGTCACGTCGTTTTTATTTAGGTGGCATGCATGTTACTATCTAAGTACTCTCATTATGGGTAGGTTAGGAGCGAGGAAAACATAAAGCATTAGGGACCTATTTTCCCATAGAAAAAGGTTCTTCTCAACTGGTTGTTGCATCAGCCGGGTGGAACATCATCGCCACGTCAGGTCTAGGCCCACCCCCACGTGTATCAAGAGTGGTCATTGCTTCCTTCATTTTGAAAGTAACAGCAGCGACTCGGCGAGGCATCAACGGCCAAAGTTTGATCCCACACACCACGCTAGCTCATATGGTCGGTAGCGGCTGTCGCAGAAGCGGGGTGGCCGTGACGTGGTCGAGGCGTTCTACGAGGTGAGCCTCAACTGCACAGCCAGTGCAATGCGCTCAGCCGGACCCCTTTGCGGAGAACCTTCTGACCATGTCCCTCCTGGACTGTCTCTCGGTCTCTCCTACCGTGTGCGATGTTGTGCTCTCTGCTGGACATTGAGCTCGGGGGGGGGGGGGGGGGGGGGCGATGAAAGAGTTATACCTCATTCCAATTATTGTGAGGGCCGAAGTACTAAAATGCGAAATTGCGAGGTGCGTCAATGTTGGAAATGTTTTTCTATAATGTTGGATGTGTCGATTTTTTTTTATTGCGAACGACAACTTTTCCAACATTTTGGTGAGACCAATGGAGATTTGTTGCATAACTTGTTGATTTTTGCTACATTGGTGTATCAAAAATGGTACGATTCGTTTTGCTACACGCCGCAAGTTTTTACTGATACACGGTAAAAATATTGCAAAGCGATGTCACAATTCAAAATGCTAGATACATTGAAAAAAGGTTACATCTGGATTTTTTTTTGTAACAGTGACCAAGTTTTGCAGCAATGATGGAGGACTATCCGCATGTGGACAGTCAAACCGGATGATGCTACTGCCCTCAAACACCTAGCGCACGCCTATTCCCATCCTACAAGAAGTGAAGAATACAGTTTCCTGCAGAAGAACTAAAAACTAAATACAAATTGCACCGTCACTACGTAGGTTTTGTTTACATACACGTCATAAAGAAATATACATCCAAAACATTGTTTTCTAGGTTTATGTACCAAATTCGGGGGCCTTCAATTTTTCTAATGTAAAGCATTTAGGAGAAAATACTGCTTGGTCTCCCGAGACCGGGTCTAGTTGACTCGGGCCCAGGAGCCAAAGCTCAATGTTTTCTCACCTTCTTTTTTATATTATCAGAAATAAAACACACAACACACACACACCAGAATCAGATTCCCCAGCTGGCTGAAGCTCACGTCGTCGCATAAATCTCACAATATATGTACAAACGATTTTATTTTATTTTGAGCTGCAAGATGATCCAAAACACTGATTCAGTTTCTAATGTGTCCAGATGCAGAACTGACTAACAATTCTCAAACCCAGCTAAAGACTGAAGACCCAAAACTCTGATAATAGCAGCAAATGGTGGTAATATCATTTGATCGTCTGCAGTCATGCACGAGATACAAAAAAGTCTATTTCACCTTTCCTAAAACCCCATCACCGATAGGAAATCGAGGAACTCGGAGCGCCGCTATCCTGCCTTTCTCAGTTATACCAACCTCGGTCCCTTCCTTCAGTTAACAAAAAAGAACACTCTTGCTGAGCCAGCAGTCTGTCAGCGCTGACCATCCCCTTTGGAACAGATGGTCTGTATTGTATTGTATCAACTCAACCGATGAAGTGATCAGTGGGACCCTTGGTGAGGCCGGCCACGCGTCAGCAGTGCGGCCCGTGGCCGTTGGTGTGGCAGCTTCCATTGGCCATACCATTGGCTTGCTTCTTCCCGTGCCCATTCTCGTGTACTGGGGGTGTCATCAAGGAGCCGTTGCCGAGTGCCTGTTTAGCAGCGACGGCGTGCCCATTGCCGCTGTCTCGCAGCACCTGGTCCAGCTGCCCACAAGACGCGGCAATCAGTCCTGCAGGGAACATTCAAGCAGCTTGTCAGTGTTTGTTCTAGCTTCCCACCGGACAAAGGTGGTTTCCAGTAAGTGTCAAATAGCTTACCAACAAACAGAGGTGAAGGTTTCGAGGGTGTTGACTTGAACTCCGGATGGAATTGGACGCCAACAAAGAATTGGTGATCGGGTATCTCAATGATCTGGAAATATCGGAACTACAATGGTGAATCAACCAGCATGGTGAAGCACAGGTTAGGTAAGAGATTCTTGGTTCTGTATCATACCTCCATTCTCTTTCCAGTCTCATCTTTGCCAACAAACTGAAGTCCCGCTTTTTCAAATGCTGGCACCATATCAGGATTTACCTGCGGACATGATTTTTTAAACAATAGATGTGGTAAAGAAGGGGTCAAAGGCCATGCTAACAAACCCAAAGAATTTATACATTGATATGGCTGAGCAAAGATTATTACAGACCTCATATCTGTGCCGGTGCCTCTCATCTACGAACTTGACATCACCACAGCTAAGTGACCGAAACAAAACTTATGAGTAATGTCAACACAGATAGCTATAACAGAGAACATGTAAATCTGTCAAGAGAATGTATGCACTCACAGCTTGGCAGATTTGCAGTCAGTAACCTCGAAAAATGTTCTCCTTGATCCAAGGCGCATGGTTCCACCCATATGAGTTGTGGAACCCTAAAAGAAATACTATCAGATTGAAGGAAACCATACCTAACTAAAGGCAGTTTTGCACTGACTAAATAGAATTAAATGCAATATGCTTGATACAGAAAAAAGTGTCCCATGTCTGCAGACAAATAATTGTCCCTGTAAGTTGGTGCTGCTTATGGCTGAAGGTGGTGTGTCATGTGTGTGTTCGTTTGCTAGTCTGTGTTAAGCTTGAAGATTACCTCTGGCATAAAAATAACACATGGGGTCTTCGTATTGGGATTAAATTCTGTGCTGTCCGCATCAGGGAAGTTCATAACATGACGTGCAAACTCTACAACAGCAAGCTGCATGCCAAGGCATATGCCAAGATATGGGACATTGTTTTCACGGGCATACTTAGCAGCCATCATTTTCCCTTTAACACCTCTGTCTCCAAACCCACCAGGCACTAAAACACCATCTGCACCCTGGAATGAAAAATCTTCAGACAAATATAAAATTGTAAATTTGGCAATATTTCAGGGCATAAATTCTTCACCTTCAATAATCTCCATGCTGTGTTGTAAGCACCAGGTGCCTACAAAATGTCAGCACAGACAGGTAAGGAAATACGGTACAGATTAAGCACTAAAGATACTACATACTAGGAGTTGTTCAAACCTCAGTGGCAGTTGAATCCTCAAGATCAGTGGAAGCAACCCAATTTACAACAAGTTTTTTGCGGCAAGAGACAGAAGCATGCAGAAGAGCCTACAAATAATGCAAAATAAAAAATCTTGCACAATAATGGGGAGAGAACAAGAGACAATTACCACAATGACCATCTCACCTTTAACACAGAAAGGTACGAATCAGATAGACCGGTGTACTTTCCAACCATAGCAATCCTGACCTGAAACGCGGTACATAACAATTGGGCATATGTAAAGGTTCCAGACAGATAAAACAATTGTGAAGGTCAAATGGAAAACCAACCTCATCCTGTAGAGTGTCATATAAAGTAGCTCTTGCCACCCATTCATCTAACTTCGGCTCCTGAGCAACGCTGCAAACATTACAAACAAGTATTTAGAATACCATATACCAGCATGGCATCTTTAGAAGATTTTTTTTAACCTTATCTTTAGAAGAAATTATCGATAAGGTACATGAAAACAAACCTTTCAAGATTCAGAACTTTAAGAATAGCATGATATGCTTTTTGGTCCTGAAACAGCAAGTGAATGTATCACATGGTGCACGGGCAAAAGGTACAATGGTGCATACATAGTGAGATGTGCTATTACCCTTAACAACAAAGGAATGTGCCAAATGTTCGAAACATCATATAGAGTGAAAATATTAGCAGCCTGCAAACAAAAGGAATTCAATATTAACAAGAGAAATTAGCTGCGGATGCACATTATACATTATTTGTTGCAGACAAGAATAATTTCAGTACCGGCACATGACAAAACTGAGAGAGTTTCTCTTTCACGTTTTCCTCCAGCTCCTGTTACCAATAAGCATGGAGAGAAGTTAATAAATCAGAAGAGGTTTAGAACAAATGGTAAAATTAGATGGGTTCACTGGCTAACCTTAGTACTGCGACAAGCTAACATATTTGGTGTGAGACCAAGTCCTCTCAAACCACGTACACTGTGTTGAGTTGGCTTAGTTTTCTACAATAATAATAAATAAAACAGTAATAAAATATATTAAATATGATGAATAGTTACGCTTAGTTATGGCAGAAAATCACAAAACAGCAAAGCGGAGACTAGCATTATGAATTGACTAAGATTACTTACCTGCTCACCGACAACATTCAATACCGGAACAAGACTGACATGTACCAAACAGAAATTACCAGCACCTGGCAGAAATATTGTTATTAGTACCATTATGGACAGGAAATTATAAAATAACGATGTAGGAATTGCAAATTCCTTACCAACACGATAGGAGAATTGACCTAGAGCTTCAATAAATGGCATCGATTCAATATCCCCTACAGCATATCATTAGGTTACAAGAAGATTAGAACTTCAAAATGAACTGGAAGCAAAGAATAAGGCTTCCAAAACGGGGAAAAAATATGTTAAACAGCTATTTATTGCCACCTATAGTGCCACCAAGTTCTATCACACAGACATCAGCAGGTCCCTCCTTGCCATCAACAGGAACCGCAGCAACACGCTCAATCCAATCTTGTATTTCATTTGTAATGTGTGGGACAACCTTAAAGGTAAAATTGATTAAATAGATTAGAATGCCGAGATATGTGCAACTAAAGTTAACAATTTCAAGTACGAAACAAGGATGAGTCTGGAGGAAGTGGCTTGTACCTGCACAGTCTTTCCCAGGTATTCTCCCTTCCTCTCCTTCTCAAGAACAGACTGCGATCAGCCATCAAAACATAATAAGTTAACCAAATAACAAGAACAGACTATGTTGCAACTCTTAGGAATATATTTAGAGAGGCACATGCTGGACATGCCATATTCTCAGTTTTTCACATACCCGTGTGCTTAAATTATAAGTTCTGTTGTGAATTTGTTATACCTATGGATACGAAAACGAGATATGTTCTTTAAAATTCTAAGGTGTTACAAGACATCAACGTCAAAATGTAAGAAGCATTAAATTATGTTTGATAGTTATGTAACATGAAAGTGGATAAGAAGCTAACGAAGCCTTGTATGACCAAGTCATGCTGTAAACATTAATAAATTGAAGTGATGTTGAAGTACGGCCAGCGTGTCAGCTGTACATTATCTAAGCCTGCTAGAATTCAACATAGCCCTCAACAAGGAGATGGAAATTTGCACACCTGGTAGATCTTTCCAGTAGTTATATTATTATCACGAGTCAGTTTAATATCGAGAAATCTCTCATAGTTCCCAAGATCCAAGTCCACCTGCAACAACAGAAGATGATATAGCATCAGATGAACAGATATGTGCTAGTATACACACACTGATGAATTGGTCGTAGTCCACTAGTCCTATACCTCGCCACCATCGTCTAGCACAAACACTTCACCATGTTCAAAAGGAGACATAGTTCCAGCATCAGTGTTAAGGTAAGGATCTGCACATTTGAGTGATCCGATTAGAACATGCCAAGCTTGCAAAGACAGAAGTAATCAAGTAAAAGCACTTAGCCAAGCAACAGCTAGCATTGCACCAATACAGCACAAAATTTACTCAACAAGACGAAGAGGATTCACAACAATAAGGCAAATAAAATACTCACAAGAAGCCAAGACAAAGAAGGGTGTAGCTAACTAAAAAAAGATTACTATTAGACTATTAGTGGATAAAAACTAATCCAAGTGTATCCAACGTGTACCCTACGTGTATCACCAATGGTTGGATGGAATGGTAGATATCTAAACCAGGCATCCGTGGCGCTCTGACATCGAGAATCCCTCCAATCATACGAAACCTCTGATGCAGAAACAAGAAAGGGAGGGATAACCTAGTGGTAGTTCTTTAGACTTATCCTGGCCACCTGTCCCCTTGAGCTTGAACAGCATGGAAGACAAAAAAAAATTAGCCTGACATGGATAAGCAGCGTTACAAACTTCTTCTAATCATTGATTCTTTTCTCTCAGCCTGGTCCATATCAGCTCGATCCATTGACAAATCGCAAAGACCCGGAGTAAAAGGTTCCATGGGCGCCAAGAGCAGTGTTAGGTGAAAGCGCCACTGTTCAAGCCTCGTACTTTCAAAATCTTAAGGCCGCGCAATGCAGAGCTTCTAAACTTAGGGGTCTAGCTGAAATTTCTGTCCGGAAACGACGAAATCTCCTCGAAAATCGAAGTATTTTCATCTATCAGGGACACACGGGACGACTCTTGTATGAATCAAGAAAGGGGGGAAAGAAATCTATGAACATATCTAGCCGCCGCCGCCGCCGCCGCCGCCATTATCCAATCTCTCTCGCGGCCGTAGCGAGGGGGGTCAGGGGGAACGGGCCACGTACCGATCTTGATGGAAGTAATGCGGAGGCCGCACGCCTTGAGCACGACACCGATGCTGCTGGCCGTGACCCCCTTTCCGAGGCCGCTCACCACGCCGCCGGTCACCAGGACGTACTTCATCTTCGCCGAATCTCCCGCTTCCTCCTCCGCTGCCTCGCCTCGATTCGTCCGGCTCCGGCCCCTGCGCGCGCGCGCGTGTGTGTGTGTCTGTTGTTCAAGCGCGCAGCCGTCGCGGTGGGGAAGAGGAGGGAGGGAGGGGGGAAACGGCGCAGGGGATAGAGACGAGGAGGGGTTTCGGATATTTATACCCTCCCCAAAAACCTTCCTCCGTATCCCTCCTGTATTCCTTCCACATGTGGAAAGTAGCTTACCCTATTTTAGTGGTTTTTTAGGGATCTTTTAGTGTTTTATTTACTCTGGTTTGAATCTTTATAGTGTTTTATTTCACTCTCTTTTGAAAACTTTTTATGTTTTAGTCGACTATTGGAGTATCATTTTATCCTTCGTTTAGAGGAATAGAAGAAATATTAATTTGCTTTCATTTGACTTGCATTTGCATTTGGAACGGACGTGAAATTGTTTGTGGAACAACAGAAGGCCAAACATAGTGGAAAAAACTACTAAAGCAATTAGAAATAAGGAAATACCAAGTATAACCTAGATGTATGATTACGAGATCTTGCTCTCGAGAGACACAATGGTTCTAAGGCTTCAAGCAATGATAATCGAACATCTAGTCTGTTTCAAAAAAACATCGAACATCTAGCTCACCATATTCATTCCTTCAAAATTCTGAAACAAGTTCAAAAGATCATCTACAAACTTTAGGGTTATTTGTGATCATGTTTCTATCTCGGTATAAAACGTGGTTAGTGAAACTTTTTCGGCTTATCGATTCAAGGAATTCAAGGTATTCGCTATGTCCTCGAGTGATTACATATCCTTCCGGTCAAACACACCTCTACAAAATGTTCCGTTTGGGAGAGGGTGAATGGATATGCAAAATGTCCATTCTAGAATAATGATATTTATCTACAGAATTTCTACAAATACATCGAGGCCAAACTTGAACAAGATTGCAAGCCAATTAATCATCTCATAAGGCAAAGATTCACACAAAATATATATAATAATAAGCACAATCATGTAGAAACATGTCATACTGTTTTAAAATAATGACAGTACATAGAGAGTTTTGATCAACCTACTGCCACAAACACGTAGTACCGAGGGGTGGAGTACTCCTTATTCGTCATGGAGGCACCAAAGGGGTTAATGGAGAAGTTTGAGATATGACTGGGGAGAGGCTCCGGTGGTGGTTCCCCTTCCAATCTTGCTCCAGCGGCGGCCTTCTTATATATGTGTTGTATTTTGTCTCGTATTGCCATCTCTATTCCACGAAAACTTCCAAGGGGGTGTATATGGGTTTTCAAGTCAAGACGGGGTCCTCGGGCGAAGGGCAACAAAATGAACGATGTGGTGGACCTATGGGACCCACGAAATGGCTATGGAGTGGCTTTGCTGGTCCCACAGTTCGGTCTCTCATGTAGATCTTCGCTCGTCGTCTTTGTTTTTTGATAAATACTTGAATGGTTTCTTACCCCAATCAATTTGGGATCCAGATGGTTTCTGTAATGTAAAGATATGTAAAGGAGGATTATCCGCCTTACATAATTGACAAAGGGGTCACCACCAGGTTGTCGGGGATATGAACCCCAGATATCCCAAAGAGATCTGTGTCCGGGTAGACGAAGGCGGATTGATTCAGTCGGCAGGTTTCAGGCGACACCGCGCAGCCGGCACTTGGTCAACCGGCCCGTGGAGTTCTGAAGAAATGGATCTCTTTGGGATATCCGGGGTTCATATTCCCGACACTAGCCCCCGAGATCGTGGAGTCTTGCTAGCTTGCTGGGAATACTTCTCGATCTTCCCCTTGATCTTGGCCGTTGTATCCTGAATGTCGAGGTTGGAGATGGGGCCGGCTGAAATTGGAGCCGGATGAAGATGAAGCTTGCCCGTGGGGAAGCTCCGCAGGCATTCCTGGCCTTGGCTGTATATTGTCCAAGTTGTTGTTGACTTGTTCGGCTACGTGGAGCAGGATCAGTAGATCTTGGCGGCCCGGAACGGCCGGCTTGAAGGCTTGGGTCGTGGATTACGTCAGCCATGTCCCGCCGCTTTGGGGAGCCGTTGGTGTTCTGCCCGAGTCCTGGTGCACGTCGCCTCGGCTTCACGGGGCTGGATTCTCTGTGGCAACTGCCTGCTCGTGGGATCGTCTGCGGAAAGCGCGGCACGTTCGTACGCCACGCGGCGCGATGGGCGGAACGGTTCTGCTTGCCTCGCTTTTAAAGGGGAAAGAGGAGGAACGGCCGGGGTTACCGTTCCCCACTCCTGCTTCGTCTTCCACGCTAGTTCTTGCGCTCCCTGGCTCTCGCCCATTCTCTCTCTCGTTCGTGCCGTCGTTGCATTTGCTTCTTTCGCGACGGGAAACAGGTCCTCCATGGCGAGTTCGGGTGCGTGGATGGGTTCCACCGTGGATGATGCGTTCCTCTAGAAGCTTCGCCGGAACGGGTTCTTGGGGATGACAGGCGACGTGGAAGCCCGCGCTCCCCCTGAAGGAGAGATTTCGCCGAAGCCCAAGAAGGGCGAGTTCGTCGTGTTTTCCGCGCACTTGGAGCGGGGATTGGGGCTTCCGGCGAGCTCCTTTTTCTCGGAATTCCTGCGCTTCTATGGGCTGCAGCCCCACCACTTGGGGGCAAATTGCCTCACGCAGTTGTCATGCTTCGTCACGCTGTGCGAAGCGTATTTGGGCATCTGGCCCAGCATGGAGATATTTGGCATGTTCTTCTTTTTGCGGGCTCAAACGACCGCCGGGCAACAGCGCGATTGCGGCAGTGTCTCCATTAGCGCGAAGAACACGTCGCTGCCCAAGATTCACCTGCCCGATTCCATCAAGAAGTGGCAGAGCACCTACCTCTATGTCCGGAATCTCACTGATGTCGACCAAATCGGCCTTCCGGCCTTCTCCAATTCACTGCCGGCGCACAAGTCCTGGTGTCGGAAGCCGCCGGTGGATGGGGATCTTGAGGGCATTTTGTTTGGCCGGCTGAAGGTGTTGGTGGAGGCCGGCTTAACATCCAGGGACCTGACCCTGGCGTGGCTGTCAAGGCGGATATACCCGCTGCAGGCGCGTTCGCACAAGATGTGCTTCTACTCTGGTCTCCGGGATCCCACCCGGGTCAGCATGGAGGTGCCGAAGCCGGAGAATCTGTGCGTGTGGGTTTCCCGCCTCATCACCGATAGGATCGAGGTGGACTGGGATTTTGGGTTCGATCCATTCACCCGCTTGGAACGTGCTCCTGAGGTTAGCCATTGCTTCCTAATCCGTTTTCAATTCCTTCGTCCGACTGCCGCTTGACCCAGTCGGTCTGTTGTATAGCTTTGCGAGCTCCAGAGAGTTGAAGACTTTGAAGTCGTCTTCGAGCCTGACGTCTGTGGCCCCTTTTCTAAGGCGCTGACGGCTCTGCTGGAGTCGGATTCCTCCGATGAGCAGGTGGGTGAAGAAATAGATGCCACCGCTGAGGATGAATCGGGCGGCGGCGCCCGTGTCGTCCCGGGCAGGCGCGGTGACACCACCGAATCGTCCGGTGGGGGTGCAGATGTTGGTGAAGGTGGCTTCCGCACTGGAACATCCCTTGCGAGTTTGCATCCAGAGATCCTCATGGCCTCAGGGCGAATTGCCGAAGCGGTGGACTTGACGAAACTGGTGCCCGCCGAGCCGTCCGCGACGGCACGGCCGACTGAAGATGCTGGAGGCGGCGACGCTGTTGCTGCCACCGATGCCGCTACTATCTGATTTGTTTGCTCCCCCGGGATGCCGGGCGTACTTGTTGCTCTGTACTATTGTCTATCCTGACACATTACTTGCCTTGCTATTTTGGGCGTCCTTGATGATTGCCTTGTAAAACTTGCTATTCTGCTCCCTGCCGTTGATTACTATCATGAGTGTCGTTTTCTCTGTGATTGCTGGGCCTTTGTGCCAGAACTTGTGTTTGTTTTGGTGATGATAATCACCATGCCTAGCCCCCGAATTTTGGGCCGGCTTGAGCATCAAGTCGGGTCGAATTTTTTTGTCCCTTGCTTGTTTTGTGTTTTTCTTTCATCGTCGTGATATCGTGCAGCCCCCGAGTCCGTGACTCGGGTTGATGTAGATATGTGTCCGGGTCTGCGGCGCCGGCTTGCCGGCTGCGCAGCCCCCAGGATTTTTATGCCGGCTGACGGCGTGGCGGCCCCCGAGTCCGTGACTCGGGGTGTTGTAGATATGCATCCGGGTCTGCGGAGCCGGCTTGCCGGCTGCGCAGCCCCCGGGATTTTTCTGCCGGCTGACGGCGTGGCAGCCCCCGAGTCCGTGACTCGGGGTGATGTAGATATGCGTCCGGGTCTGCGGAGCCGGCTTGCCGGCTGCGCAGCCCCCGGTAATTTCCTGCAGGCTGACGGCGTGGCAGCCCCCGAGTCCGTGACTCGGGGTGATGTAGGTATGCGTCCGGGTCTGCGGAGCCGGCTTGCCGGCTACGCAGCCCTCGGGAATTTCCTGCCGGCTGACGGCGTGGCAACCCCCGAGTCCGTGACCCGGGGTGATGTAGGTATGCGTCCGGATCTGCGGAGCCGGCTTGCCGGCTGCGCAGCCCCCGGGAATTTCCTGCCGGCTGACGGCGTGGCAGCCCCCGAGTCCGTGACTCGGGGTGATGTAGGTATGCTTCCGGGTCTGCGGAGCCGGCTTGCCGGCTGCGCAGCCCCCGGGTATTTTCTGCCGGCTGGCGGCGTGGCAGCCCCCGAGTCCGTGACTCGGGGTGATTTTTCCCATCCGGGTGAGCGGAGCCGGCTTGCCGACTACGCAGCCCCCGGGTATCGCTTCGCCTCCTTGGTCCATTTGCAGGCCACGTGTCGCCTTTGCATCGTCTTGACTCCTGCGCTTCACGTTTTGCCCCCTCGGCTTCGCCGTCTCCTGCGCTGGTGACACGCGTCGCTTGGAGACGGGCCGCTGACGGTTGCTCTGCTTCCCTGTCTCCTTATAAGTATCAACGCCGGTGTGTTTTCTCCTTCATCTTCATCCTCTCACTCTCGCGTCTCCAGCTCTCCCTGCTTAGACATGGCCCCAAAGAAGGAGATCGAGTTGACTCCTCCCGTAGCGGCGAAGCGCGGCAGGGGGCGCCCCCGGAAGACCGACGTTGGAGAGTCCTCCAATGCAGGTGCCAAGCGCGGCCGGGGCCGACCGCCAAAGGTTGGCCGTGGCGGTGATGGGGGTGCCGTCGTTGCGGCGACCGGGAGCAAGCGGAGCACCTCTCCTGCCCGCTCGGAGTCCCCGATCTTCGGTGGCTGGGACAACTTCCCAATCTTCGAGTTCATCCTGGTGCTATACGAGCCCGTGCAGCGTGTCTAGCTGCTACCTTTCGCCGTCGCCGATGCGCTTGAGGGGGATGGCCCCTTCAGGTTCCTCCTCCATCGGGTTGGTGCTCGTCAAGGTCCCTGGGAGGTGCTGGCTCGCGTCACCGCCGGCCACGGAGGCGGGGAGGTCCGCCGCCGCGTCGAGTTCTTCTCCGGGTGGAAGGCTTTCGCCAAGTTCTTCCGCCTAGATTCTGCCTTCGTCATCCGCTTCCGGCTGAAGCGTCAGGCGGGGGTCTTCTACGTCAAGGTCTTCGACGGCACCTTGTGCCTCAAGGAGTGGGAGGAGAGCGCTGACGATATGACTCCGCCTCCCGCTTAGTTTTAGGTTGTCCAGTAGCCGTCTTGGCGTGTAAGCGAGGTCGTCCGCCTGTGGACTTCCTTCTTTTGTCTCGTTGTCCAGCTTCTGTTTGTAAGGCGGTGCTCTTGATGTTGAATGCTACTTGCTTTTGTTTCTGTATTTGTTTACTTGCGCATAGCTTTAATTTTCTGCACATCGCGTTTGTGTCCGGCTTGAGCTCTCGAAGCCGGTTGGCGGCGTTTTCGTGCGTGAAATGAAACGATGAAATGGTTAGCCTGCTCTTTTGATCATGGAGAATATTTTTACTTTGCTTATCTCAATTTTGCACTCGCCTGTAGCCTCTCCCGCCGTCGTTCGTGTGCACTTCACCGTCCAGCGGGATCATGCACACTACTATAACGTTAGGATCCGTTTTGTTGGGCCAGAGTTTTCTCAGCCGGCAACGATTTCTGTTTCTTACGTCTTTCGCATAAAGTCGGCCTCCAGCTTATTCTCTTGCCGACCTTAACCGGATCCGAAGAGTTAGCCGTTTAGCGTTGTGTAGTTAATCGTCCGTAATAGGAGAAGTAGTTGCCGACTGCCGGCTTGGCCGAGTTTATAGAACAGCATTTTTTCAGCCGGCAGTACCTTCCTTTATGCGTTTTTCACGTTGTTGGCCCCCTCCAGCTTGTTCTCTTGCCGGCCTTAACCGGATTCGAAGAGTTAGTCGTTTAGGGGTTAGTCACGCTACACGGCCGCTAAAGGCAAGCTTGCCGGCTGCCGGAGAAACCGGAGAGGAAATGCAGAAAAGATTTGCGAAAAAACTGCTCATGTGTTCATCATTCTCATTTCTTTATTGATAGCATGGGTGATACATACATGGTTCTTTCTCAAGTGTAGAATCGACGCAAGAGTAACGCGTTCCATGGCCTTTCCGTTTCATCACCTTCCTTGTCCATCGTGTCCTTCTTGTGCTCGCGGGCGTCGATCAAGTAGTATGCATCGTTGATGAGCGCTTTGCTTACGATGAATGGTCCTTCCCAGGGTGAAGAAAGCTTGTGCATGTTCTTTGTGTCTTGGATTAGTCGTAGCACGAGGTCGCCTTCGCGAAAGCGGACAGGCCTGACCTGCCGGCTGTGATAGTTGCGTAGTTTTTGCTGATACATCGCCGACCTTGACTCGGCAAGCTGGCGCGCTTCCTCGAGCAGGTCCATTCCGTCTTCATAGGCTTGCTTAGCTTCTGCTTCTGTGTACAGCACGACTCGGGGCGCATCATGCTCGATGTCAGTTGGCATGACGGCTTCAGCCTCGTGGACGAGGAAGAAGGGGGTGAAGCCGGTTGAGCGATTCGGGGTTGTCCTTAGGCTCCAGAGGACGGAAGGTAGCTCTTCTTCCCATGCGCCGGCTGCTCGCTCGAGTGGTTCGAGCAACCGAGGCTTGATGCCGGATAGGATGAGGCCGTTTGCCCGCGCGACCTGCCCATTTGATTGCGGGTGTGCGACGGAGGCCACGTCGAGCCGGATGCCGGTTCTGCCGCAGAACTTGGCGAATTCTCCCTTGACGAAGTTCGACCCATTGTCCGTGATGATGCTGTTGGGGTAGCCGAAGCGGTAGATGATGCTTTTGAAGAACTTGACTGATGTTGGTCCATCCAGCTTCTTGATCGGTTTGGCTTCAATCAATTTCGTGAACTTGTCGACGGCTACCAGCGGGTGTGTCATGCCTTCACTGGATCTTCTCAGCGGACCAACCATGTCGAGGCCCCAGACGGCAAACGGCCAGGTAATAGGAATTGTCTTGAGTGCTGAAGCCGGCGTGTGCTTCTGCGTTGCGAATTGTTGGCAGCCGTTGCAGAGCCGAACCAGCTGGTTCGCGTCCGCCAGTACGGTCGGCCAGTAGAACCCGTGCCTGAACGCCTTAGCCACAATTGCTCTCGAGGACGCGTGATGACCGCATTCGCCTTGATGGACTTCTTTGAGGATCTTGATTCCTTCTTCCTGGTCTACACAGCGCTGGAATATTCCAGAGACACTTCGTTTGTATAGCTCGTTGTTGATGATGGTGTAAGCACTTGCTCGGCGTTTGATTTGCCTGGCGATGAGCTCGTCCACCGGGAGCTCGTCATTGGCGAGGTAGGCGAGGAAGGGTTGGGTCCATGGCGGAGCCTCTTCGATGACGAGGACTTCGACGGTTTCCGGCTCGCCTGGAGCCGGCCCAGCCGACTCCGCGCCCGGCGGCATCCGGATGGAGTCGGAGCCGGGACACGACGTGATGGATGGTTTGTACAGCTTCTCGAGGGCGACGCCGGGTGGGATTTCCTCGTGAAGAGAGCCAATGTTCGCCAAGGTGTCAGTCGCCTCGTTGTTGGAGCGGTGGATGTGATGGAATTTGCATCCATCGAAGCATCCCGCGAGTTGCTGGACGAAGAAGCGGTAGGCGGCCATGTTGGTTAGAATCCAACTCTTTTGGTTAGAATCCCATAGAGGAACCCGGCAACCTTATCCCCTCCAAAAAATCCAGAACCCCAAGAAAACCCGATGGAAACCTCTAAGGCCATCATGGAAACCACTGCCGAGGAGCATTCGAGCTTTCAATTGCTTCTCTGGAGGGTTGTCAATCATATCCTTGGTAGCTCCATTCGCCCCGTGTACGTGGTGTTCCAGAGCTCACTCACGTCTGCCGGGGATGGATTCCGGGCCGATGTGAGGATCAGCCCGTACGGAGTTGATCGGCGGATCGTCTCCGGCCTCGTGCTCAAATGGCCGGGTAGACGAAGGCGGCTTGGTGGGTTGCACGGCATAGCCGGTAGGGGGTGATCTTCTGGCAAATGTCTATATCAGGCGGTAGTTGGCCCATCCCGGCTGAATCAAGCCGCCTTCGTCTACCCAGACACAGGCGTCCGGCTGGGCTGGAGCCGGACGCACCAACCGACAACTCCGTACGGGTGGGCCAGGCCCGTATAACCGCTCCTGGTGAACAGTACCCTCTGTCGGGCATCTCCTATACAGAATCATGGCAACAAGCTCCCGCCGGCTGGGAAAGTAGTGATGTCATAGGGGCAAACTTGTAAAATCCTTGTAACCTAAAACCCTAGCCCGCTGCCTATATCAGGCGGGCTAGAGCCTCCTGCGCGGGGCATGCAGTGCAAGGCAGGCACACGAGCAACCAGAACATCCAAGTAGCATCATCTTCAACCTCCAGCCGGCTGCCACTCGAACACAACTCAAGGAGCATCTGTAGCCCGATTCTGTGATCAAGCAATAAGAACAAGAAGAGCAGGACGTAGGGGTGTTACCTCCACAAGAGGGCCCCGAACCTGGGTAACTAGCGTGTGTTTGCGTGCTTGTTACTCAATCCCGCATGAGCATCCATCGTCGCCTGCCCCATACTTCTTTCCATCTCTGATGGATATGCCGTGCAACCCACCACGACACAGGTGGACCCAAGTTCATGGGAAGGCCTAGCAATACCAGGAAGGACCTAGTGAACAGGACGGCCCAACCGGCCTGGATGGCCCATGTCAAGAACAAGGTTGATATCCAAACAAAGACCAAGTCCTCTACCCAACTTGTCATGGTCGACTTATCGAACTGTTGCCCCTGAAGATCGGTACCCGAAGCATCACCCAGGTTTCGACTCCTCCAATTGTCACCATTAAACCTGGTGTTATCAAGCATTCCAGGCGGACGTTTCTAGTCGGCGTCAAAACATTAGCACGCCAGTTACTATTGTAACCATAGCAAGTTAATGCCCACTATTACACCATCATTGTAATATGGTCGTGTTTCCCTATATAAGGCACAACCCAGGTGAAAGAGCATGGTTGCCCCCATGTGTGGTTTTGGTGATTAATGACAATCTCTATGGACTAATGTTTGTATTGAGCTACTTGTAGGTTGATGTCCATATGCATTGCTTGATCTCCATATGTTGGAGTCAAGGCTAAGGGAAGCAGATTATATGATTGATCAAGGCTATGTGCGGGTTGATCAACACTCAAGTCCAAGTGAAGATATGCCGAAGAGTGCCTCTCCCATATTTGTGCATGGGGGAGCTATTAGAGAGTCTTCACCAAGCGAAGCGTGCCTCTCCCATATTGGTGCATGGGGGAGCTATTAGCGAGTCTTCACCAAGCGAAGCGCAATCAAAAAAGGTGGTTTGTCTTGAGGAGATGAAGATCGTCATCATTGACCTCAAGTGGATTATGCGCAAGGCAAAGGTATGATCTTGATAGGGTTTCTATTTTACCGGTCTCATGATGTTAGTGAGAGACCGGATTATAGGATAGTTAACCGTACTATCAAGAGGGGCTCTCGACCGAGTATCTTGATCGTATCGTTCGTGGAGAGCTAAAACCTTTACATGCTTGGCGTCATATTTATTGGTTCTTATTTGGCTCTTAACATGGTGTGGTCTTTGTGCTTGTCGTGCTTGTCATGACAAGTCCAAGTTCACCAAAAACGGTTTTCGTATGGGTCTGCTATTGCGTTTTTGGTTTTGGAGGTTTATCGGTTCGTAGAGAGGTTTTACCTTTCCCCATTTGGTTTTATCCTCCCTTGTTGGACTATGATGTGTAGTTGTATATTCTTGTAGAGCTCTGAAAGTGCATGGTTGCCCCCATGTGTTGTTTTGGTAATTAATGACAATCTCTATGGACTAATGTGTGCTTTGAGTTATATTTGTAGTGTTGGTCCATAAGGAATGCTTGTACTCCATATGTTGGAGTCAAGGCTAAAAGAAAAAGATTATATGTTGACCAAGGCTATGTGCAAATTGATCAACATAGAAGATAAGGGCATGTGAAGATATGCGAAAGAGTGTCTCTCCCATATTGGTGTATGGGGGAGCAATATGCAAGGCTTCACCAAGCGGAGCGTAATCAAGAAAGGTGATCCACTTAAGAGGAGATCAAGATCATCATCATCTACCTCAAGTGGAATGCGCAAGGCAAAGAAAGGTGATCCACTTGAGATCAGATCAAGATTGTCATCATCTAGCTCAAGTGGAATGCGCAAGGCAAAGAAAGGTGATCCACTTGAGAGGAGACCAAGATCGTCATCGTCTAGCTCAAGTGTAATGCGCAAGGCAAAGTTATGATCTTGATAGGGTTTCTATTTTACCGGTCTCGCGGTGTAGTTGGGAGACCAGGTTTTTATGATAGGTAACCGTACTATCAAGAGGGGCTCTCAAGTGAGCTTTAGCGTATCGGTCATAGAGAGCTCAAACCTTTGCATCCTTGCATTCGTGCAATCATCTTTATTGGTTCTTATTTGGCTCTTATAGTGGTGTGGTCTTGGTGCTTGTCGTGCTTGTAATGACAAGACCAAGTTCACCGAAAACGGAATTCGTTGCATCGTCTATTGCGTTTTCGGTGGTGGAGATTTTGCCGATTCACTAGTGAGGAAAGGTTCACACCTTCCCACCCATACCAAAATCTCCATTGCCTATTCTTATGTGACTTTTATATAGATGAGGTTTTAGAGCTTGTCTTGATCTTCAATACAAGCTCAAGTTCATCAAAAACGGATTTCGTATGAAATACTTATTGCGTTTTTTATTTTGGGGGTTTACCGGTTATTCATTTAGAGAGTGATATAACATTTTCCCATTTGGTTTTACCCTCCCATGTTGTACAATGATGTTTCTATGCATAATCTTGTAGTGCTCGTTGTGGTGATTCCAACGAGCCCAAGATCATTAAAAACGGAGTCCGGATACAAAAGTTATTGCATTTTCAGTATCGAACATTTTGCAGTTTGGCCCGCCTTACCGGGCTCAAGGCCGGGGTCAAGGCCGGCCGCCTCTGGCACCTGCCCAGCCTCCACCACTGCGAGGCCAGCCTAGGCCGGGCTCAAGTCCGGCCTCCCTGCAGTTTGGCCAGCCTAGGCCGGCTGCGTCGGGCACCTGCCCGGCCTCCAAACACTGCCAGGCCGGCCTAGGACGGGCCCAAGGCTGGCCTCTCTGCGCGTGAATATTCCATGCCGGCCTTGGGGCCGGCCTCCAAGCCGGCAAGGCCGGCTTCTCTGCGCATGCAAGAAAACCCCTTCAAACGGTCACTTTTCCCCACCATTTAAAAGGGGTTGTCTTCTACCTTTTGAGTAGAACTCTTGAGCACGTTTTCCCCTCTCTCTCCTCCATTGTTGCAAGAGCTCAAATCATATAGATCTCCCAATCCCTCCACCCAAACTCGTTGATCTTTGGAGTATTGAAGGAGAAGGCCTAGATCTATTATTCCACCAAACCATATCTCCTCTAAGTGAGGGGAACATCTTTGATTTAGGTCTTGGGGTTGCTTTGTGTTTTCTCCTTGTTCTTCCTCTTAAATCCCTCCATAACATTAGTTGCTTTGGTTGGATTTCGGAGATAAGGACTTGACCACTTAGTGTGTTCTTGCCATTGCATTGGTTGCATCGGTTTGAGTTCTCCATGGTGATTCGTGGAAAGTGAAGTTGAGAAGCTTGTTTCTCTTGGGTGCTTGGGTGCCCTAGAGCTTGTTCCCCTAGGGCACGTTGGTACCCTAGACGGTTGTTGATTTCTCGGAGTCTTGGTGGCTCACGGGATTTGTTGGGAGCCTCCAATTGTGGAGTGCGGCTCAACCTTGTTCGTCTCGGAGCTTTGGTAGCTACGAAGACATTGCCGGGAGCCACCAATTAAGTTGTGGTGTGTGCCCCGGCCTTGAAGCATCAAGTCTTGGCGGCTCGATGCATTTGGTGAAGACCCTCCAACTTGTGGAGTGAGCTTCATCCTTGTAAAGGTTCTAGTTGTCAACCTCAACGGCAACATAGTGACAAGTTGAAAGGGATCGTATGGGTACCTAGAGGGGGGGGTGAATAGGTGCTACACCAAATTTTAAATCTTTTTCAATTTTAGGCTTTAGCAAAACGGTAAATTATCTAGACATGCATCTACGATGAATTTACCTATATGACAAGATGGCAATTACGATTAAGCAAGTAGCACAACGTAAGAACAAGATAGATGGAAATAGGTAACCGAAGGGAAGCACGCGGAGACAAGGATGTATTCCCGAGTTCCTCCTTGTTAAGGGAGTACGTCTCGTTGGAGGGGTGTGAGCTCGCCACAAAGGCCTACTCAACGCCACAAAGGCCTCACCCTATTCTCCGATGAATTTTGCCACAAAGGCTTCGTTCACCTTCCACTATCGGAGACCTTCAAGGCGGAATCCGAAGCCCTTACAACGTTCTTGGGGCACACACCCACAACTTAATCGGGGGCTCCCAAATCAACAACTCTGTTACAATTACAACAACAAGTGAGCACAAGAATCTAGGGTAACACAAAGCTAACCCTAGAAACAAGAATCCTCGAGTGAACGAGGGGGAAATGAAGAACGGCTTGATGAAGATGTAGATCCGGGTCTTCTCCTTCAATCCTCCGAAGATCAACGCGTTTGGACGGAGGAATTGGGAGATCTTGTGATTTTGAGCTCTCAAATATTAGGATTCATAAATGCTGAACGAGCTAGCTGGACAGAGGTAGGTGGAGGGGTATTTATACCCCTCTGCCAATTATAGCCGTTGGCGATCACTTATGCCGGAGACTCCGGCCTAAGAGGGCCGGAGACTCCGGTGCTGGCCGGAGACTCCGGTCTCCTTCCGGGGTTCCTCCGGACTGGCACCAGAGGCTCCCCACACCTTGCACGCTTGATCGAAGGGCCGGAGACTCCGGTCAGGGGGACCGGAGACTCCGGTGCAGCCGGATACTCCGCCCCCGGGCGGAGACTTGTCGAGGACGCTGGGCTGGCCGGAGACTCCGGTCACCAGGGGCCGGATACTCCGGCCTCCCGGAGACTCCGGGCTCCTTCCGGTGTTCCTCCGGAGGGGTGTCCAGTACCGCACCACACTTTGGCCAGAGGGCAGGAAAAACAAGGGGCCGGAGACTCCGGCCAGGAAATTCCTGCAGCAAACAAAACTTTGCCCTTTCTTCACTTTTTGGAGCATGATGCTAGGGGTAAAAAATATGTCAATACCTGCACCACTTAGCATCATACTAGATAATCATTAGTGTTGTTAACTAACACACAAAACAACTAGGGTTTAGGAAATGTTCTTTCAATCTCCCCCTTTTTGGTGTTAGATGACAACACTAGGATTTGCAAAATAAATAGATCATATGACGTGACAAATAGCATCTCCCCCTAAATGTGTGCATATTCGACAAGTTACACATATAAGGAACATGATATAGAGGGGTTGATGATAAAGTTAGCAAACATACCTTGTGAGTGAGAATAAAAGATAATTCCAAAGCATATTTCACCTCACAACTAATTCAACCATAGATAAAAACGATATCATGTCTCCTTAACGACCACAAGATCCACATCTCACACATAAAAGAAGCAAATAGAATAGAGTTCAACACAAAGTTTAACACACGAAATAAAAGGAACACAAGCTCTTAAGGAATGATAAAAGCAAATGCTTGTGCCCCGACCCATGCAAAACCCACGGATAGCCTACTAGAACCATTTCTCCCCCTTTGGCATCGAGACACCAAAAAGGAAGAAAGGCGATGCTAACGGTCCCCAAAGAGATCACTCGGAGTCCTCGTCGGTGGCATCATCATCATCCTCATCATATTGCGAGCCACTAGCATCTTCATCTTCTTCAATCTCCCTTTGAGTCATTGGAGCCTTTCCGGTGTTGCGTGAGGAAGAAGGCAAATTGGAGGACACGTCCTCAAACTCAAAATCTGACCAAGGGAATTGCCTTGCGTGCCAAGCATCATAGGGAATTGTCGGTTCACTACCGGAGGATTCTTGAGAATTTGGAGGGAGTCGGCCTTGTGAACGGTGAAGAGCTCACGATTGAGAGTTGGCACTTGATCAAGAATGAGCATCATCACATAAGGTCCATAGATAGGATTTTTCATCTCATGCACCGCCCAATGCAACTCACATTTTATGAAGTCCATCACATCAATCTCAAACCCTTGACAATTAACTCCGACTTGAAGCACCGCATGGGAGTGAATAAGGAGGTTGACAAGCCCTCCACGAATTGCATCCACATTTCCGGCTTGGGGTGCAATATTGCTTCTAAACATGCGAAGGAGGATATTGAATGTGGGAAGAAGATCCTTGTTGGAGCCAACGGAGGCCTTGTTGAGGTAGAGCGGTGTCAACTTGTTTTTGTCATAATGAACTCCTTCCGTATGCATGATTCTTCCTTGGGAGGCTTCACCCTTGCGGAACACATATCCAAGTAATTCACCGAACCGAGTCATAGAGGACTCACACTTCATCGGCCCGGTCATCCAAGTCAACTTGACATCTTCATCTTCTCCAAACTGAACGGTAGCAAAGAATTGGTGCACCAATGTGATGTCATAGTTTTGTTGGAGCGACATGAGGTGCTCCAACCCAAGTTTGCGAACAATCCACACGGCCTCTTAGAAATATTGTTTAGTGCTAAGGGCGGAAAGATTAAGCACCTTTTGCACACAAACCTTGTTAGGACCCGAGAGCTTGGCATACACTTCATTCATCACAATCTCTTGTTCCCTTCTCCAAAAATGAGGATTGTTGGAGTTTTGCGACATATCAAAGAATGGCTGTGACCTCATAGCACGGAACTCAGATTTGTTCAACCCACTAAGGGTGGTCAAATTGTCAAATTTAGCTTTCTTGGCCCTCTCTCTAGCAAGGAATTCTTCTTCAGCTCTTCTCTGCGCAGCCTCTCAGCAGCACCCCTGTCACGCTGAACCAAGCGGCCATCCTCGGTCCGATCCAAATAAGCACGATTTCCCCTCTTTTCTTTTCTAGTCACCTTATTGGGGTTGTGAGTGATTTTCTTGAGTCGCTGCGAGGATCCTGTGAGAAAACAGATAGGGGGTAGCAGGGGATGAGCATGGGCGGATCTAGCATCCCTATAGCCCGGGCGGCCGCCCGGGCTTGTCAACGGTGTATCCCTTATGTCTTAATACTTTATATAGCAATTTTCTCTGAAAAATAGGCATTTTAAACTCGTTTGCCCAGGCTTCCAAAAGTTTCTGGGTCCACCACTGGGGATGAGCATACATGTCCATGGAAACAAAGGATGCATCAATTGGAGAATCGAAAGCACACAAACTTGATCTACACCGGAGATTCCGGTCTCAGGGGCCGGAGATTCCGGCCACACCGGAGTCTCCGGCCCTGAGGCTGAGAATCTAGGGTTAGGTCAAAATTCGGTGCAAAAGATGCTAGAATTGATACATTGAGATGAGAACAAGCCAGCAAGAGATCCTACACCATAGGGAGCTGCACTACACACTCTATCCAAGATCTAGGAAGAAACCTAGAGAGGGAGAGAGAGAGAGGTACCGCTGCTCGACATGGTGAAGGTCTCCAATGGTGGGGAGGACGTTCCCCAACGTTGGAGAGGAAGAGGGGCCGGCTGGACGGCGGATTCCGGCGGCGGGAAGCGGCCGGGGAAGCTCCTCTAGGCAGGGGGCGGCAGCAGGGGGGAGGAGAGGTCGGGGGTGGTGAGGAGTTATGAAATAACTCCCACCCCGATCCCCTTTTTGAACCCCTGGAAACGCCGAGACCGGAGTCTCCGGCCTAAGCACACCGGAGTCTCCGGGGTGCCGGAGTCTCCGTGGCTTAGGGCGGAGATTCCGCTCAGACCGGAGTCTCCGGTGTTAGACACCGGAGTCTCCGGCCCCCACAACTCAGAGAAGCTCGTTTATGGTGGTGGACATGTATGTGGCAAGAGGAGCAAGTTTTGGGGCAAGGAGAGGCTTGGGATAGACAACACAAACTGGGATGGTACTTCACACTCAACTTGCAAAAGCCAAAACCGATAAAAGCCAAGATTGAGTGAGTTTCCCATAAAAACAAAAGATTTGCAAATAAGATCCAATAAAATCCCAAAAGATCCAACTCTTCACTAGGAAGAGGTCGGTGGCCTAGGCCACCATGTATGAGTTTATGGCATGGCACCGCGAAGATATATCTTGGGTCCATAACCAATACTCGTCATTTAAGCTCACAATTCATGAAATGAAAATAGAGATAATTTTTTTTTTTACTATAGGCATATTGGGGGGAGGGAGAGCCCAATTTGTTAGGACAACACTCCCCCTAAATTCATGCCTACACCTAAACCAAGATAGAAGTTGAGACTATAGGTGTGTATGCAAGATGGTCAAGCCAAGCTCCTCGAATCCATGATATTTAGCTCATTCCTCAAATAAGTGAATCTTGCTTCATCAAGTGGCTTCGTGAAAATATCCACAAGTTGGTCCTTGGTTGGCACATATGCTAGCTCAATGTCTCCACGGGCAACATGATCTCGAATGAAATGATGACGAATCTCAATATGCTTGGTCCTTGAGTGTTGCACCGGGTTGTAGGCGATCTTGATAGCACTCTCATTGTCACACAAAAGAGGCACTTTGTCACAATTGACACCGTATTCCTTTAAAGTTTGCCTCATCCATAACAATTGAGTGCATGCACTAGCGGCGGCCACATACTCGGCTTCGGCGGTGGAGAGAGAAATACAATTTTGCTTCTTAGAAGACCAACTCACCAAGGACTTACCAAGGAATTGGCAAGCCCCGGAAGTTGATTTCCTATCATCTTGATCACCGGCCCAATCCGAATCCGTAAACCCACGAAGAGTGAAAGAGGAATCCCTTGGGTACCACAAACCAAACCTTGGGGTATGAACTAAATATCGTAGGATTCTCTTGACCGCCAACATGTGGCTTTCCTTATGAGCCGCTTGATACCTTGCACACACATCTACACTCAACACAATATTGGGTCTAGATGCACAAAGGTAAAGCAAAGAACCTATCATGGAGCGGTAAAGCTTTTGATCCACATCTATACCCTTTGGGTTAAGTTGTAGATGGCATTTGGTATTCATAGGTGTCTTCTTCTCCTTAGCATCGGCCATATTAAACCGCTTGAGCATGTCTTGAATGTACTTTGCTTGGCTAATGAAAGTCCCTCCTCTCAATTGCTTGATCTCAAATCCAAGGAAGAACTTCAACTCGCCCATCATAGACATCTCAAACCTATCGGTCATAAGCTTTGAAAATTCATCATTAAAAGCTTTGTTAGACGAGCCAAATATAATATCATCAACATATAGTTGGCATACGAAAAGCTCCCCTTTAACCCTCTTAGTAAAAATAGTGGGATCAATTTGCCCAACTTCAAACTCACGGTCTAACAATAACTCTCTAAGGTGCTCATACCACGCACGTGGTGCTTGTTTAAGTCCATAGAGCGCCTTATCAAGCTTGTAGACATGGTTAGGGAAGTTGGGGTCCTCAAACCCCGGGGGTTTCTTAACGAACACCAACTCCTTTAAGGGACCATTAAGAAAGGCACTTTTAACATCCATTTGTTGCAATTTAAAGTTATAACAGGATGCATAAGCAAGAAGGATACGGATGGACTCAAGGCGAGCCACGGGAGCATAGGTTTCTCCAAAATCAATGCCTTCAACTTGAGAGTACCCTTGAGCCACCAATCTAGCCTTGTTCCTCACAACCATGCCATGCTCATCTTGCTTGTTCTTGAAAATCCACTTTGTGCCAATAACATTGCGGCACTCAATAGGCTTCTCAACTAGCTTCCAAACCTTGTTGCGCTCGAAATTATTGAGTTCTTCATGCATAGCTAGCAACCAATCCGGATCTTCAAAAGCTTCGGCCACTTTATTCGGTTCAAACATGGCAATGTGAGCTTGATGGTCACTAAAGTTCGCCAATTGCCTTCGGTGGACACTTTGCCTCTCACATCACCAATCACCTTCTCAAGGAAATGTTCACGACGTGCCATGGTTCTTTCAACTCTAGCTCGACGGCGGGCTTCGATATCCTCATTGCATCTTGGAGGTATCACTTGATCATCTTGATCATTCGAGTCCCCGCCTTGACCGATAAGCTGTCCTTGATCCCCAGAAAACATATCAGCATTGTTGGAAGAGGTGGACGGACCAAGGTTCTGAGCTGAACTTTCTTCTGCAATATGTAGACCGGAGTCTCCGGCCTGGGACACCGGAATGTCCGGCCCACCGGATTCTCCGGTCAAGATGGCCGGAGTCTTCGGCCTGGCGACAGAAGGCAGAAGAGGTTGTTGGAGAGGGTCTTGAGCTGGATTTTGATTAGGTGCAGCAGTGACTCCAGTAGCAGTTGCTTGCAATTCTGATGAAGATGAAGGCTCCACTTGAGTAGAGCATTGTCCTTCTCGATCCACCACAAGGGGTTCCGCAATGGGGCGGAAAAATCCCACACCCATTCTTCTTATGGCTTCTTGAGGAATTTCATCATCTACATCGGAAACATGAAATTGCGCCACTTGGGAGCCGTTATTTTCCTCGAACACCACACTACAAGATTCTATGATGCGCCGTGTGGCTTTATCATAGATTCTATAAGTGTGGGATTCGGCACCGTAACCAACAAATATACCCTCTAGAGATTTAGATTCGAATTTAGTTAAGCGACAACCTTTGATCAAATAGAAACACTTACAACCGAAGACACGGAAGTAGGAGATGTTAGGTTTGTTGCCGGTGAGGATCTCATAAGGAGTCTTGTTCAACCCTTTGCGGAAGTAGAGCCGGTTGGAGGAGTGACAAGCGGTGGAAATAGCCTCCGCCCAAAAAGTCAACGGAGTCTTAAACTCCACTAACATGGACCTTGCTATATCCATAAGAGTCCGGTTCTTCCTCTCGGCTACACCATTTTGTTGAGGGGTATAGGTTGCGGAATATTGATGACGAATGCCCTCTTCACTAAGAAACTCATTGAGGGTGTAGTTTTTGAACTCGGAGCCATTATCACTTCTAATTGCCAATATGGGGACATTGTGTTGACGTTGCATTTCAATGGAGAAGTCGATGAAGGTTTGTTGGGTCTCACTCTTCGACTTGAAGAAATAAACCCAAGTAAATCTTGAATAATCATCAACAATCACCAAGCAATACTTCTTCCCACCAAGACTAGCTTCGGGAACGGCACCAAAAAGATCCACATGGAGGAGCTCCAAGATCCTCTTGGATGAAATAATAGTCTTGGACGGATGGGGAGAATCATGCATCTTTCCTTCAACACAAGCCCTACAAACACGATCTTTGGCAAAAGAGACATCTTCTTTTAGTCCAAGAATGTGGCCACCCTTGTGGAGACTTTGCAAAGTTCTCATATTGACATGGGCTAGGCGGCGATGCCACAACCAACCCTTGTCGGCCTTTCCGAATAGGCACATCGAATTTGAAGTGGTTTCCCTCGAAAAGTCAACCACAAACAAATCATCCTCGACGTACCCAACGAAAGCGACCTTTAGAGTCTTGCTCCACAAGATTACCACAACATCAATATCAAAGAAGACGGCATAACCCATCTTATTAAGTGCATGAACGGAAAGTAAATTAAAACCAAGGTCTTTGACAAGCATGACATTCGCTAAGGTGATATCCTTAGCGACTACCACCTTGCCAAAGCCCAATACCTCGGATTTTGATCGATCTCCATAAGTGACGGTTGCATGATTTAGATATGATCTCAACTCCGTCATCAACTCCTTGCTTCCGGTCATATGTTTTGTGCATCCACTATCAAGCACCCATTTTGACCCACCGGAAGCATAGTCCTACAAGAAATCATTGCTTGGATTTAGGTCCCCATTTTTCAATGGGTCCTCTTTTGTTAGCAACAAGGGTCTTAGGAACCCAAATAGAACGAGCAATGGGTACATTTCTAGGACCGACAAACTTAGCATAGACATCCCCATAATAATCAACAAAGATAATGTAGTGAGGGTTAGTCTTTCCCGCAAAGTCATCACTAATGGTTTTGCCCCTTGTGGCACCACCATTAGCAATGTTGACCTTCTTCTTTGCTTGAGGAATCCTCTTTGCTTGAGGAGCACTAGGAATGTTGGCCTTCTTAGTTTGTGGGGTCTTCTTTGTTTGAGGAGTTCTAGCATCCTTCATGAAGCTTTCCTTCTCCTTTTCTTCCTCCACAAACCCAAGACCAACTCTCCCCTTTTGTGAACTGACAAAAGGTTTCTTACCTAGGGAGATGGCCTTAGCAAGATTGATCTTCAACCTAGCATTTTCCTCAATGATATTTGCATGATCACAAGTAATAGAAGTGGAGGAACTAGGCATATCATTGTTAGGCGGTTGAGCTTGAAGTTGTTCATACGACTTGGTGAGGGTAGAGTGCTCACTCTCCAAAGCTTTGTAGGCCTTGGAGAGCTTCTCTAGCTCCTCGGTTAGTCTAGAATGACCAACACCAAGCTCGACCTTTTCTTTTTTACATGCTTTGTATTTAGCAATTGCATGGTCCCGTTCTTTAATGAGTTTAGCAACAATAACATCATTAGATTCTTCTATAGATTCAAGTTGTTGCTCCAAAGAAACTCTAAGCTCATGTTCTTCTTCTAGATTGTCTTTTAAAGATGCAATTTCCATAGCATCCTCTCTTTCAATCTTACCCTTGATCTCAAGCATTTCTTGAGCTTCACCATATTGACTCATAAGAGCCTCAACATGCTTCTTTGTTTCACCTTGCATGTTAGTGATAAAATGATCGAAAGCAACAATCTCCTCTTTGATTTTAAGACTAGTAGCATCATCCATAGAACTTATAGCCTTAGGAGATGAGGGAGGTGATACCTCGGTAGTCTTGGCCATGAAGCATCTTGCGGAGGAGTTGGAGACATTCTCATTGGGGGATTCAAATAGGGAAGGAGATGATGAAGAAGCAATAGCAATGGCGGCTACTTCATTTTTGGGTTCTTCTTCTTCTTCTCCGGATGAGTACTCTTCTTGAGCAAGCAACACAATCCTTGGAGGCTTCTTGTTGATAGCATTCTTCTTGAAGAAAGGTTTCCTATGGGCGTCCTTAGACTTGTCCTTTCGAACAAGCTTCCCTCCATGGTGTTCTCTATTCTCAAATGGACAATCGGGCACAAAGTGATATTTGTCTTGACAATTGTAGAAAAAATGAACCCTTTGTCCACCCTCCTTCCTTCCAACGGTCTTGTTGACAAAATCCCTTGCCTTGGACGGGCTCTTCCAAAAGACTTTGGAGGTGAGAGCCGAGTAATCCTTGAGAGTGTCTTCAAGCTCTTTGGGATCCCAATGTGACACATCTTCTTGAGTCTCATCATCATTGTCTTGTACCACAACTTTAGCCTTCAAAGCAAGTGAAGATCCTCTATGCATTCCAATGGCTCGGGCTCGAGCATCTTCGGCGTTCTTAGCGGCCACCTTGTATGCCGCCATCTCTTGCATGACCTCATTAGATGACATGAGGTGATAGTTGTGTCTTCCTTGGAGACTCTTCAAGTCGGTAGACTCAAACGGCCAAAGGGCACTCACATACTTCCTCTTTATCCAAGCATCATCCACATAGGTTGCACCAAGGGCTCGAAATTGAGTGGCAAGGGTCTTGAGACTTCGATACATTTCTTCATGGTCTTCACCTTCTATCATGAAAAAGCCCTCGACTTGGTTGGTCAAAGCTTCAAACCTATTCCTTTGCATGCTCTCATTACCAACAAACTCTTTAGTGAGAATATCCCACGCTTCTTTGGCGGTGGTGGCAAGCTCGATGAGAGACATGTGCTTTTCTCCCACGGTGGTGTGAATGATGTTGAGAGCCAAGTCATTGAGTTGAGAATCCACGGCTTCTCTTCTTGTCATGTTGTTTGGATCGACGGCCTTGAACCCAACTTCAATGATTCGCCATAGTTCACTAGAAGAGCCCTTGACATGAGATTTCATCATGAATTGCCAATTAGTAAAACAAGATGGATTAAACTTAGGTGGATCACCCCTATTGTTTATATGATAATGTGGCATAGGAAGGTCGGCCAAGTATGCGAACGGAACCGCATTGTACCCCGGCCTCCCACCATCAATTTTAGGAAGGGATTCATTAGTGTGTTGTTCGCCCTCCCCAACATGCGCGGCGGAAGCATTAGCCTCTGGGGATGATGTAGCGGGTGGCATGTTAGCCTTCATGAGTTCCCTCATCATAGCACGCAACTCCTCCATTTGAGTGTTCATGGATGATTTCAAGCTTGTTTCCAAACTGTTGAGATCATCCATGGTCACCGGAGGGGTGCTACCACCCGACACACCATCACCGTCACCCATACTCTCTTAGGCGGTAAAACCTAATTTAAGAGCCAACACTCTGATACCAATTGAAAGGGATCGTATGGGCACCTAGAGGGGGGGTGAATAGGTGCTACACCAAATTTTAAATCTTTTTCAATTTTAGGCTTTAGCAAAACGGTAAATTATCTAGACATGCATCTACGATGAATTTACCTATATGAAAAGATGGCAATTACGATTAAGCAAGTAGCACAACGTAAGAACAAGATAGATGGAAAGAGGTAACCGAAGGGAAGCACGCGGAGACAAGGATGTATTCCCGAGTTCCTCCTTGTTAAGGGAGTACGTCTCGTTGGAGGGGTGTGAGCTCGCCACAAAGGCCTACTCAACGCCACAAAGGCCTCACCCTATTCTCTGATGAACTTTGCCACAAAGGCTTGGTTCACCTTACACTATCAGAGACCTTCAAGGCGGAACCGGAGCCCTTACAACGTTCTTGGGGCACACACCCACAACTTAATTGGGGGCTCCCAAATCAACAACTCTGTTACAATTACAACAACAAGTGAGCACAAGAATCTAGGGTAACACAAAGCTAACCCTAGAAACAAGAATCCTCGAGTGAACGAGGGGGAAATGAAGAACGGCTTGGTGAAGATGTAGATCCGGGTCTTCTCCTTCAATCCTCCGAAGATCAACGCGTTTGGACCGAGGAATTGGGAGATCTTGTGATTTTGAGCTCTCAAATATTAGGGTTCATAAATGCTGGACGAGCTAGCTGGACAGAGGTAGGTGGAGGGGTATTTATACCCCTCTGCCAATTATAGCCGTTGGGGATCACTTATGCCGGAGACTCCGGCCTAAGAGGGCCGGAGACTCTGATGCTGGCCGGAGACTCCGGTCTCCTTCCGGGGTTCCTCCGGACTGGCACCAGAGGCTCCCCACACCTTGCACGCTTGATTGAAGGGCCGGAGACTCCGGTCAGGGGGACCGGAGACTCCGGTGCAGCCGGATACTCCGCCCCCGGGCGGAGACTTGTCGAGGACGCTGGGCTGGCCGGAGACTCCGGTCACCAGGGGCCGGATACTCCGGCCTCCCGGAGACTCCGGGCTCCTTCCGGTGTTCCTCCGGAGGGGTGTCCAGTACCGCACCACACTTTGGCCAGAGGGCAGGAAAAACAAGGGGCCGGAGACTCCGGCCTGGAAGGCCGGAAACTCCGGCCAGGAAATTCCTGCAGCAAACAAAACTTTGCCCTTTCTTCACTTTTTGGAGCATGATGCTAGGGGTAAAAAATATGTCAATACCTGCACCACTTAGCATCATACTAGATAATCATTAGTGTTGTTAACTAACACACAAAACAACTAGTGTTTAGGAAATGTTCTTTCACAAGTGCCTCGCCACATTGGTGGTAAGACACAACGGAGATATGGTGTGCCATATCAAGGCTACTCGGTGTTTCACATTGGTGAACACCGCGCCGCTCCAACGGAGACTAGCTTCCATTGGGAAGTGAACTTCGGGATAAATCATCGTCTCCAAGTGCCTCGGTATTTCTATACCTGAGCTTCTTACTTATGCTACTTACTTTGTGATAGCCATCTAGCTTGAAGTTATATATCTTGCTATCACCTAGTCGATTATATTGCTTAGCATAAGTTGTTGGTGCACATAGGTGAACCTAGCTAGTTTAGGTTTTGGCTTGATAAATTAAACATTAGTTTTATTCCGCATTTATTCAAGCCTTAACCGTAATTATTTTAAATCGCCTATTCACCCCCCTCTAGGCGACATCTATGTCCTTTCAAGCTCGCTGTTATGATTCTAACGAGCCCAAGATCAACGAAAACGGAGTCCGGATGAAAAACTTGTTGGGTTCTTTATGTTGAAGGATTTACCGGTTGTTCTTTATACAAAGGTTTTACATTTCTACATTTTTTTATTCTACCTTGTTGGAATATGTTATTTCTCGGTATATTGTTGTAGAGCTTTTCGTTGCGATTCCAACGAACCCAAGATCATCGAAAACGGAGTCCGGTTGCTCACGTTATGCCCGTTTTCGTTTTGGTGTTCTTGCAGTTTTTGCAGAATCCGGTAGTACCGGGAAAAGAGCCGTAGTACCGACCTGTCGGTACTACCGGGCCAGTTCCAGGCTACTTCCTGACCTCTAACAAAGGGCTTTCCCGGAAGTAGGCTAGAAGTAGCCCGGTAGTACCGGAAGAGCAGTACTACCGCCTTTTGAGCAGTACTACCGGGCTGCGTGGATCTGGGCTGATTTTGAGCACAACGGTTTGATATTTGGGGCACCTATTTAAGGGGTCTTCTTCCGCAATATGTACCTAACTCTTTGCACTCTCTCTCCTCCATTGTTGACCTCTTTGAGAGCTTGGTTTCTCTCTATCCCTCCAATGATTCTTGTCCATATTTAGGGATTCAAGAGAGTAGATCTAGATCTACAACTCCACCAATCACTTTCTCCTCTTTGTGAGGGGAACCCTTTGGATCTAGATCTTGGGATTCATTTGTTGAGTTCTTCCTTGTTCTTACTCTCTTATTCCCTCATAAGCATGTGTTGCTTTGTTGGAGTTTGAGAGTGAAGTATTTGAGCACTTGTGCTCTTGCCATTGCATTTGGTGCATCGGTTTATGCTCTCCATGAAGATTCGTGGAAGTTGAAGTTCGAGAAGCTTGTTACTCTTGGGTGCATTATGTTCCCAAGAGCTTGTGCCTCTTGGGTGCATTGTGTACCCTAGACGGTTGGTGGTGTTGCGAAGACTTCGAGTTGTGAAGCTTCGGGCAAGGTTTGGGAGCCCCTGATTGATTTGTGGGTATGTGCCCCAAGATTATTGTAAAGGCTCCGGATTCGGCCTTGAAGGATTCCGATAGTGGAAGGTGAGCCTAACCCTTGGGGTGAGGTTTATCGGAGAATAGGGTGAGGCCTTTTATGACATCTTGAGTAGGCCTTTTGTGGCGACCTCACATCCCTCCAACGAGATGTACTCGCTTAACAAGGACGAGCTCGGGAATACATCCTCGTCTCCGCGTGCCTCGGTTATTTCTATACCCGAGCTCTTTATTTATGCTCTTTACATTGTGATAGCCCTCGTGCTTCAAGTATTACATCTTGCTATCACCTTGTTGTTATATTGCTTAGCATAAGTTGTTGGTGCACATAGGTGAACCTAATATATTTAGGTTGTTGGCTTGTTAATTTAAACACCTAGTTTTATTCCGCAATTATCAAGGCTTAAACCGTAAGAGTTTTAAATCGCCTATTCACGCCCCTCTAGGCGACATCCTTGTCCTTTCACCAGGTCCATCGAGTCACAGCTTCAATATACACATACATTCTCGGACATGAAATACAACACAAGCATAAGTAGGTATTTACCTCCACCGTGAGGGGGTGAACCTGGATAAAAGCCTTGTGTATATCATGTACATGGATTTTTGCAACAACCTTCCTCGCCATCCTTTCATTGTGATACCTACGCGATGGCAACACACTCGAGATTCTCTCGACATTTGGCGCCAACTGTTAGGCGGGAACAATCCTAGTCGAAGGCGTTCACTTTGTCTCCGGACAAATCATGCGAGTCGACTCGCACACCAACGACAACAACACCAAGTTCACCGTCACTATGTGTCGGACGATTTGCTTCATAGCACTGTAGTTCATCTCCAACGAACGTTGCGAGATCTACCACCATCATCTGTCGCTGACGCATGCTAGATCAGCCGGAGGTCGTCTTCAACCTATTATCTAATCTAAGGAGGTGTGCGCCTTGATATGTTCAAAATGTATCTATAATTTTCGATTGTTCTATGCTACTTTAATATTATTGTTAAATATTTATATCATTTTGACAACATTTTCTGAGACTAACCTATTAATCCAGTTCCAAGTGACATGTGTGGTTTTCTGCATGTTTTGGGTATCGCAGGAAATCGTCAGAAAATATCACGAGAAGAATTGGAAAAAATACGAGGACACGTAACTTCCCGAGGAGAACACGAAGAGCCAAAGTGGGCAGTCGGGGGTAGGGCTGGCCGCGGATCCCCTGGTGCGCCGCCTCTCGACGTCCCTTGGTCTATATGACCCCCTCGACGAGAAAATATAGACTGGAGGTACCCAATGGATTTCTCCGGTAGTTTGCATACATAGGGTTGTTGCACATCGAATAGGAGAGAACTCCTCACAAAAAAAATGGGGCTAGTCGAGACATCGGGCCGGGCCCATACGGAACTCCACGAAGATCTATGCATGTAGCCGATCCAAAAGGTCCGGCCCACATTTCACCCCCTCACCCAGCGCGCGGCGCAACTGACTCCTTCTCACCGAGACCGGTCCCGCTCCACCTCACTGACAGCCCGACCCACTGCCGACCTGTCCCACGCCCCAGCGGGCATAAAACGCTGCCGCCGCCAGCCGCCCATGCCACCACCAGAACCACGTACACCGAAAAGCAAAATAAAATAGAAAAAAATAAATAATTAAAAAGGAAAAGAAGCACATCACCGCAGGCCAGGCCGTAGCTAGCAAGCGCAACGCTGCTTCTCCTCTTCTCCATCCACGCGAGCGACGACACTCCGCTCCGATCACTCTCCGCGCCCACCTCATCCAGCTCACGCCCACCGCCCCACCCCCACCCCCACTCCCACGCGCCCGCCGCTAGATCCGATCCGCCCCGCCCGAACGCCGCCGCCGCCAGCCCGATCGGATCCCGAAGGTGAGCGAGATCGGTTCGAGCTCCATTGCGGCGCGAGATCGTCCGATGCGGATTTGAATCTGAGCTCTCTGCTGCGCTGTGCTGCTTCTCTTCCAGGGTTGTTTTGGGGTTGGCTCATGGTTCACGATGGCGCCGTGAAGGACCAGGAGAGCCCGTCTAGCCCGCCTGCATCGGTAGCGGAGGCATCGTCGGAGGAGGCGGTGGTGGTTGTAGCGGGGGCGGCGGCGGGGGCGGAAGGAGCAGCGGCAGTGGGAGCAGCGGAGGAGACAGTCGGACCGTCCAGGCCGGGGAGCGACAAGCGGCTCGGCGTGCGGCACCCCGTGAAGTACCACAGGTTCCGGGCGAGGGGGAAGGCGATGGCGGAGCCCGGACCTGGAGGGGTCACGCTTAGGCCGGCGGAGGTGGACGTGGACGTGTACGTGGATGTGGAGGGAGATGAGGGGCAGGGGGCCGGTGAGGTCGAGGAGGAGGCATCGTCGCCGGAGAGGGAGGTTGGGGCTGGCGTAGTGGAGGTGGAGATGGAGTCGGTAGAGATGGAGGTGGAGGAGGGGGGCGACATGGAGGTGTCACCTGCGGCGGCTGTGGCCGTGGTGGAGTCGGACCAGGACGCTCCATCAGCTGAGGAGGAGGAGGAGGAGGTGTCGTCACCGGTGCTGGCGGAAGAGGGGAGGATTCTAGGTGCTGCAGCAGTAGCTGCGGCTGCCGTGCCAGCTCTGGAGGTGCCCAAGGATCAGGACCAGGAGAAGGAGAAGAAGGAGAAGGAGAGGCAAAGGGAGAGGGAGAGGGCGGACGAGGTCGGCTACATGAGCGGCGGGTGCAAGAGGTAATACTCGCTTCTCGATCCCCTACTTTGCCGCTTACGGATGATCGGTTGTATTGGCGCGCAGTACCGTTGGTTTAGTTTGATTCAAATACTCTACTGCCATGTATAGCTTGCGTTCTGATACATTTAATGTATGGCGGTGCGGGTAGAGCTGAGAACCTAATTGCATGAACGTATGTGTGTGACGTCGAATGTAGCTTTGTGCGAGTCAATGCTGCATTCAGGATCTTAATCGTACGGAGTTTGGTGTTTAGTTTGTTAACTTGGTGGTTAACTTTGTTGGATTACATAAGTGTGTTTGGTTATGACAGAACTAACCATACCAACTTTGGCAGTCTATGCATTTTCTTGCACGTAATTGGTGAAATTTGGCAGGTTAGTTGCGCCACCGCCACAGAGCAAACACACCTTAGATTTTGCGAGCCAAAGGGTCATTGAAGTTCACGCGCTGTTTCTTGCTTGTCCCATGCAAATGGAATGAAGTTTCTTCACTGAAAATACATGGCCACTAAATACTGGTAAACGACAATTTTGATTCAGTAATAAAGGCAGCGGGCGTATCGTAGTCTCCCTATTTAGAATTCTTTTAGTTCCAGACTTATGGCAGACCAGGACATGAGCTTTCTGGAACCAACATAAATCCAAAATCACACGTGTGATTGTGGCAATCAGCAGTAGCGTCCAGTGAAATTGTTCACACACATGCCGCTGTTAAAGAGTAGTGGAGGATCCACTTTTAGACAGAGTAGTGGGCAGTATAATTGTGCTGAAAAGCATAATGCTGTATCTTACGAAGTTCCATTAACTGGTGGTTGCTCACCATATCAATACCATATTGTGAATATGGAAACCACAATATTTTTTGACAAGAACTTTAACACTACAAATGGAAGCATGATAAAATAAAGCTTCAGAGAAAAAATCAATTGGATTTTGACAAGTTATTCTCCAAAAAATAAACATGTCATACGGAAAGGATGTCTTGACAAGGAACATTTGATGTTAATAGAGCATTTTTTTTCTTCATCAGATCTTAAAGTTTTTTGTGCATTATGTAGATATAATATCAGCATATCTTCATCGTTAAGTGGGTCAACTGCTCAACTCAGTATTGTTTTCTTCAACCAAACCAACTTTGCAAGGAATCATTATGGGATGAGCAGTGCACATGCCTTATTATAGAGTAACATGGCTAGTTCATCACCTTTACTTCATTTCTTTGGCGATTTCCCTGCATCTTCCTCCCATTTTCACATCTGCCACCCTCTATAGTGGTCCAGCCCACATTAATGACGAGCAGCTTATGGTTTGGTTGCTGGAACTGTGAGTTGACGGTTTAATGTTACATGAGTAGTCTACTGTTTTTTTCGTATGAATGCACTTTATTATATAACATTAGAACGATTGGACCATCGTAAATCTTGAGCTAATTGTATAACAGTTGCAGTTATCTTGACAAGTTATGTTTGATTGACCGTCTGAAGATATAAGGGTGTGTTTGGTAGCCTGTATGGACTATCTCAACCCATACAGGCTGAGTCTAGCCATTCTTATTAGGTAACAGCGTGTTTCACCGTGTTGTGTTTGGTATCTCGTATGAGCTGAGCTGAGTTGGGAAAGTGTTTGGTATCCCGTATGGTTGGAGCCAGGCCAGAAAATTATAAAAAGCAGTCAGGTCCCTAGATAAAAAATAATGGAGCAATCAAGTCCCTGAGAAGGAAATAAAAAAGCAATCAGGTCCAAGTAAACGTTGGGCTCCGGCTTCGGCCAGTGGAGCAGCCATCGCCGGCGAGAGGAGCCGCCGCTGGCGAGCCACCATGCGTGCGGCGGTCGATCTCCTGCCCATATGCGCGCGATGGTCGATTTCCTGCCCATATGCCTGCGGCGGTCGATTTCCTGCCCTTCCATGCGCGTCGGTCGAGCTTCTTCTGCTAGGGCGGAGCGGCGGCGGCAGGCGTAGGGCACGGAGTGGCGGGCGGCGGCAGGTGTAGAGCGCGGAGGGTGTAGAGCGCGGAGCGGCGGGAGCAGGTGCAGGGCGCGGAGCGGCGGCGCCAGGTGTGAGGCGGCGACGGCATGCGACGGGAGTGGAGGGAGCGTGCAGGACGAGTTCGGGAAGAATGAGAAGAGGGGCTGGTGGACCGGAGCGAGGAACGCGAGCGGGGCCCACACGTGGGATTTTTTCGGGATGAGTCCGGCCGGGCTGAGATGAGAAGCTCGAATCGAGCTTCTCAACCCGGCAGGGCTGAGGACCCTTTTCCGTATGAGTTGGGCATGGCCCAGGTTAGCAAACCTACCAAACAACAAAAAAATGGGTGGGGTGAGATTTTCTGAGTGCAACCGGGCTACCAAACACGCCCTAAGTTTCTCATTGAGTGACTTAGTGATAGGCATAGTTTGTCTTCTCATAGTTTTGTGTCTTTTATTTCTTTAGACATACTCTGTTTTAGTATTGCAATTTTAAGGGTCCTGATATTGTTATTTTAAGACTATTATTTGAATTTTTTTGTGGATAGTTTGTAAATAAGGAAATGGCGTTTCTGTGATTCATGTGGTTGATAGCATTTTGCACCCCATATTTCTTTGATCTAGAGCTTCTTATTCAAGTACATGTATCTAATTTTGATTGACATATACATATTTTGTTTTTACTTCAGCCATTTTGGATACACACATCCGATATTGGGGTTTTTGCAATTTATTTTACTTTCCTTATACGTGAAATTTTAAGTCCTTTTAAATTTTAACGACAGAAATTTGGATTTATGACTGATTTGCAGTGATGATGGAAGTTTGAATTGTGGATATTCAAGTTTTAGAGGAAAAAGGGCAAGCATGGAAGACTTCTTTGACATAAAATCATCTAAAATTGATGATAAACAAATAAATCTCTTCGGAATATTTGATGGTCGGCGATTCTTTCTTGTAGACCACTTGTCTTTTCTCAATGGTTCTCTATCTAAACAATTTGTTTTCCTGCAGGTCACGGGGGTTCACGTGCTGCTGAGTATTTGAAGGAGCACTTGTTTGAGAACCTCGTTAAACACCCAGAATTCATGACAAATACAAAATTAGCAATAAGTATGATTCTTTTCCCAAAATAAAAAATTGTAGTTTTCTTAATTCCATTTCGAGGATACCCTTAATCTGGTGGACTATCTAATTAGTTTTTTTCACAGGTGAAACATATAAAAAAACTGATTCAGAATTCTTGGAATCTGAAATCAACACTCATAGAGATGATGGGTCAACTGCGTCGACAGCAGTTTTGGTTGGAAATCATCTCTATGTGGCAAATGTTGGCGACTCTCGGGCTGTAATATCAAAGTCAGGCAAAGGTGATTGCTTCTTTATGGGAATTATGTTGTTCATTGCTTAGTATTGGATTCAGCTAGATTTGTTAGCCCGTGCACAGCAGGGCCTAGCATTCTAACTGGACAACAATAATGGGATTCAGGACACTTCCTTATCTTTTGAGTTTAATTATGGTGTTGATGACATCTACTATTCAAGGTGGATGAGTTTAAATATGTTATGAATACAATTAATAGTTATTGTAAAAAATGTTAATTAATCTAAATAGTTTCCATTAAATTTATGATAAAGATGATTTCCATTTTGTGAGAATGTGTAGCACGTCTTGTTTTTTTTACTAGGGGCTTGTGCTCACACATCATCATCATCACTTATTATAGAACAGATGGTTGCCTGTGCTCTGCTGTACTAGGATGATAGAAGACATGTATCACTGCTTTTTTTAGTCACTGAGTATATTTGTGATGATCAATAGGCAATGGCTCTAATAATCTAGTAAGCAGGATACGGTGTAAAACAGTAAGCTATATGATATGGAACATTTTTGTCTACTTACCATCAGTGATATAACAATAGTTCAAACAAAATGGCATGCTAGAGGTCGGACGATTCTAGAACTAATGCTGCAAAAGAAGCTGTGTTTGAATTCAGTTCAACTGTCCCCATCATTCTTTATTTTCTGCAAAAAGAGTTTCATTTCTTATCAATTTGGCATTTTGGATTGCCTTAAAAAAAACTTGCTTTCTTGATTAAGTTGGCTGTTGGACACACGCCAACTTGAATATGCATAGCATAGGATGAATTCCTTGATATGTAGTCCACAGAGGGGAGGCATTCTGGGTGTTACTAAATTGTTTTTTTGGTCTCAATGTCTCATCCAAATTTGCACTCACGATAACTTCCTTGATGCATATTATTTACTCAGTTCCAATGTCAAGGCACATGCTTACTTCTTCCCAAAGGGTGAATGTTAACAGTCCAGATGTATGTATGCTTGCGGAGTTGTTTGGTAATTTTTTGTTTTTCTTGTTCACAGCTATTGCACTCTCTGACGATCACAAGCCGAACAGAAGCGATGAGAGGAAACGTATTGAGAGTGCTGGTGGGATTGTTATGTGGGCTGGTAAGTCATGAATCCATCACATAAAACACCACTTGACTAAATTACATACTTCTGTGTTTCAACTTTCAACACAAGTTGTAGTTTGTACCTTTTCATTCAGCAGAATTAACTTGTGCATGGGGTCTGCGGCTTGAAAATCTGATAGTGCAAATGGATTTTTGCAGGAACTTGGAGGGTAGGTGGCGTACTTGCAATGTCTCGGGCATTTGGCAACCGCTTGCTGAAGCAATTTGTTGTCGCAGAACCGGAAATCCAGGTAACTTGTGCTTGTAAATTTGTGTTTGTTTCTAGCGCAAAAACATAGATTAGTGGTTCACAGCTTGTATGTCAAACAATCAGTGATCGAGGTCCTGTGTGCCCCTTCTATAAATTTTCAGGAACAAGAAGTAGATGATGAGCTGGAGTTTCTGATTTTGGCCAGTGATGGGCTGTGGGACGTGGTTCCAAACGAGGTTAGTTTGCTATTCTACATTAACAATAGTCTGTTTTGAGGTACAGATATATATGCCGTTCACAGCCCATGTAAACCTGATCATGTTACATAGACATAGGGACTTGCATGCAAAGGATGTAGGCATATTTCCCTGTCAAACGAAAAAAGGATGTAGGCATATTTTGAGGCCACTTATCCTAATTTTCGCTTGAAGATCCATATTACCACATTATCTCATTGTCGAAAACCTCATCGCATTCTACATTAATAATAGTCTGTTTTGAGGTGCAGATATATGTGCTGTTTACAAGGTCTACCAGAGTAGAATAAACCTGATCATGTTACATAGACATAAGGACTTGCATGTAAAGAATGTAGACATATTTTGAGGCCACTTATCCTAAATGTCTCTTGAAGATCCATATTACCTCAGCATCTCATTGTCGAAAACCTCACCGTGTTCTCCTCTTGCCCACGCAGGACGCCGTCTCGCTTGTGAAGATGGAGGAGGATCCCGAGGCGGCAGCCCGGAAGCTGACGGAGACGGCCTTTGGCCGTGGGAGCGGTGACAACATCACCTGCGTCGTCGTGAAGTTCCAGCATGACAAGACGGGCGGTGACTCCCCCTCCTCGCCTCCGGGCGACAAGATCTGATCGAATCTGCTGGTCTGGTCCGCTATACATGTCGTCAGCCGCCAAGAGCGCCCCCTTATCTTGTAGATCTACAGGGCCCGATCCATGTGTTGTATCAGGAACTTAGCATGCATGGTTATACACTGATTTTCGAAATTTGTTGGTGAATACAAAACTCGTGGCAGACTGGGTTAGTTCCAACCTCCAACGGCTGCTGGGCCGTTTGCGACAAAACGTGAATGAAGGAAACCGTTTACAACTTCCTAAATGTCATGACAAGTAAAGCTTGCGCGTTTGCTCACCGCAGGACACGGCGGGATGGCCGCTGATCAGCCAGAATGCGGGAGAAGGCGCGAGCTGCCCGTTGAGCTTGGTCCATGGCGACGGCCTGGACCGGAGGATTTCTTCATCACACAGGTCCTTGCTCCTCTGCTCTGCATGTCACGCTGCCTGGCACGACATACATCAGCTCAGCCTCAGCGTGTGCATGCAAAGGCTGGAGCTTTGTGCACGGATGAAAACGAAGCCATCGATGGCCAAGGCAGCGTGTGTGAAGACGATATACTGCTCCCTCCCTGTTAGCAGTATGAGAACTCCCTCCTTACGCCAGTGCTTGCTTGATTTAGTACAATGCTCACCCATTTTATAGCATGATGATAGACAACAGACGGCAGTACTACTGTTAGTGAAGAATCATGACACATATCTCATAGCTAGGCATCTCATCGATTATCTTAACCGTTTGGGCGGGGCTCCATTCTCTCAGCACATCTTACTCCTCTGTCAGCCAATGTTGCATCGCCTGCATCTGGATCTAACTTCTTGGTTCCTCTGCCTCCGGTGTGTGTGTGTGCAGCAACGTGGTAATAGCTAAGGTTGAGTGTGTTGTCTGGATCCGCATGACTACCCAAACACACATGAAAAAATTGTTCATCTCATTTTCTGCATCAGTGCAAGCAATAACCATAATAATTATACACAGTCTGAGGATCCCCGGTGATGTTGGAGGGTCACCCCTGCCACCCTGGTACGTCGTACAACCAGAGTTGAGTGCACTTCCCAATGTCAGACATTTTGATGATACAAGAGAATGTCTGGGGTTATGAGGGGGATCAGGAACTCAGTTTTCAGTCCCATTTGCCAATGGAACGCCAAGCTCTATGGCAGTTCTTCCGCTGAGCCATGCAAACGTCGAGCTGTCAGTGGTGGCGCACAGAGATGACAAATATATCTGGGACAAACTCCTGTGCAAATTTGCTCTGAATCTCTTATTTCCAAGTGAATGTTGGTACTCTCTCATCAGTTGCCAACATCCCGTTCTGTTTTGTAAAAAAAATGCTCTATTCTTGTACTGATTAACTGCAGAATGTAACTGAAGAAAATGTAGGATCATTGTCGACGAGCTGTAATTATCTAAGGAGTTAACCTTGGTAGGCAGGAATAGCTGGTTACTGTCTTCATGGTGAGCACCACTGCGGTTAAATTGCCTGGCTAATTCGCACATCTTGTTCAGATAATCGTACCACCGCCAATGTGGAGTGAAGTTGATCTGGTTTCTGGCATCATTCACCAGTAGTCATTGCACGAGCACTTGCCGTCGACGAAATGGTGGAACCTCGCGGCATCCCGGAGGATGATCTGCCGGTCACACAGAGCCGAAAAATGCTTCGCCACCTCGTGGCAGTCGTTGCACATCCTGGTGTTCTTGATCACCCTGACGGGCATCCGGCTCGCGTCCGACCGGAGCAGGCCGTAGGTGATGGCGAGCTTCTCGGTGTGGCAGAGCAGCAGCTTCTCCTTCTCCTCCTCGGGGACGTCATATGCGACGCAGCTCGTGTCCGGCGCGTACCCCGCGAATCTGATCCGGCACACCAGGCGGCTCATCTCCTCGTATATCTCAGCGGTCTCCGGGTGCGGGCTGCCGTCGACCTCGAAGACATGGATGCCCTGCTCGACCTGTATCCAGCTCCACCCCGGTCTGGTGTCCACTCCTCTCGCTTTCATGGCGTACTTCAGGCTCTCGGCTTCGTCGTACATCTGCGCGTGCTCATACAGGCTCATCATCGCCAGGTAGTTGGCTGAGTTGTATGGCTCCAGTCTGAACAGGTTTCTCGCGGCCACCTCGGCGAGCTCAAGGTTGCCATGGATGGAGCAGCCGGTGAGAATGGCGCCCCACGAACTCGCTCCGGGTTCGACCGGCGACCGCTCGTTGAAGGCCATCGCCTCGTCCAGGTACCCGCACCTCGCCAGCAGGTCGACCATGCAGGCGTAGTTCTCGGCTGTCGGCGTCACGCCGTAGTTGCTCTCCATGTTGTCAAAGTACTCCCACGCTTCGGAGATCAGGCCCATGGATCTGCAGGCGGTGAGCAGCGCGGTGAAGGTGATGCTGTCTGGCTTCAGCCCCGACCTCCATAGGCCGTGGAACAGGGCTATGGCCTCGTGAGCTTGCCCGTGGATGGCCAGCCCGGTGAGCATCGCGTTGCAGCACACCAGGTTCTTGCTCTGAATTCTACTAAATAGCCTCTTGGCGCTCGTCAGGCTCCCTGCTTTGGAGTACATGTCGACCAGCGCCGTTCCGACCACCGTCTCGTCGGCGTAGGCTCTCCGCAGCGTGAAACAGTGCAGCTCCTTGCCCTTCTTGAGGAGGGCGAGCCCGGCGCAGGCCCGGAGCAGGACCAGCGTGGTGACCAGGCTGGGCTCGACTCCGTCGCTCTGCATCTCGGCGAAGAGGGTGATGGCGTCCTCGTACTCCCCGTTCTGGCAGCTCCCGGAGATCAGCGAGGTCCAGGAGACCGCGTTGGGGGTCAGACCGGCCGCCTTGATCTGCCGAAGCAGCAGCATCGCCTGCGAGCTGAGGCCGTTCATGGCGTAGCCGGTGATCAGCCCGTTCCAGGTGGTCACGTTCGGGTCGAGCCGGTTCCTCTTCATCGTCTCCACCAGCTCCAGCGCTCTGTCGAACTCGCCGGCGTTGGCATACCCCGCGACGAGCGAGTTCCATGTGGCCAGGTTCCGGTGCTCCAATCCGTCGAACACCATCTGCGCACAGTCGAGGCGGCCGCACTTGGCGTACATGTCCACCAGCGCCGTCCCCGTGTACGCGTCCGGCACGAGGTGGTGCCGCAGGAAGAAGCTGTGGACCTCCGTGCCGTGGCCGATCGCCCCCGCGTTGGCCACCGATTTGAGGAGGCTGGACATGGTGGTGGCGTCCGGCAAGAGGCCCTGTTCCAGCAGCCTCCGGACGACGGCGACCGCCTCCCGGTCGCGCCCGTGCCGCGCGCAGCCGGATAGCACGGTGTTCCAGGTGGAAAGGGTGGGCTCCGTCGCTGGGTTCCTGGCCATGCGCTCCGCGAGCTCCATGGCGTCGTCGACCAGCCCCAGCCGGACGCAGCACGCGATAACCGCGTTCCAGGCGACGGCGCTGGCCCCTTCCGCGCGGAGCAGCACCGTCGTCGCCGCCGCCACGTCCGCGCCCTCAGCGTACATCCCGGCGAGGAACCCGGGCACGAGCGGGTGAGCGTCGACGAGCCCGGCCTTGAGCGCGTGCGCGTGCACGGCCCGCCCCTCCCGTTGGTGAAGGTGCGGGTCCCCGGCGGCGCGGCCGCACGCGTGGAGCACCCGCGCGCACGCGTACCCGTCGGCGGCCACCCCGCGCGCCTGCATCTCCCGGAACGCGGCGATCGCGCCGCCCCAGTCCTCCGCCTCCGCCAGCATCGCCACCTGCTTGTTCCATAGCACGGCGTCCTTGGCGTCCGCGTCCCCCTCGACGAGAAGGCGGCGGCTGGAGGCGCCGCGGCCGAGCCTCGCGAGGAGGTCCGCGAGCGCGCACGCCACGTGGGGCTCGCGCGTGGCGTGGCCGGCCCGGACGGCCAGCGAGTGAGCTGCGGGCGAGCCTCCGCGCCGCGACGATGTCGTGTTCCCTGACGTATAAGATGACGCCTCGTGCTCGCCGTGGAGGAGGTCGCCGCATTGGCGCAGCAGGGAGACCAGGAACCGCGCGTCGCGGAATGAGGAGGAGCCGTCCCCGGCACGTAACGCGGCGGAGAGCGGGGACTCGCCTCGGATTTGGGACGGCGAGTGGGCGCGCGAGGGTCTGGCGTTGTGGTGGGGAGAGGGGAGCGCGGGGAGGGAGATGGCTTGCGCCATTGGAGCTGGAGGAGGGGCGGGGCGGGTGAGGAAGGGAAAGGAAATTTTGCGGATAATGGAGAAGGCAGTGACGGGAACCGAGTGAGCTGATTGCGTTCCGAACATGGGCTGGGCTGGCCAATGCCCAACTAAATAAGGATGGGCCTTCCCTAAACGGGGCTTTCAAAATATAGAAATCAAAGTTCCATGGAAATCATTAGAAAAAAAAACCTTTATGAAGGTGTTCGCGTCGTCAGCTCCGATTGTGAGCCACTTACTCTTTACGGATGACAACCTGCTGCTTTTTAGGGCAGATGGAGAGAGTGGTGAATGCAGTGCTTACTGTAATGCGTCTGGCCAACGTATCTATACTTCTTATAAAGTAAAATCTCACTAAGTTTATTTATGATTTTTCTATCTCTATATGCAAGCTATACACATCGTCCATTCTCTTAGCCAATTAATTGTCCATGTCATCTCCACTAACTCTTTAACTAATATCTACATGCAAACTTCACATTATCCATCTTCTTAATTATTTAATTGTCCATCCTAATAATTTTTAATACACACGTATTTCATGTCTAATAAATTTAGTATCTCGACTATAGAAAATTGAATCATGCATATTCCTTTGGACAACTTAATTTATCATACTTTTATTTACGCAATATAGTTTCTAAAAGGATTCCCGCTGCAACGCGGGGTGTACTTCTAGTTAATATGGATTCTATCCACTTTGCGAAAGGGTGTCAGGAGCCCATGCATAGCCATGGCAACTCAATCGACATGTTCTATATATGCAATTGCAGGTGAGGCAAGAAATCATGAATATTCTTGATGTCCGATCATCGCCGAAGCAAGGCGGAGTTTTCTGATACGAGCGGTACAAGGACTGCACTGGCCCGACGCGCCGCCTCGAGCTTTTCGCACTTGCGCGTCTAGTGGTAAGCCTCCATGGTCTATCCCCTGAGCTCGATCTTGAGCGTGTCGCGACTAGGGAAAAGTTTTGTTTTCCAGCGTTGCGATCCATCACTCAACACTAATGGAGTATTGCTTGACCACTTTGTTCTTCTTCTCCGGATTTACTTCATAGAATATCCTCTCTTGAAACCGATTGTGCAGGTGATGCCATGATATCACTCGCAAACAAGCTGCTAATAAAACGTTTCCGAAGACAATGTTTTTTTGGGGAAGATCCAAGTATTAGTATTTCAGGTGCCAACGTATGTTTTTTTGAATGGTCAACTGGGGGGGGGGGGGGGGGGGGGGAGCTAGTCCCCACCTGAATATTTTTTCATTCATAGTTGCCTATGAGGCTTTGCAGCCTCTACAAGATAGGTTCAAATGAACCAGAATTCACTGGGGCTACATGAGAAGAGAAATAAAAGGAAAAACACACACACACACACACTAACAACACAAGAGCGGAAAACGAAGTCACTCCGAGAATCCCTCGAAGACGGTTGATTGACAAGAAAAACTCATCACGACCCAAGCACAGGGATCACAAGGAAGAGCTCATAGGACATGACAGCGGGAGGGACAACCCAGCATGAAGCATCGCCGGAGTAATCGAACGGCCTTGATCAGCCGAGACCCAGCCGCGACACCGCACCATCGACGTAAACGAAAGGCAACGTGCATCCGAGACCACACAACGCGCCGACACCACCTTTGTCGTGGGCGTGGCCGAAAGGTTGCACGCGGCCGAGACGACGCCACGACGCCTGTGTGCCACCGGCTGAGTCGAAGAGCATCACAACGCAAAGACACACCATAGAGCACCCGCGCATGGAGCACCCTCACCGCACGAGGGGGTCTTCGTCGTAGTCGAAAGGCGTAGCACCACCGAGGGCAACCCCAACCCCACCTGGGTTCGACATACCCGAAGGGTGGGCTAGCCGAGAGCACGCGCAAAGACCACCCACGCCAGGCACGCCGTAGAGCTCCGACAGGAATCTGACGCATGAGCCTAGCAACCGGCAAGAAGAAGCCACCACCACCACTACCATGGCTCGCCTCGCATCGGAGAGAAGACCGCACCTAAGCCCGGCAATTTGACCCATGGGTTCGCTCGCCCATGGGCACTCGACCCTAATGGGCAGGGTTTGGGTCGCTATCTTCACCCATGGGTCTTGCCCATGGGCGACCCGATTAGTCGTGGCCTCGTGGGTAGGGCGTGCGCATAGTTTCGTGCCCGTGGGCGACCCGATGGGTGACCCGACTAGCTGACATGTGGGCCATTGCATATTAAAAGGCCAGCAGTCCACCATTCCACCTCCACTAGGCCCAATAACACGCTAGCCCATGAAAATATCCTAACCTAGCTGCACGCACGCATCAACTAAGCGAGGCAGCCAGACCACACAACACAGTCCACAAACCCTAGCTCACATAGTCAAAGCCGTCGCCTCCTCCCTCCCCCTCGCGCCCTCACACGATGCGCCGCCGCCACCTCCTCCCTCACCCCCCGTCCGTTCGTCCCTTGCCTAGTCCTGGGCCCTCTCCCTCGACGTCGCCGTCCCGGTCTCTGCTCCCTCGACGTTGCCATCCCGGTCCCTGCTCCCTCGACGTCGTCGTCCTGCTCCCTACTCCCTACTCCCTACTCCCTACGCCGTCGCTGGTCCCTACTCCCTGCTCCCGGGCGCCGCCAGCTCGTCCCCGACGGCAGCTGCTCCCCGGAGGCCTGAACGCCATCTGCAGATCTTCCCCGCTCCTAAAACCAGCCTGCAAGTAAGGATCTGGTCCCTGTTCTTTTGTTGGCATGAGATTTTACTCACAATTGCAGTAGCTAGTAGGTTGGTCACTTGGTCCATGTAGTTGTTCCGAATTTGAACCATTTGTGTTCGTGTACTGCATGATCTTTGAATGGCTTCACCAGGAGACAATTTCTCGCAGCCGGCAGTGGACAGCTCCGTTGTGGCTGGCAGTGATCATGTTGATTCGTCAACACAAGGTACTAGTACAGACCCTAGTGCTAGTGCATCTGATAGAGTTGCGCCAAAGAGGAAGCTTACGTCTGCAGTGTGGAATGAGTTTGAAAGGACATGGATGTCGCCTATAGGGGGGGGGGGGGGGGGTGAATAGGCGATTTAAAATTATTACGGTTAAGGCTTGAATAAATGCGGAATAAAACTAACGTTTAATTTATCAAGCCAAAACCTAAACTAGCTAGGTTTACCTATGTGCACCAACAACTTATGCTAAGCAATATAATCAACTAGTTGATAGTAAGATATATAACTTCAAGCTCGATGGCTATCACAATGTAAGTAGCATAAGTAAGAAGCTCGGGTATAGAAATACCGAGGCACTTGGAGACGATGATTTATCCCGAAGTTCACTTCCCAATGGAAGCTAGTCTCCGTTGGAGCGGCGCGGTGTTCACCAAAGTTAAACACCGAGTAGCCTTGATATGGCACACCGTATCTCCGTTGTGTCTTACCACCGATGTGGCGAGGCACTTGTCACTATGTTGTCGTTGAGGTTGACAACTAGAACCTTTACAAGGATGAAGCACACTCCACAAGTTGGAGGGTCTTCACCAAATGCACCGAGCCGCCAAGACTCGATGCCCAAGGCCGGGGCACACACCACAACTCAATTGGTGGCTCCCGGCAATGTCTTCGTAACTACCAAAGCTCCGAGACCAACAAGGTTGAGCCACACTCCACAACTTAATTGGAGGCTCCCAACGAATCCCGTGAGCCACCAAGACTCCGAGAAAACAACAACCGTCTAGGGTACCAACGTGCCCTAGAGGAACAAGCTCTAGGGCACCCAAGCATCCAAGAGTAACAAGCTTCTCAACTTCAACTTCCACGAATCACCGTGGAGAACTCAAACCAATGCAACCGATGCAATGGCAAGAACACACTAAGTGGTCAAGTTCTTCCAACCCGAATCCAACCAAAGCAACTAATGCTTGGGAGGGATTTGAGAGGAAGAACAAGGAGAAACACCAAGAAAATCCAAAGATCTAGATCCAAAGTGTTCTCCTCACTTAGAGGAGAAATCAAACAGTGGAAACGTGGATCTAAACCTCCTCTCTCTTTTCCCTCAAAAACTAGCAAGAACTATTGGAGGGATTGAGAGATAATCAAGCTCAAGAGGGTCAACAATGGAGGGAAGAAATAGCTCAAGAAGTTGGCCAAAGTTTAGAGTTTATTTGGGGAAGAAGCCCCTTAAATAGGAGGCCAAAATATGGACGTTGGAGCCATTTTCGCGCAGCCAAAACAGGGCAGCCGGCCTGTGGGCCGGCCTGGAGGCCGGCCACCCCCCAGAGCAGCCCGGCCTGGGAGTCGGCCTAGGCTGGCCTGGGGGGCTGGCCACCCACCTGAGCCGGCCGGCCTTGGAGCCGGCCTAGGCTGGCCTGGAGGCCGGGCACCCAACAGCGATACGAAAACTTCAATATATTTTTCATCCGGACTCCAATTTCGATGATCTTCGGCTCGTTGGAATCGCAACGAAGAGCCCTTCAAGATTATGCAGAGAAACATCATAGTCCATCATGTGGGATAAAACCAAATGAAGAAAGGTAAAACTTCTCATTTGCAAACCGGAAATGCAATATCTTCCACATAGGAACTCCGTTTTCGATAATCTTGGACTTGTTGGAATCGTCACAACGAGCACTACAAGATTATGCAGAGAAACATCATTGTTCAACAAGATATGGTAAACCAAATGATGAAAGGTAAAACCTTTCTAGTGAAAACCGTAAAACCATATCTTTTGCAAATGAAGTCCGAATGACATGAAACCACTTTTGTTGGAAAGAGGACGACAAATGCTATCCAATAACAAGTGAAAATATTGAAACCAAGCAAGTGAGATTTTGCTAATAAATGGAAGAGTGAAACCTTCCGCATAGATGGACCGGCAAAATCTCCAACACCGAAAACTCAATAGGAGACACATATGAGAACCGTTTTCGGAGATCTTGGCCTTGTCATGAAAAGCACGAAAAGCACCAATACCACACTACGATAAGAGCCAAATAGGAACCAATAAAGATGATGCGCAAGGATGCAAAGGTTTGAGCTCTCTACGACCGATATGCTAAAGCTCACTTGAGAGCCCCTCTTGATAGTACGGTTACCTATCCTAAAACCCGGTCTCCCAACTACACCGCGAGACCGGTAAAATATAAACCCTATCAAGATCATACCTTTTCCTTGCGCATTCCACTTGAGCCAGATGATGACGATCTTGATCTACTCTCAAGTGGATCACCTTTCTTGATTGTGCTCCGCTCGGTGGAGACTCGCATATTGCTCCCCATACACTAATATGGGAGAGACACTCTTTCGCATATCTTCACATGCCCTTATCTTGTATGTTGATCAACTTGCACTTAGCCTTGATCAACATATACTCTTCTTCTTTTAGCCTTGACTCCAACATATGGAGTTCAAGCATTCCTTATGGACCAACACTGCAAATATAACTCAAAGCACACATTAGTCCATAGAGATTGTCATTAATTACCAAAACAACACATGGGGAAAACCATGCTCTTTCAATCTCCCCTATTTTGGTAATTGATGACAATCCCTTTTAAGAGGGTTTATATAATGAATTAAGCAACCTTGCAAGACAAGGATGCATGAGCATGAGAGGCAAATGCTTAAGAACCAAACGAAAGCATAAAACCGAATTCCCTTAAACCCTCTAAAACTTCTCCCCCATTGGCATCGATTGCCGAAATGGGAAGAAAAATTTAGAAGGCCAATATAATATGAGTTCCTCCACAAGGTATGCATTTCTCAAGATATGAGTGAAATCAAATGCACATATCCATTGACGAATAATAGAGGAAATCAAACTATATTGAGGATCCAAGGATTGCAAAAGGATGAAATCATTCTAAACATCTCCACAAAGGAGAAGAGCAATCGAGAAGATCCTAACCGAGAGTTCTAAATAAAAATAGAGAAGCTCCCCAATGTTCACGCACTATTGAGGAGTGCACAAATATGGAATCCTCACTCCCCCAAAATCATCTAGAACACTCACCAAGTGCAAGGATGTAAAAATTAAAGCAAAACAAAGCACTTGCACCAAAGATGTGGTTGAGCCATAAGGAGATACCAATTAAAAGAAATTATCTAGAAAGGCCCAACCAAGAGTATGTGTGTGTGACAAGACAATTAATTTGATAAGACACATAGTCTTAACCAAATGGAGATAAGTTATATATCAAGTATTGACACACACAACTTACAAAGAAGATTTTTCAAAAAGAATATGTTCACAAGCTCAAGGATACTAATTGGAAACTAAAAACAATTGAAAAATCCAAGAGCTAGTGAGAACATTTAGGCAAAAAAATCAACATACTCACCGTGATGAGCATGAAGAGAAGAATCTTCAATAGAATGTGAGTGCGCAAAGGTGCGAATAGAAATAAGACAAGCACTCACGAGACAAACTTGGAGCCACCAAAGAATTATAGATAAAAGACAAGGTGGCTTGAAAGAAAGTAGGATACCACATAAAAGGTGACCTCTCTCATATGTATAGTTTTATAAGTAGATAATGATATTCATTGACAAAGAAACTTGCATATATAAAATGGTCGAAGAAAGGAGACTATGGTAACCAAAAGGAAGTCATGAATATACAAAAAGAGATTATTGCTTAAAAGCATAGCCCATAGCTCAAATTTATCTCATTGTATATAAATGAACTTCAAACACATCAAATGCATCACACATATCACTAAGGGAACAAGAGATAGTGGAAATGCTTTGAGATAGGCAACAAGTATCACAAAGAAATAATACCAATTGAAGGAAGGTTTTTGCAATTTCATCACAAATATCACAAGTGAAGGAAATAATCCAAAACCACAACAATTGTACATTAAAGTTTTCATGCCAAGAGGCAACCTACACAAGGTTGAATACAAGAAAGATATGCATGAGATAGATACTTGTTACCGAGATGCATTGGTGATGACGAAGATGATCTTTTGTTAGTCATCATAGCTTGACTCCTAAAATCACATGGTGAGACCACTTTCCTTATGAATGACGCAAGCATCCAACGCTTCTCAATTGTACCTAAAACATAATTCAAGTACAATATGGTTCCCAAACTCATTGGGTTACATAGTAGTTAGATACACTACAATACATAGGAAACACTCCACATAAGTATGTGCATATAGATATGAAATTGAATTTCATGCACATCTTAGCCGATTTAGGATTTAGTGGAGTATCCCTATATATTGGATCAAGAAAGACTAGCATGCCATAAAATAAATATACTAGTAAATATGCATGCATGGACTTGTAAGAACCAAATGAGATACAATTTGGACAAAACACCAAGTAAACCAAGAAGAGAGCACACCAAAGTGTGACACAAAAAGGTTGTCCAAATTATATCAAAATCCAAATCAACACATGATTGAGGAAAAATCAAATCAACATATGATTGATTCCAAAACACATCAACACATGAAGTGTGATATCAATAGGAATCAAATCAAACAACACATGAGAGATAAGACACCATTTGAAAAATAAGATACCAATTAGGAGACAAGATACCAAAAGGAGGTTAATACTTAACCGGAATAAAGTAAAGTAAAATAAAGTAATAAGGTATCAAGATTTCCACAATAAATATCAATTGAAACAAATATCTATGGAGGAGATATTAAATTCCAATTAATACCAATTTGAAGGTACCTAGGCAAGGCCAATGAGCATATGAGATAAAGGAAAGAGACATGCTCAAAGGATTTTCTCATTCAATAGGATAGGCATAAAACAAGAAATGAGAAAGCAAGACTCCCTAGAGAGAGCAAGGTTACACCAAATAAACCAAACACCCTCTACACTTTTCATGATGGCACAAAGCATCAAGAGAAAAAGATTTGTCTTCCATAAACACATATGATAGAAATCAAATGCCAATTGAAAGGATCAAATATTGATAGATAGGATAGTGTTCTAAATAAAAGGAATGCTCCCCCAAGATTCATGCATTATTTTTGATATTTGCATTTGAATACAAAATGCACGCACAAGGGATCATTACTCTTCATATTTTATTTACAACACTAAACACTACCAATTTAAATTTAGGATCCATGCAAGAGGCAAGGAAGCCAATGGGAGTCAAAATAAATATTTTGGTAAGGATAATCAAAAATATTCTATCACAAACATAAATATGGATTGTCCAAGGACAATGACCATTTGGAATTATTTTCCCGGTGATAGAGGTATCCAAGAATATCCTCACAAGATAAAATGTATGGCAAGAGATAAGAAATAAAACAACATATTTAAATAAGGTTTGTTGGTACTTTCAACTATTCAAACCAACCGGCAAGGCCATGGTAAGAATAATATGGAACAAATGGTTTCTCAAATAATATATAGGAATGCATATTAGAGAGAAACCATACCAAGCAAACTCACACAAACAAGAGTCCAAGGATAGCTAAAAAGCAAATTGGAACTTGTTCGAGCTAATATGCCACATAGAAATAAGATAATTTACAATATCAAATCTAGGTGGCAAAGACTCAAATGTTCACATTTTATGGGATTGTAATATGCACATAGCGTATTGCTCCCCCACAATGTGATAATTCATTTCTTCTTAACAAGAGGCAAATAAAATCAAATAGAGATAATTAATAGACATTATAGAATTTGAATTTCTCATGAGCATGACACACCACATAGTTACTAGATAATCTTGATATATCAATACTAGGTGGTGTTACTCATATACACACATTTTTAGGTTAGTGAAGTGCACAAAGCATATCACTCCCCCAAAATGGGATAGTCCATTAATTTCTCAAAAGAGCCCATTAAAATTTACACAAGATCCAATAAGGACTCAACACAAAGTTTACAATATATGGAGCGCACATTAACATACACAAACTTGATTGCTCAAGGTAAGTAATAAGCACAACGTATACAAGCACATGCTAGGAACAAAACTAACACATGCTAGGGAGCAACAAACTTTCAATGTATATATATAATTTAAATATAAGTTACCGCAAGAAGGAGCATTGGATATGAGATATGACAATATAATCCAAATGACTTGGCTTGTGGAAATAATAATCAAGAAGATCCCTTAATTCTTCAAGGATAGCCAAGTCTCCAATGTCCTCCATCACAACCTATTGATCAAGTTTGAGCTTGTTGGTCCCCAACCAAGTTGGGTCCTAAGAGGTTAGTCACAATAGGCTTGGCAACCCAAATGGTTCTTTTCTTGACACCACTTTGAGTTCCCACATATTTGGCAAACACATTGCCAACCCTATCCTTCCTAAGAGAATAAACATCATCAATAATTATGGGGTTGGATAGAGTACCGTTTGTGCATGAAGAAGCCAAGTGGCCCTTCTCACGGCATAAGTAGCAATATCGACTCTTTTCTTTCTTCTTAATAGGATCCTCAACTTGAGGACCAATTACTTGAGTCTTCTTAGGAGGTGGCCTTTGTTCAACCCGAGGTTGAGCATGGGATTGAACAATAGGCCGCTTCCCTAATTGCTTCTCACTAAGAGGCTTCTTCTTCATTGGGAAATCCCTAACATGATGCCCTTCAACTTTGCACTTGAAGCAAACAATCTTGGCCGAGTGATTGACTTGTTCTTGGCCCTTCTTATTGCTACTCTTGGACTTGTTCTTGATATTGGAGTTGAATCCAAGTCCATTCTTGTCATTGGGGGATTTTTGCACACTCAACATGTTGTCAAGTGTGGCCTTCCCTTTATGATGTTTCTCCACATCTTTCTTCAAAGAAGTGGCTTGTGCCTTGTGCTCTTTAGTCTTCTCTATAAGGTTAGTAGCTACACAAGTACTAGTGGAAGTTGAAGCTTCATTGTTAGAGCAACTAGGCACAAAATGTAATTCAACATATGATTTGGCACTATTGTGAGATGAAGAATTACAAGGACTAGCACATGGAGTTATAACATTTTTAGTAGAAGTTGTGCCATCGTCCACATGGGGCTCACTAGATAATACCTTGGTAGCATTAGCCTCATGAGCTAACTTTAGCTTATCATGAGATACGAGAAGATCTTCATGAGAGATCGAGAGCTTCTCATGGCTTTCTTCCAATATCTCATAATATCTAGTTAGCAATTTAAGTTGAGCCCTTAGCTCAACATTCTCCTTTAAAATGGATGCTTCACAAGAAATAGAGTTAGTAGCACAAGCATCAACATTAATAGCAATGGGAGAACAAGCAGGAAGCTCTTTTAGTAATTGAGCTTGGAGTTGATCATGAGACTTAGTGAGATGTGCAAGAGAATCTTCCAAGGACTTGACATCCTTTTCAAATTTCACATTAGCCTCAAGGAGTCTAACAATTTCAACAACAAGCTCATCATTTTTTATTTTAAAACCATTAGCCACCTTGAGAGCTCTATCATGGGTTTCATTTGCTTTGGATAACTCTAGAGTAAATGTATCCTCAAGAGATTTCTTGGTGGTTTGTTCTTCTTCAAGAGCTTACTCAAGATCCGCAATCGTGTTTGCATAATCACGTTCGCGGCTAAGGCTTTCATTTTCACGAGCTTCCAAATTTTCAATAGTAAGCCCTCGCTCAACAAGGGTGCTCATAATTTCATGTAGGTTCTCACAAGCATTTTAATTCTTTGAAAGAGCATTAAGAACCATTAGACCTTTCTTATTAAAGTAAGCATCATCTTCTTCATCATCATTATTATTGTCATGATCATCACTACTTGACGATTTAGAAGATATGCAAGGACTATTAACACAAGCATGTGAAACATTTATAGTTCTAGATGTGTTTAAGTCCAAAGATAAATCATTGCAATAAGATAGAGATGAAATATCATCTATAGGAAGCTCACTATCATCATTGCAAAATTTATCCCTACTCACCATTGCATTATTTTGTGGCTTGCCACATGTAGGTGAGGTAGAAGAAGTTTAGAACTCATTACGCCGGAGGTGGGGGGAGAACAATCATTCTCACTATCAATGGACACACCATAATTGTATTGAAGCTTGGTCCATAGCTCATGAGCATTCCGATAAGGAGAACCGATAAAGCAATTGCATTTCTCAAAGACATGAAAACCACTTTAGAAGCTTGAGCATCTAGATAAGAGTTTTCCTCATCCTCTAGAGGAGAAAAACCCATATCTAGAATTTGCTCTATATATGGATTAATGTCCCTAAAATAATTTAGCATGAGATTTCTCCAATCATTAATTAGTGCCATCGAATATTAAAGAGGCATTGTGCACTAACCACTAGACGACATCTTTACTCTCTAGAGGCCGTGAAGCCCTATAAAGAGAGAACCCGCTCTGATACCAATTGAAAGGACACGGATGTCGCCTAGAGGGAGAGAACCCGCTCTGATACCAATTGAATAAGATCGATGGCTATCCACAATGTAAGTAGCATAAGTAAGAAGCTCGGGTATAGAAATACCGAGGCACTTGGAGACGATGATTTATCCCGAAGTTCACTTCCCAATGGAAGCTAGTCTCCATTGGAGCGGCGCGGTGCTCACCAAAGTTAAACACTGAGTAGCCTTGATATGGCACACCGTATCTCCGTTGTGTCTTACCACCGATGTGGCGAGGCACTTGTCACTATGTTATCGTTGAGGTTGACAACTAGAACCTTTACAAGGATGAAGCACACTCCACAAGTTGGAGGGTCTTCACCAAATGCACCGAGCCGCCAAGACTCGATGCCCAAGGCCGGGGCACACACCACAACTCAATTGGTGGCTCCCGGCAATGTCTTCGTAACTACCAAAGCTCCGAGACCAACAAGGTTGAGCCACACTCCACAACTTAATTGGAGGCTCCCAACGAATCCCGTGAGCCACCAAGACTCCGAGAAAACAACAACCGTCTAGGGTACCAACGTGCCCTAGAGGAACAAGTTCTAGGGCACCCAAGCACCCAAGAGTAACAAGCTTCTCAACTTCAACTTCCACGAATCACCGTGGAGAACTCAAACCAATGCAACCGATGCAATGGCAAGAACACACTAAGTGGTCAAGTTCTTCCAACCCGAATCCAACCAAAGCAACTAATGCTTGGGAGGGATTTGAGAGGAAGAACAAGGAGAAACACCAAGAAACTCCAAAGATCTAGATCCAAAGTGTTCTCCTCACTTAGAGGAGAAATCAAACGGTGGAAACGTGGATCTAAAACTCCTCTCTCTTTTCCCTCAAAAACTAGCAAGAACTATTGGAGGGATTGAGAGATAACCAAGCTCAAGAGGGTCAACAATGGAGGGGAGAAATAGCTCAAGAAGTTGGCCAAAGGTTAGAGTTTATTTGGGGAAGAAGCCCCTTAAATAGGAGGCCAAAATATGGCCGTTGGAGCCATTTTCGCGCAGCCAAAACAGGGCAGCCGGCCTGTGGGCCGGCCTGGAGGCCGGCCACCCCCCAGAGCAGCCCGGCCTGGGAGCCGGCCTAGGCTGGCCTGGGGGCTGGCCACCCACCTGAGCCGGCCGGCCTTGGAGCCGGCCTAGGCTGGCCTGGAGGCCGGGCACCCAACGGCGATACGAAAACTTCAATATCTTTTTCATCCGGACTCCGATTTCGATGATCTTGGGCTCGTTGGAATCGCAACGAAGAGCCCTTCAAGATTATGCATAGAAACATCATAGTCCATCATGTGAGGATAAAACCAAATGAAGAAAGGTAAACCTTCTCATTTGCAAACCGGAAATGCAATATCTTCCACATAGGAACTCCGTCTTCGATAATCTTGGACTAGTTGGAATCGTCACAACGAGCACTACAAGATTATGCAGAGAAACATCATTGTTCAACAAGATATGGTAAAACCAAATGATGAAAGGTAAAACCTTTCTAGTGAAAATCGGAAAACCATATCTTTTGCAAATGAAGTCCGAATGACATGAAACCACTTTTGTTGGAAAGAGGACGACACATGCTATCCAATAACAAGTGAAAATATTGAAACCAAGCAAGGGAAATTTTGCTAATAAATAGAAGAGTGAAACCTTCCGCATAGATGGACCGGCAAAATCTCCAACACCGAAAACTCAATAGGAGACACATATGAGAACCGTTTTCGGTGATCTTGGCCTTGTCATGAAAAGCACGACAAGCACCAATACCACACTACGATAAGAGCCAAATAGGAACCAATAAAGATGATGCGCAAGGATGCAAAGGTTTGAGCTCTCTATGACCGATATGCTAAAGCTCACTTGAGAGCCCCTCTTGATAGTACGGTTACCTATCCTAAAACCCGGTCTCCCAACTACACTGTGAGACCAGTAAAATATAAACCCTATCAATATCATATCTTTTCCGTGCGCATTCCACTTGAGCTAGATGATGACGATCTTGATCTACTCTCAAGTGGATCACCTTTCTTGATTGTGCTCCGCTCGGTGGAGACTCGCATATTGCTCCCCATACACTAATATGGGAGAGACACTCTTTCGCATATCTTCACATGCCCTTATCTTGTATGTTGATCAACTTGCACTTAGCCTTGATCAACATATACTCTTCTTCTTTTAGCCTTGACTCCAACATATGGAGTTCAAGCATTCCTTATGGACCAACACTGTAAATATAACTCAAAGCACACATTAGTCCATAGAGATTGTCATTAATTACCAAAACAACACATGGGGGCAACCATGCTCTTTCAGAGTTTACTAAAGAATTGCGTGAAGGGAGATGGCAAGCTCAATGCATGTATTGTAAAAAATGGCTTAGTGCATCAAGTACAGGTGGCACTAAACATTTAAGCAACCACTTGATAGGATGTCCTTGCAAGTGTGCACCTGTAGGTCTAAAGCAACAAAAATTACGCTTGTCGGCGGGTGCACGAGCCTAGAAACCGGCAAGAAGAAGCCACCACCACCACTACCATGGCTCACCTCGCATTGAAGAGAAGACCGCACTCCGCACCCATGGCCGCCATCTACAGAACCATGGGGCACACCAGTAGAGAGAAACAACGTCCTCTGACACTGATGGCGAGACAGAGGAGGCTCAAACACCCAGCCAAGACGCCCCCCCTGGGAGGGAGCGCGTCGCCACCATGGCCGTCATCTATGAGTCCACGACACCGGTCATCCCCAACGGCAACCCGCTGCAGGATGATGGCTGAGCAAAGAGGTAGACGGCCCTCGCAACTACAAGAGAGCACACTGCCGCCAGCACACCGCCGGCAGCCACATCGCCCACCACCATCGGACCAGACCTGCAGGACACAGGACTGAGCAGCGTCGCCGTTGCCAACCACACCTCGCAAAGGCAGCGGAGATGCCAGCACCAACCCCAAACCAGCAAGCCAAATCCGAGCACGCAGCTCCGCCCAAACGGACAACAACAGGAGATCGGAGGTTGGCCCCTATGTCGAGATCCAATACGCCCGCGCACCTTGGAGAGCTCCACCACGGACGCCACGAGCCAGCAGACTGCAGCGCCTCCAGGCCCGACCTCGCGCCGCCCTAGCAGCCGCAAAGGTCGCCGTCGCCGCCAAGAAAAGGTCCGGGGCCGCTACCCCGGTGTCCAAGCTCCGCCGCGCCCAACGCAGTGGACGGTGGTCCCCCTCCCCTTCGAGGAACGGGACCCGCCGCCACCGCGGCCGAGGCCGGCGGCATCGGCGGAAGGGGAGCGGAGGTTGGGGGGCCGGCGGCGCTAGGGTTGGGGGGCGCCCCAGTGCTGCTCGCGGGAGCAGCACAGGAGCGAGCGTTTCCATATCGTGCCAACGTATGTCCTCTGTTGTTTCAGATCATATGCCCTCACTTGCGATTGTGTTACATTCGGGTAGTTCATACGTAAGTTGTGATGCATTTGTTCAGTGTGATAACCCATATGAAAAGAAATACGAAAAATGTACAGAAGTAGTATCAGGGGAAAAGTAGTCAAGACAAGATATTGTCACTAGGATTAATCGCCCACCGAAATACAAATATCTATCACTTCGCATGCATCACTTGCTTCCTGGCAAGTCCATTGTCCAACAGGGTGTGTATGCAAAAGAAATGTCCACCTCAGAATACTCGTGCTCCATTATTCCCAAGTACCGAACCTTTGAGCTATTGAAATAATAAGCTAATGTTGCGCTTCTATAATCATCATGAAAAAGGGCAATTTCTTTGTAAGGATGGAATCCCAGACACCAAAAAAAATGAGCTGGAGCATGAGGGTTTCCCTTTTTCGGCCAGTCCACGGTAGTAACAACACTTTCATCATCAGAATCCCATTCAAAACCATCTTTGGATAGTTCCTCATTGTATTCATATGCAACTTGAAGGTTGACGTCATTTTTCAACAACGATTCCTTCTGATCAAGCGACTGTGAGATCCATGGTCCATTGTCAATTGGTTTGCAAGGATACGTTCTCCATGCCGTCTCAAAGCTGATTTCATTATTTAAAACCCAGTCCATCACGCCATGTGATTCAGAAAGGAACCAAATCTGAAACGTGAATCGCCCATCGATATCCAGTACACAGTAGACCCCTTTCTTTGATTTTCCTAAACGAAACAGGGATCCTTTGCCTCCTTCTGGCAGCTTAATTACTTGGTACTTATCATCATTCCATAATTTTATTCTGCAAAAAGCGTTAAAGATTAATTAAACACCAACTACTAGCAGTAGTAAGAATAATAGTCGCAAGTGTAATTTGTGAGTAGGAGTGAGTAGGAACCTGAGAACAAAACCACCGTTTGTGTGCCTTGATGGAACATAGAGTGAGCCCTTCCAGAGAGCGGAGTAGTACATATGGGCATCAGATTTCCGGTGGGAGTTGACGTCCGCCATTGTTCCGGCGGCATCTCCTTGTCGTGCAAACGACCTTTCACTCCAGCAATTCGTCTCTGAGGAGAAGACGTGCATGGCGTACAACGCCGGCGGCCACTCCGTAGTGCACGCAACATCGGCTGGTACATGGAGGGGGATACGGGGGACGTAGAACACCTGGTAATGCGGCGAGACGGTAGGGTCGTAGACGAGGTAGCAGTTGTTGTAGCAACGCCCGCAGGTGGTCGTCTTCACCGGCCGCTGGAGGCGGAAGCACGCGCATGGCAGCGGGGGCAACGACGCCCACTGCCGCGTGGCCGGATTGACCACCTGGTTGTTGAGGACCAAGACGAGGCCGTTGCAGTAGTCCGTCATCTCTCCCGTGACCTCCGCGTAGCCCGGCCGGTCGTCGAGGTAGTCGAGCCTGCCGGTGACGTACCGCGTCGTGGAGTGCGCAACGGGCTTCTGCATCCGCGCGCGAGACGGAAGCTGGGATAAAACGTCTCGCCTTGGCGATGGGCGCGCGAGACTCGGTCCGGTGCGGTGTTGGTGGTTTGGGTGGAGATCAAAGTCAACTCGCCGCTTCTTCTTTATACTCGGGTCGAGCACGTACGCGGGTGTTTTTTTAGTAGCAAATCGTACGCGCGGGTGTTTCGTGCGTTCGTTTTCTTCTTTCCTTTTCTCCCGAGAGACTCGCAGGATCTACATATGAGAATTTAGTTAATTAATCCGGATCTTTATGCACGTGTAACCAAGCCCGGCGCTCGCGGTGTACGCGCGCGAGAGGAAATTTTGAATCTATGTTCCACTCGATCTAGACCACACACAAAGTGCAACTTAATTCAGATTACAAAAATGAGACTCCTCCTATTACCAAGCTCTACTTGTAATTAATTCGACTCAACAATTACAACGCTACTTACTTAGGACTGGGGAACACAAGAGATGCATGCGTTGTATGCAGGTTGGAGATTAGGTGCTAGCTAATTAACAATATGGTGATGAAATGTTGATAACCAGGCATTGTTACTTGTCTTTTCTATCTTGGACATTGTTTACTCGTGTTACTATGCAATGCAAGTAACATTTATAACTTGAAGGTTCTACATCTTATCTCCTTGACTTATGAGTTCGGGGGAATGTTATATTAATTGATGGTTTATGTTCATCCATCCTTTGCAGCGCAACATGGGAGAAGTGGAGCTGGCCAGGGGAGAGAATCGGATCCGGCGTGACCCAGATGTCCTGGCGCCTTGTGTGCGGTCGCAATCCCAGCCGTCCCTTGGCTTTGGCTACTTCGTCCTCCACCTTGGAAGCGGAGGCCTTTCTCTACGTCTCCATGGTGTAGGTGAGTTTTTGCTTCTCCCCTTCTCTCCTCTTGGTGCTCTCTGATACCATGACCAACGAGCCTTCATTATTCTGTGCTTCGATTTATTATTCTGTTATATGGATGGTGACAATCATAGCCCTGCTGTCCAGTTAGGAAATTGGATTAGACTGCATTTTTAGGTTTGCTGGATGTTTTTAACTATCTAGTTCTAGCTATGTAATGTGATAAGAATAGAACGATATTTCACTGGACTAGACTGACATGCATCCAGGAATTGTTGAATAGTCATTCCTCTTCCACGTGCTATGTGGTACCATGGCTATATTTTGAATTATGGTAACAGTGATCATCTTCGAAGGTCTGTTACAATGAATGTATGACACATTGACTTGTATTGTTATTAGAGGTTTTTATGCTAGTACTTCTGGCAAGGCAATATAATTGGTGGTTTTGTGCTGCTGGCCTAACTAAATCTGATAAGGATGTATACATGTTTGAGATACAAATTCCACAGTGCATGTGTATGAGATACAAGTTTTACTGTACATTCCCATGCTTGAATGTGGATCACTGTATAGATGTTATTACTGTTTTTAGTCCTGATGGTTTGATTAGGATATTGTTATGGAGTGGTTGCTCAGATTTTCCTTACTTGGTTTAGGCTTACGAATAAAAACATAATGTTGCTATTCTTGTTCTACGAGTCAAATGATATCGTTAGGCAATTTCTGGTTTGCTAATACTTGATCTTTGTGAGGTCAGGCCTTTGTACCCGAGGCAGATAATGCATGCATGTCCTTTTTCTCTTTTGTCCCTGCCTGAACTTATCTTTAATTAATGCAGGTCAGGCCTCTGACATTTCATGGCTTTGTGAGAACGTCCACCTGACGTGGCTAGTAGCTGGGCTGGCTGTGGGTAGGCTCGGCTCCTCCCCCGGCTTGGTCTACTGAACGATGACGAGCTAGTTGGACAGGGCGTCCAGGGCTTCCCTGCACAACATGGTATATGAACTGAAATAGTTTTTGCTTATCCTGGTGTATAATACTGCTAGAGAAATAACATTTCGAAATATCTTTGTTTCTTGCAAAGCCAGATTTTTTTGGCTGGGACTTCATCTCTGTCGATGGAATTGACCTTACTGGTCATGCATGATGCGCAGCTTGCTCGCGGGTGGCAACCACCGCCGTGTGCCCTCCTGCTCGAGCCTCCCTGCCGCCTGGACCAAGAGCCGACAGGCCCTGGTCTAGCTGACCATGGTTGCTGCTACAGCTGATCCCTAATGGATCTGGTTCTGTCATTGAGAGGTATAAATACCTCATCTCAGGTGTTATTCTTATGTGTTCCGAGTCTTGTTTTGGCAAAGCACCTAATTGATCATATCCTGATGGAGTAGTACTACAGCACCCACAAACCTTGGTTGACCTTAATTGATGCATGTCTTATACATTCAACGTTTTGGTAGACTCGGTCGATTGATTGTGGCATATAAGCCACCCCTTGTCATAACAGTGTCGGTTTGCCCCTTCACCTAATATCATTTATGGTAGTATAAACTTTACAGGTTGGTTAACTAAAATGAAGTGCTCATTTCTAGGTTTGTTTGCGACCTTATTGTCCATCCAAATCATGTTAGATAGCTACAACAAATCATCCTCATCATTGATTCTGTATATTATTTGGTTTCTGTATACTTTATTCAGAAATCAACTTGCTTTTGTTTATGCCAGCCAAGTGACAAAGCAGAGCTGCTGGGGTGCCTCCAACCTCAGCAACCGCCGGTGGTGTCGACGCCGGTGTCGGTGCTATTGCAACCTGAAGCGGTAGACAGCTGTAGTGTGATGGTGCTGGGCTCACTGCACCGCAACCACGGCGGCCGTGTCCTGCTTCGGCTACAACTCTACCCAAGTACGCGCTCCTCATGTCCTGCAACCTCCTCCATGCTGCTCTGGGTCATGGCCTTCGTGCCTTGGCTATGCGTGTCTTGTGCTATTGATTCTTGATGATGAAATCATGTTTGCGTGCCCGAGCTGACATTACACATGAGGATATTCTGTTCAATTTGCACTGAAAGATGTTGGCATGCACTCATGCTGGGGATTTATTTTAGCACAAAACAGCTACTCTAGGAATTGATGAGTTTACCATCTCGTTAATGCTTCAGCCAACATTTTGTCCTTCTGTTCCTGAAATTGGCTTTCATGCTAATTATTTTCTTTTGCTAGAATTCTAGATGTACTGTTTCTTCTACTCGTGCATAGACTTACATGTGTAGTATTTCTGTTCTTATGATCAGCATATGTGCCGTGCATAATTATACTCCTTTCTTTTCGAATAATATGCGAGATGTTACAGATGTATCAAAAAATGTTTGTTTATGCTTAAGAAGTCATATATGTGAACCTGTTTAGGCTGCTGTGCTTGTTGCTTGTTTGAATGAGGTGGATAAGAACATGTCTTGTATATTACTAGCTGATTAATTAATTACTTGTTCCACTAGTACTTGGACATACCTTCTGTTTTTTAAATTAGTGGTTGTTCTAATTGTTTGTTTGTGGTTTAGAATTCCTGAAATTGAACTCTCTACGTTTATGCATTTCTTTTGTTTCAGGTGATCGACCAACACCTACTCCATGGCCATCGACGATAAATAGATGTCGTTAGCAGCAACCTTGACTTCTGGCGTGTGTGTGTTTTCGACTACCTCCTCGGTTCCAGCCGCCATGCCTCAGCCATGGTGGTGGTGACGTTTGGCCTTGGCTGCACCCCACTCCGGTGAGCTCCTCGGGTTTCCTTCTTCATCTTCTACATTTTGTGTGGTTCCACGACCATCGAGCCGTGGCGATTCTGTTATCCGCCTTCGTGGGGTGCCACGGTTGGATGTCCCGTTTAGCAGGTCTGATCGATCTACCGGTGAGGCCAGTCCATATTTGCTTCAATACATATTGCCATGCAGGTTTGGTTAAAGTGTGTTGTCGGGTATGAATGAATAAAGAGTGGCAAGTTATCTTGTCTTGGGAAATAATTAACAACTGTGTTTATCAACTTATAATTTTAGGCTTATATTTGCTGGATGCATAGGCCTGTTGTTATCATTGCAGTCATTAGTTTTCATGCGGGTTAATTTGGTGGTGGTTGCTTTATCGGATGCCTCCTCCATGCTGCTCTGGGTCATGGCCTTCGTGCCTTGGCTGTGCATGTCTTGTGCTAGTCATTCTTGATGATGACAGCATGTCTTGTGCAAGTCATTCTTGATGATGATAGCATGTTTGCATTCTCCTCTGACATTACACATGAGGATATTCTGATCAATTTGTATTGTTGTTTTCATGCTGGGGATTTATTTAGGACAAATGAGCTAGTCTAGGAATTGATGATTTTACCATGTTGTAAATGCTTCGGCCAACATGTTGTACCTCTGTTCATGATACTGACTCTCATCCTAATTATTTACTCATGCTAGAATTCTAGTCTACTCACCTGACTCACCTCCTACTTGTGGCAGTTTCCAATGCATGGACGTTTTGAGATAACAAAAGCAAGGCATGCATTGTGTGGACGTTTTCCAATGCATGTAGATGTTAAGTTTACATTGTGCAAACATTTCCCTATTTCGGTCATGTGTACCTGTGGCAGATAATGCCTGCATATATATACTTCCTCTTTTGTCCCTGCCTGAATTTGTCTTGTCATGCTGAGTTAGCTAAACCTGATTTTTGAATTCATGCAGATTCAGGCCTTTGACTTAGAAGCTCCACCTGACGTGGCTCCGGCAGTGCTATTGTATGTATGTCATGATTCATGGCGATCCGATGATGCTGCAGCTGGGCTGGCTGTGGGTAGGCTCGGCTCCTCGTCCGCCTTGGAGTACTGAACGACGCCGAGCTAGTTCGACCGGGTGTCCAGGGCTTTCGCGCACAACATGGTCGTCGCCTTTCTGTGGGAGACGGACGATGTTGCCAGGCCCAGAGACGGACAACAACGTTGGTGCGATGAGTTACTTGTTGTTGACCATCGATGGTGCTCACTCGTGCATGGCTTTGGCGACCTTGATGATGCCTGTTGCTGCAATCCTGGAGCAAACACTTGTAGCTGCTGCTCAGGTGCAGATTGTGTCTAGTGCTTGATGTGGATTCCTTCCATTTCGAGTCTGGTAAATATATATGTGGTGTCCGTGTGTTGTAGATCAATTGTTTCCTGGTTGGAGCTGCAGACTGTGGTGTCGCTGGTGATGATGGAGGGAGGCATACTTTTCAGTGAATTCTTGGTCAAACTAGTTGGTGTTGTTGTCAACATTTGGTTGGCGTGTTTGATCTTGAGCTTTTCCGTAGACGGGCTTGTTTGCTATACCGTCGGCCGGTGGTGTATAGTTTTTCTGTTCATTGTAGTTGGCTTCACGACGGCACCTGTTGTGTTGTGGTTCATCTTTATTTATTATACATAATAAAAAGTCAGCAGGTAGCAGCTGTATTATTGACTTTGTACTTGTTGTAGAATTTGGTAGCAGTAATTTGATTGAAAGCATAGAAAAACAGCAGGGCAGTAACCTCCTCCCTCAAAGAATAGATGAGGTCCCGCATGCTTAAATTTATTTGCATTGCTCCTGGAAAAGAGAGTTGATGGAGCTGGCTCCAGAAGGTGTATCCATTTGGGCGACTTTGCTGCGTAGAGAAAAAAAATAAACCAATTGACGTGGCCGATTTTGCCTCTGCTTGCGGTGCGGGACGTAAAACATACGACTTATATATAATTATAATAAGGCACTCTTTGATTCATAGGATTAGCTAAGGATTTCTATAGGATTCAATCCCTAAGTAATTTTCCCTTCCGGATACATTTGATTCATAGGATCTTATCCTGTGGGAACAAATCCTATAGAAACTTGCTAGTGTGTTTTCACAGGAAAAGTAACATGAGCTCCAAGCTCATGGAAAAATCCTTCGGTAGAATCAAACAACCATCCTGTGTCTATAGGATTCGACTAGGCAGAGCAATCCATTCCTCTGTATTTCCTATTCCTTTGATATTCCTACCCTATGAATCAAAGGGGGCCTAAAGATGGTCAAAACACGGCAGGAATATTGTTGTAGCACCACACCTACTGGCAAATGGCAACAATTAATTATTAATTCCTAACATCTGGCAAAACGGTCTAGTCGGGAGAAAGGAATATGAACGGAATAGTGGAATGGAACACCACACCTACTGGCCTCATGCAGCCAACTTAAGTTTCTCATAAATAATTTGGGATTTCCGTGACTGGTGTGCAACGAAGTCATGCAGTCAGCGTTAGAATGCTACCCGCCTCATAAAGACATAGCAAGATATGTCCTCCTACACGGTTTCCCAAGACAAGAGTCCATGTCACCGATCCAAGACACTGTGCATCTGAGACGTTCATCAACTTAATTGCTCCCAACAAGGAACCAAGGAGATGTGGGCACCCCTGGATTTTTGCCCGCCCACTCACTTCCTCAAACCTGTATTATTGACTTTGTACTTGTTGTAGATTTTGGTAGCAGTAATCTGATTGAAAGCATAGAAAAGGAGCAGGGTAGTAACCTCCTCCCTCAAAGAATAGATGAGGCTCCGCATGCTTAAATTTATTGTTGCATTGCTACTGAAAAAGAGAGTTGATGGAGCCGGCTCCAGAAAGTTTATCCATTTGGGCGACTTTGCTGCGTAGAGAAAAAAACGAATCAATCGACCCGGCCGATTTTGCCTCTGCCTGCGGCACGGGACGTAAAACGTACAACTTATATAATTAATAAAAATGGTCAACACACCAGGAATATTGTTGTAGCTAATTAATTATTAATTCCTAACATCTGGCAAACAGTCCAGTCGAGAGAAAGGAATATGAACGGAATAGTGGAATGGACACCATACCTATTCGCCTCATGCAGCCATCTCAGTTTGTCATAAATAAATTGGGATTCCCGTGAGTGGTGTGCTTAGTCAGCGTCAGAATGCTACCCGCCTCATAAAGACATAGCAAGATATGTCCTCCTACACGGTTTCCCAAGACAAGAGTCCATGTCACCGATCCAAGAGACTGTGCATCTGAGACGTTCATCTACTTAATTGCTCCCAACAAGGAACCAACGAGATGTGAGCACCCCTGGATTTCTGCCCGCCCACTCACTTCCTCAAACCTGTCCGCCTCTATAAATAGAAGCCAATGTCAAGAGCCGCGTGCGGTTGTGCGCGTGACTTGCGACTTGGACTTGGCGCAGGCCAGGAGAGGAGAGGGGCGTGGTGCATACCATGCTCGAGCTGAGCCATCTCGGCAGGTGGTGGCGTGGTGCATACCATGCTCGCCGCTCGCCTCCTCCCTCCACCTCGCGCCCTCCCATGGGCGACCCGATTAGTCGTGGCCTCGTGGGTAGGGCGTGCGAATAGTTTCGTGCCCGTGGGCGACCCGATGGGTGACCCGACTAGCTGACATGTGGGCCATTGCATATTAAAAGGCCAGCAGTCCACCATTCCACCTCCACTAGGCCCAATAACACGCTAGCCCATGAAAATATCCTAACCTAGCTGCACGCACGCATCAACTAAGCGAGGCAGCCAGACCACACAACACAATCCACAAACCCTAGCTCACAGAGTCAAAGCCGTCGCCTCCTCCCTCCCCCTCGCGCCCTCACACGATGCGCCGCCGCCACCTCCTCCCTCACCCCCCGTCCGTTCGTCCCCTGCCTAGTCCTGGGCCCTCTCCCTCGACGTCGCCGTCCCGGTCTCTGCTCCCTTGACGTTGCCGTCCCGGTCCCTGCTCCCTCGACGCCGTCGTCCTGCTCCCTACTCCCTACGCCATCGCTGGTCCCTACTCCCTGCTCCCGGGCGCCGCCAGCTCGTCCCCGACGGCAGCTGCTCCCCGGAGGCCTGAACGCCATCTGCAGATCTTCCCCGCTCCTAAAACCAGCCTGCAAGTAAGGATCTGGTCCCTGTTCTTTTGTTGGCATGAGATTTTACTCACAATTGCAGTAGCTAGTAGGTTGGTCACTTGGTCCATGTAGTTGTTCCGAATTTGAACCATTTGTGTTCGTGTACTGCATGATCTTTGAATGGCTTCACCAGGAGACAATTTCTCGCAGCCGGCAGTGGACAGCTCCGTTGTGGCTGGCAGTGATCATGTTGATTCGTCAACACAAGGTACTAGTACAGACCCTAGTGCTAGTGCATCTGATAGAGTTGCGCCAAAGAGGAAGCTTACGTCTGCAGTGTGGAATGAGTTTACTAAAGAATTGCGTGAAGGGAGATGGCAAGCTCAATGCATGTATTGTAAAAAAATGGCTTAGTGCATCAAGTACAGGTGGCACTAAACATTTAAGCAACCACTTGATAGGATGTCCTTGCAAGTGTGCACCTGTAGGTCTAAAGCAACAAAAATTACGCTTGTCGGCGGGTGCACGAGCCTAGAAACCGGCAAGAAGAAGCCACCACCACCACTACCATGGCTCACCTCGCATTGAAGAGAAGACCGCACTCCGCACCCATGGCCGCCATCTACAGAACCATGGGGCACACCAGTAGAGAGAAACAGCGTCCTCTGACACTGATGGCGAGACAGAGGAGGCTCAAACACCCAGCCACGACGCCCCCCTGGGAGGGAGCGCGTCGCCACCATGGCCGTCATCTATGAGTCCACGACACCGGTCATCCCAACGGCAACCCGCTGCAGGATGATGGCTAAGCAAAGAGGTAGACGACCCTCGCAACCACAAGAGAGCACACTGCCGCCAGCACACCGCCGGCAGCCACATCGCCCACCACCATCGGACCAGACCTGTAGGACACAGGACTGAGCAGCGTCGCCGTTGCCAACCACACCTCGCAAAGGCAGCGGAGATGCCAGCACCAACCCCAAACCAGCAAGCCAAATCCGGCCACGCCGGGCCGGATATTGCGGCTGCTGGACCCTGCTCCAGCTGCTGCCTCCCTGCCGAGCACGCAGCTCCGCCCAAACGGACAACAACAGGAGATCGGAGGTTGGCCCCTATGTCAAGATCCAATACGCCCGCGCACCTTGGAGAGCTCCACCACGGACGCCACGAGCCAGCAGACTGCAGCGCCTCCAGGCCCGACCTCGCGCCGCCCTAGCAGCCGCAAAGGTCGCCGTCGCCGCCAAGAAAAGGTCCGGGGCCGCCGCGCCCGGTGTCCAAGCTCTGCCGCGCCCAACGCAGTGGCCGGAGGTCCCCCTCCCCTTTGAGGAGCGGGGCCTGCCGCCGCCGCGGCCGAGGCCGGCGGCAGCGGCGGAAGGGGAGCGGAGGTTGGGGGGCCGGCGGCGCTAGGGTTGGGGGGCGCCCCGGTGCTGCTCGCGGGAGCAGCACGGGAGCGAGCGTTTCCATATCGTGCCAACGTATGTCCTCTGTTGTTTCAGATCATATGCCCTCACTTGCGATTGTGTTACATTCGGGTAGTTCATACGTAAGTTGTGATGCATTTGTTCAGTGTGATAACCCATATGAAAAGAAATACGAAAAATGTACAGAAGTAGTATCAGGGGAAAAGTAGTCAAGACAAGATATTGTCACTAGGATTAATCGCCCACCGAAATACAAATATCTATCACTTCGCATGCATCACTTGCTTCCTGGCAAGTCCATTGTCCAACAGGGTGTGTATGCAAAAGAAATGTCCACCTCAGAATACTCGTGCTCCATTATTCCCAAGTACCGAACCTTTGAGCTATTGAAATAATAAGCTAATGTTGCGCTTCTATAATCATCATGAAAAAGGGCAATTTCTTTGTAAGGATGGAATCCCAGACACCAAAAAAAATGAGCTGGAGCATGAGGGTTTCCCTTTTTCGGCCAGTCCACGGTAGTAACAACACTTTCATCATCAGAATCCCATTCAAAACCATCTTTGGATAGTTCCTCATTGTATTCATATGCAACTTGAAGGTTGACGTCATTTTTCAACAACGATTCCTTCTGATCAAGCGACTGTGAGATCCATGGTCCATTGTCAATTGGTTTGCAAGGATACGTTCTCCATGCCGTCTCAAAGCTGATTTCATTATTTAAAACCCAGTCCATCACGCCATGTGATTCAGAAAGGAACCAAATCTGAAACGTGAATCGCCCATCGATATCCAGTACACAGTAGACCCCTTTCTTTGATTTTCCTAAACGAAACAGGGATCCTTTGCCTCCTTCTGGCAGCTTAATTACTTGGTACTTATCATCATTCCATAATTTTATTCTGCAAAAAGCGTTAAAGATTAATTAAACACCAACTACTAGCAGTAGTAAGAATAATAGTCGCAAGTGTAATTTGTGAGTAGGAGTGAGTAGGAACCTGAGAACAAAACCACCGTTTGTGTGCCTTGATGGAACATAGAGTGAGCCCTTCCAGAGAGCGGAGTAGTACATATGGGCATCAGATTTCCGGTGGGAGTTGACGTCCGCCATTGTTCCGGCGGCATCTCCTTGTCGTGCAAACGACCTTTCACTCCAGCAATTCGTCTCTGAGGAGAAGACGTGCATGGCGTACAACGCCGGCGGCCACTCCGTAGTGCACGCAACATCGGCTGGTACATGGAGGGGGATACGGGGGACGTAGAACACCTGGTAATGCGGCGAGACGGTAGGGTCGTAGACGAGGTAGCAGTTGTTGTAGCAACGCCCGCAGGTGGTCGTCTTCACCGGCCGCTGGAGGCGGAAGCACGCGCATGGCAGCGGGGGCAACGACGCCCACTGCCGCGTGGCCGGATTGACCACCTGGTTGTTGAGGACCAAGACGAGGCCGTTGCAGTAGTCCGTCATCTCTCCCGTGACCTCCGCGTAGCCCGGCCGGTCGTCGAGGTAGTCGAGCCTGCCGGTGACGTACCGCGTCGTGGAGTGCGCAACGGGCTTCTGCATCCGCGCGCGAGACGGAAGCTGGGATAAAACGTCTCGCCTTGGCGATGGGCGCGCGAGACTCGGTCCGGTGCGGTGTTGGTGGTTTGGGTGGAGATCAAAGTCAACTCGCCGCTTCTTCTTTATACTCGGGTCGAGCACGTACGCGGGTGTTTTTTTAGTAGCAAATCGTACGCGCGGGTGTTTCGTGCGTTCGTTTTCTTCTTTCCTTTTCTCCCGAGAGACTCGCAGGATCTACATATGAGAATTTAGTTAATTAATCCGGATCTTTATGCACGTGTAACCAAGCCCGGCGCTCGCGGTGTACGCGCGCGAGAGGAAATTTTGAATCTATGTTCCACTCGATCTAGACCACACACAAAGTGCAACTTAATTCAGATTACAAAAATGAGACTCCTCCTATTACCAAGCTCTACTTGTAATTAATTCGACTCAACAATTACAACGCTACTTACTTAGGACTGGGGAACACAAGAGATGCATGCGTTGTATGCAGGTTGGAGATTAGGTGCTAGCTAATTAACAATATGGTGATGAAATGTTGATAACCAGGCATTGTTACTTGTCTTTTCTATCTTGGACATTGTTTACTCGTGTTACTATGCAATGCAAGTAACATTTATAACTTGAAGGTTCTACATCTTATCTCCTTGACTTATGAGTTCGGGGGAATGTTATATTAATTGATGGTTTATGTTCATCCATCCTTTGCAGCGCAACATGGGAGAAGTGGAGCTGGCCAGGGGAGAGAATCGGATCCGGCGTGACCCAGATGTCCTGGCGCCTTGTGTGCGGTCGCAATCCCAGCCGTCCCTTGGCTTTGGCTACTTCGTCCTCCACCTTGGAAGCGGAGGCCTTTCTCTACGTCTCCATGGTGTAGGTGAGTTTTTGCTTCTCCCCTTCTCTCCTCTTGGTGCTCTCTGATACCATGACCAACGAGCCTTCATTATTCTGTGCTTCGATTTATTATTCTGTTATATGGATGGTGACAATCATAGCCCTGCTGTCCAGTTAGGAAATTGGATTAGACTGCATTTTTAGGTTTGCTGGATGTTTTTAACTATCTAGTTCTAGCTATGTAATGTGATAAGAATAGAACGATATTTCACTGGACTAGACTGACATGCATCCAGGAATTGTTGAATAGTCATTCCTCTTCCACGTGCTATGTGGTACCATGGCTATATTTTGAATTATGGTAACAGTGATCATCTTCGAAGGTCTGTTACAATGAATGTATGACACATTGACTTGTATTGTTATTAGAGGTTTTTATGCTAGTACTTCTGGCAAGGCAATATAATTGGTGGTTTTGTGCTGCTGGCCTAACTAAATCTGATAAGGATGTATACATGTTTGAGATACAAATTCCACAGTGCATGTGTATGAGATACAAGTTTTACTGTACATTCCCATGCTTGAATGTGGATCACTGTATAGATGTTATTACTGTTTTTAGTCCTGATGGTTTGATTAGGATATTGTTATGGAGTGGTTGCTCAGATTTTCCTTACTTGGTTTAGGCTTACGAATAAAAACATAATGTTGCTATTCTTGTTCTACGAGTCAAATGATATCGTTAGGCAATTTCTGGTTTGCTAATACTTGATCTTTGTGAGGTCAGGCCTTTGTACCCGAGGCAGATAATGCATGCATGTCCTTTTTCTCTTTTGTCCCTGCCTGAACTTATCTTTAATTAATGCAGGTCAGGCCTCTGACATTTCATGGCTTTGTGAGAACGTCCACCTGACGTGGCTAGTAGCTGGGCTGGCTGTGGGTAGGCTCGGCTCCTCCCCCGGCTTGGTCTACTGAACGATGACGAGCTAGTTGGACAGGGCGTCCAGGGCTTCCCTGCACAACATGGTATATGAACTGAAATAGTTTTTGCTTATCCTGGTGTATAATACTGCTAGAGAAATAACATTTCGAAATATCTTTGTTTCTTGCAAAGCCAGATTTTTTTGGCTGGGACTTCATCTCTGTCGATGGAATTGACCTTACTGGTCATGCATGATGCGCAGCTTGCTCGCGGGTGGCAACCACCGCCGTGTGCCCTCCTGCTCGAGCCTCCCTGCCGCCTGGACCAAGAGCCGACAGGCCCTGGTCTAGCTGACCATGGTTGCTGCTACAGCTGATCCCTAATGGATCTGGTTCTGTCATTGAGAGGTATAAATACCTCATCTCAGGTGTTATTCTTATGTGTTCCGAGTCTTGTTTTGGCAAAGCACCTAATTGATCATATCCTGATGGAGTAGTACTACAGCACCCACAAACCTTGGTTGACCTTAATTGATGCATGTCTTATACATTCAACGTTTTGGTAGACTCGGTCGATTGATTGTGGTCTATAAGCCACCCCTTGTCATAACACTGTCAGTTTGCCCCTTCACCTAATATTAATTGTAGTAGTATAAAAATTTACAGGTTGGTTAACTAAAATGAAGTGCTCATTTCTAGGTTTGTTTGCGACCTTATTGTCCATCCAAATCATGTTAGATAGCTACAACAAATCATCCTCATCATTGATTCTGTATATTATTTGGTTTCTGTATACTTTATTCAGAAATCAACTTGCTTTTGTTTATGCCAGCCAAGTGACAAAGCAGAGCTGCTGGGGTGCCTCCAACCTCAGCAACCGCCGGTGGTGTCGACGCCGGTGTCGGTGCTATTGCAACCTGAAGCGGTAGACAGCTGTAGTGTGATGGTGCTGGGCTCACTGCACCGCAACCACGGCGGCCGTGTCCTGCTTCGGCTACAACTCTACCCAAGTACGCGCTCCTCATGTCCTGCAACCTCCTCCATGCTGCTCTGGGTCATGGCCTTCGTGCCTTGACTGTGCACGTCTTGTGCTATTGATTCTTGATGATGAAATCATGTTTGCGTGCCCGAGCTGACATTACACATGAGGATATTCTGTTCAATTTGCACTGAAAGATGTTGGCATGCACTCATGCTGGGGATTTATTTTAGCACAAAACAGCTACTCTAGGAATTGATGAGTTTACCATCTCGTTAATGCTTCAGCCAACATTTTGTCGTCTGATCCTGATATTGGCTTTCAATGCTAATTATTTTCTTTTGCTAGAATTCTAGATGTACTGTTTCTTCTACTCGTGCATAGACTTACATGTGTAGTATTTCTGTTCTTATGATCAGCATATGTGCCGTGCATAATTATACTCCTTTCTTTTCGAATAATATGTGAGATGTTACAGATGTATCAAAAAATGTTTGTTTATGCTTAAGAAGTCATATATGTGAACCTGTTTAGGCTGCTGTGCTTGTTGCTTGTTTGAATGAGGTGGATAAGAACATGTCTTGTATATTACTAGCTGATTAATTAATTACTTGTTCCACTAGTACTTGGACATACCTTCTGTTTTTTAAATTAGTGGTTGTTCTAATTGTTTGTTTGTGGTTTAGAATTCCTGAAATTGAACTCTCTACGTTTATGCATTTCTTTTGTTTCAGGTGATCGACCAACACCTACTCCATGGCCATCGACGATAAATAGATGTCGTTAGCAGCAACCTTGACTTCTGGCGTGTGTGTGTTTTCGACTACCTCCTCGGTTCCAGCCGCCATGCCTCAGCCATGGTGGTGGTGACGTTTGGCCTTGGCTGCACCCCACTCCGGTGAGCTCCTCGGGTTTCCTTCTTCATCTTCTACATTTTGTGTGGTTCCACGACCATCGAGCCGTGGCGATTCTGTTATCCGCCTTCGTGGGGTGCCACGGTTGGATGTCCCGTTTAGCAGGTCTGATCGATCTACCGGTGAGGCCAGTCCATATTTGCTTCAATACATATTGCCATGCAGGTTTGGTTAAAGTGTGTTGTCGGGTATGAATGAATAAAGAGTGGCAAGTTATCTTGTCTTGGGAAATAATTAACAACTGTGTTTATCAACTTATAATTTTAGGCTTATATTTGCTGGATGCATAGGCCTGTTGTTATCATTGCAGTCATTAGTTTTCATGCGGGTTAATTTGGTGGTGGTTGCTTTATCGGATGCCTCCTCCATGCTGCTCTGGGTCATGGCCTTCGTGCCTTGGCTGTGCATGTCTTGTGCTAGTCATTCTTGATGATGACAGCATGTCTTGTGCAAGTCATTCTTGATGATGATAGCATGTTTGCATTCTCCTCTGACATTACACATGAGGATATTCTGATCAATTTGTATTGTTGTTTTCATGCTGGGGATTTATTTAGGACAAATGAGCTAGTCTAGGAATTGATGATTTTACCATGTTGTAAATGCTTCGGCCAACATGTTGTACCTCTGTTCATGATACTGACTCTCATCCTAATTATTTACTCATGCTAGAATTCTAGTCTACTCACCTGACTCACCTCCTACTTGTGGCAGTTTCCAATGCATGGACGTTTTGAGATAACAAAAGCAAGGCATGCATTGTGTGGACGTTTTCCAATGCATGTAGATGTTAAGTTTACATTGTGCAAACATTTCCCTATTTCGGTCATGTGTACCTGTGGCAGATAATGCCTGCATATATATACTTCCTCTTTTGTCCCTGCCTGAATTTGTCTTGTCATGCTGAGTTAGCTAAACCTGATTTTTGAATTCATGCAGATTCAGGCCTTTGACTTAGAAGCTCCACCTGACGTGGCTCCGGCAGTGCTATTGTATGTATGTCATGATTCATGGCGATCCGATGATGCTGCAGCTGGGCTGGCTGTGGGTAGGCTCGGCTCCTCGTCCGCCTTGGAGTACTGAACGACGCCGAGCTAGTTCGACCGGGTGTCCAGGGCTTTCGCGCACAACATGGTCGTCGCCTTTCTGTGGGAGACGGACGATGTTGCCAGGCCCAGAGACGGACAACAACGTTGGTGCGATGAGTTACTTGTTGTTGACCATCGATGGTGCTCACTCGTGCATGGCTTTGGCGACCTTGATGATGCCTGTTGCTGCAATCCTGGAGCAAACACTTGTAGCTGCTGCTCAGGTGCAGATTGTGTCTAGTGCTTGATGTGGATTCCTTCCATTTCGAGTCTGGTAAATATATATGTGGTGTCCGTGTGTTGTAGATCAATTGTTTCCTGGTTGGAGCTGCAGACTGTGGTGTCGCTGGTGATGATGGAGGGAGGCATACTTTTCAGTGAATTCTTGGTCAAACTAGTTGGTGTTGTTGTCAACATTTGGTTGGCGTGTTTGATCTTGAGCTTTTCCGTAGACGGGCTTGTTTGCTATACCGTCGGCCGGTGGTGTATAGTTTTTCTGTTCATTGTAGTTGGCTTCACGACGGCACCTGTTGTGTTGTGGTTCATCTTTATTTATTATACATAATAAAAAGTCAGCAGGTAGCAGCTGTATTATTGACTTTGTACTTGTTGTAGAATTTGGTAGCAGTAATCTGATTGGAAGCATAGAAAAACAGCAGGGCAGTAACCTCCTCCCTCAAAGAATAGATGAGGTCCCGCATGCTTAAATTTATTTGCATTGCTCCTGGAAAAGAGAGTTGATGGAGCTGGCTCCAGAAGGTGTATCCATTTGGGCGACTTTGCTGCGTAGAGAAAAAAAATAAACCAATTGACGTGGCCGATTTTGCCTCTGCTTGCGGTGCGGGACGTAAAACATACGACTTATATATAATTATAATAAGGCACTCTTTGATTCATAGGATTAGCTAAGGATTTCTATAGGATTCAATCCCTAAGTAATTTTCCCTTCCGGATACATTTGATTCATAGGATCTTATCCTGTGGGAACAAATCCTATAGAAACTTGCTAGTGTGTTTTCACAGGAAAAGTAACATGAGCTCCAAGCTCATGGAAAAATCCTTCGGTAGAATCAAACAACCATCCTGTGTCTATAGGATTCGACTAGGCAGAGCAATCCATTCCTCTGTATTTCCTATTCCTTTGATATTCCTACCCTATGAATCAAAGGGGGCCTAAAGATGGTCAAAACACGGCAGGAATATTGTTGTAGCACCACACCTACTGGCAAATGGCAACAATTAATTATTAATTCCTAACATCTGGCAAAACGGTCTAGTCGGGAGAAAGGAATATGAACGGAATAGTGGAATGGAACACCACACCTACTGGCCTCATGCAGCCAACTTAAGTTTCTCATAAATAATTTGGGATTTCCGTGACTGGTGTGCAACGAAGTCATGCAGTCAGCGTTAGAATGCTACCCGCCTCATAAAGACATAGCAAGATATGTCCTCCTACACGGTTTCCCAAGACAAGAGTCCATGTCACCGATCCAAGACACTGTGCATCTGAGACGTTCATCAACTTAATTGCTCCCAACAAGGAACCAAGGAGATGTGGGCACCCCTGGATTTTTGCCCGCCCACTCACTTCCTCAAACCTGTATTATTGACTTTGTACTTGTTGTAGATTTTGGTAGCAGTAATCTGATTGAAAGCATAGAAAAGGAGCAGGGTAGTAACCTCCTCCCTCAAAGAATAGATGAGGCTCCGCATGCTTAAATTTATTGTTGCATTGCTACTGAAAAAGAGAGTTGATGGAGCCGGCTCCAGAAAGTTTATCCATTTGGGCGACTTTGCTGCGTAGAGAAAAAAACGAATCAATCGACCCGGCCGATTTTGCCTCTGCCTGCGGCACGGGACGTAAAACGTACAACTTATATAATTAATAAAAATGGTCAACACACCAGGAATATTGTTGTAGCTAATTAATTATTAATTCCTAACATCTGGCAAACAGTCCAGTCGAGAGAAAGGAATATGAACGGAATAGTGGAATGGACACCATACCTATTCGCCTCATGCAGCCATCTCAGTTTGTCATAAATAAATTGGGATTCCCGTGAGTGGTGTGCTTAGTCAGCGTCAGAATGCTACCCGCCTCATAAAGACATAGCAAGATATGTCCTCCTACACGGTTTCCCAAGACAAGAGTCCATGTCACCGATCCAAGAGACTGTGCATCTGAGACGTTCATCTACTTAATTGCTCCCAACAAGGAACCAACGAGATGTGAGCACCCCTGGATTTCTGCCCGCCCACTCACTTCCTCAAACCTGTCCGCCTCTATAAATAGAAGCCAATGTCAAGAGCCGCGTGCGGTTGTGCGCGTGACTTGCGACTTGGACTTGGCGCAGGCCAGGAGAGGAGAGGGGCGTGGTGCATACCATGCTCGAGCTGAGCCATCTCGGCAGGTGGTGGCGTGGTGCATACCATGCTCGCCGCTCGCCTCCTCCCTCCCCCTCGCGCCCTCCCATGGGCGACCCGATTAGTCGTGGCCTCGTGGGTAGGGCGTGCGAATAGTTTCGTGCCCGTGGGCGACCCGATGGGTGACCCGACTAGCTGACATGTGGGCCATTGCATATTAAAGGCCAGCAGTCCACCATTCCACCTCCACTAGGCCCAATAACACGCTAGCCCATGAAAATATCCTAACCTAGCTGCACGCACGCATCAACTAAGCGAGGCAGCTAGACCACACAACACAATCCACAAACCCTAGCTCACGGAGTGAAAGCCGCCGCCTCCTCCCTCCCCCTCGCGCCCTCACATGATGCGCCGCCGCCACCTCCTCCCTCATCCCCCCATCCGTTCGTCCCCTGCCTAGTCCTGGGCCCTCTCCCTCGACGTCGCCGTCCCGGTCTCTGCTCCCTCGACGTTGCCGTCCCGGTCCCTGCTCCCTCGACGCCGTCGTCCTGCTCCCTTCCCTACTCCCTGCTCCCGGGCGCCGCCAGCTCGTCCCCGACGGCAGCTGCTCCCCGGAGGCCTGAACGCCATCTGCAGATCTTCCCCGCTCCTAAAACCAGCCTGCAAGTAAGGATCTGGTCCCTGTTCTTTTGTTGGCATGAGATTTTACTCACAATTGCAGTAGCTAGTAGGTTGGTCACTTGGTCCATGTAGTTGTTCCGAATTTGAACCATTTGTGTTCGTGTACTGCATGATCTTTGAATGGCTTCACCAGGAGACAATTTCTCGCAGCCGGCAGTGGACAGCTCCGTTGTGGCTGGCAGTGATCATGTTGATTCGTCAACACAAGGTACTAGTACAGACCCTAGTGCTAGTGCATCTGATAGAGTTGCGCCAAAGAGGAAGCTTACGTCTGCAGTGTGGAATGAGTTTACTAAAGAATTGCGTGAAGGGAGATGGCAAGCTCAATGCATGTATTGTAAAAATGGCTTAGTGCATCAAGTACAGGTGGCACTAAACATTTAAGCAACCACTTGATAGGATGTCCTTGCAAGTGTGCACCTGTAGGTCTAAAGCAACAAAAATTACGCTTGTCGGCGGGTGCACGAGCCTAGAAACCGGCAAGAAGAAGCCACCACCACCACTACCATGGCTCACCTCGCATTGAAGGGAAGACCGCACTTCGCACCCATGGCCGCCATCTACAGAACCATGGGGCACACCAGTAGAGAGAAACAGCGTCCTCTGACACTGATGGCGAGACAGAGGAGGCTCAAAGACCCAGCCATGACGCCCCCCTGGGAGGGAGCGCGTCGCCACCATGGCCGTCATCTATGAGTCCACGACACCGGTCATCCCCAACGGCAACCCGCTGCAGGATGATGGCTGAGCAAAGAGGTAGACGACCCTTGCAACCACAAGAGAGAACACTGCCGCCAGCACACCGCCGCCAGCCACATCGCCCACCACCATCGGACCAGACCTGTAGGACACAGGACTGGAGCAGCGTCGCCGTTGCCAACCACACCTCGCAGAGGCAGCGAAGATGCCAGCACCAACCCCAAACCAGCAAGCCAAATCCGGCCACGCCGGGCCGGATTTTGCGGCTGCTGGACCCTGCTCCAACTGCTGCCTCCCTGCCGAGCACGCAGCTCCGCCCAAACGGACAACAGCGGGAGATCGGAGGTTGGCCCCCATGTCAAGATCCAATACGCCGCGCACCTTGGAGAGCTCCACCACGGACGCCACGAGCCAGCAGACTGCAGCGCCTCCAGGCCCGACCTCGCGCCGCCCTAGCAGCCGCAAAGGTCGCCGTCGCCGCCAAGAAAAGGTCCGGGGCCGCCGCGCCCGGTGTCCAAGCTCTGCCGCGCCCAACGCAGTGGCCGGAGGTCCCCCTCCCCTTTGAGGAGCGGGGCCTGCCGCCGCCGCGGCCGAGGCCGGCGGCAGCGGCGGAAGGGGAGCGGAGGTTGGGGGGCCGGCGGCGCTAGGGTTGGGGGGCGCCCCGGTGCTGCTCGCGGGAGCAGCACGGGAGCGAGCGTTTCCATATCGTGCCAACGTATGTCCTCTGTTGTTTCAGATCATATGCCCTCACTTGCGATTGTGTTACATTCGGGTAGTTCATACGTAAGTTGTGATGCATTTGTTCAGTGTGATAACCCATATGAAAAGAATACAGAAAATGTGCATAAGTAGTATCAGGGGAAAAGTAGTCAAGACAAGATATTGTCACTAGGATTAATCGCCCACCGAAATACAAATATCTATCACTTCGCATGCATCACTTGCTTCCTGGCAAGTCCATTGTCCAACAGGGTGTGTATGCAAAAGAAATGTCCACCTCAGAATACTCGTGCTCCATTATTCCCAAGTACCGAACCTTTGAGCTATTGAAATAATAAGCTAATGTTGCGCTTCTATAATCATCATGAAAAAGGGCAATTTCTTTGTAAGGATGGAATCCCAGACACCAAAAAAAATGAGCTGGAGCATGAGGGTTTCCCTTTTTCGGCCAGTCCACGGTAGTAACAACACTTTCATCATCAGAATCCCATTCAAAACCATCTTTGGATAGTTCCTCATTGTATTCATATGCAACTTGAAGGTTGACGTCATTTTTCAACAACGATTCCTTCTGATCAAGCGACTGTGAGATCCATGGTCCATTGTCAATTGGTTTGCAAGGATACGTTCTCCATGCCGTCTCAAAGCTGATTTCATTATTTAAAACCCAGTCCATCACGCCATGTGATTCAGAAAGAAACCAAATCTTAAACGTGAATCGCCCATCGATATCCAGTACACAGTAGACCCCTTTCTTTGATTTTCCTAAACGAAACAGGGATCCTTTGCCTCCTGCTGGCAGCTTAATTACTTGGTACTTATCATCATCATTCCATAATTTTATTCTGCAAAAAGCGTTAAAGATTAATTAAACACCAACTACTAGCAGTAGTAAGAATAATAGTCGCAAGTGTAATTTGTGAGTAGGAGTGAGTAGGAACCTGAGAACAAAACCACCGTTTGTGTGCCTTGATGGAACATAGAGTGAGCCCTTCCAAAGAGCGGAGTAGTACATATGGGCATCAGATTTCCGGTGGGAGTTGACGTCCGCCATTGTTCCGGCGGCATCTCCTTGTCGTGCAAACGACCTTTCCCTCCAACAATTCGTCTCTGAGGAGAAGACGTGCATGGCGTACAGCGCCGGCGGCCACTCCGTAGTGCACGCAACATCGGCTGGTACATGGAGGGGGATACGGGGGACGTAGAACACCTGGTAATGCGGCGAGACGGTAGGGTCGTAGACGAGGTAGCAGTTGTTGTAGCAACGCCCGCAGGTGGTCGTCTTCACCGGCCGCTGGAGGCGGAAGCACGCGCATGGCAGCGGGGGCAACGACGCCCACTGCCGCGTGGCCGGATTGACCACCTGGTTGTTGAGGACCAAGACGAGGCCGTTGCAGTAGTCCGTCATCTCTCCCGTGACCTCCGCGTAGCCCGGCCGGTCGTCGAGGTAGTCGAGCCTGCTGGTGATGTACCGCGTGGTGGAGCGCCGCGCGAAGAGCTTCGGGGCGTCCATCTTGTCGATGTTGTAGATGACGGCGTCGAGGGAGAGCGGGAGCAGGTCCGCGCACAGCAGGCGGTGGTGGTCGACGGTGGCGCGCCAGGACTTGCAGACGAGGCGGGAGGCGGCGAGGGCACGCGGCGGGAGGTGGCGGAGTATGTCCGCCAGCAGATCCGTGTGCTCCATGTCCATGTCGATTTGTGATGGAGTAGCGAGGGCTTTGCTAGATCCGATCGAAGGAGGAGGGAGGTGTTCCGGCCGTTTTGTTCTGAGGTCGCCTTACGATGAGAGACAGATCCGACTCGGAACGCTTTACTTTTTTTTTTTAGAAAACATACAGCCTCTTTATTAATTATAATCATAAAACGGGGAATACAAACTGTTAGACTACGTCATGATTGATTGGGTCTTTGTTTATCCATGCAACACATGCAGCCACGAGCACCACTAACTGACAGTATAAAACCACTAATAACAATTCGAAACTGCTTCACGTACGACGATTGTTGTCCGATCTCTGTACGACACTTTCCACTACGGGCTGGTTACGGTTATGTGCTAAGTAATCTCTCTCCCAAAATAAAATGGTAATCTCTCTCCGTGCCCAGTTTTAGAGCAAACCCAAATCGGCAGTACCGCCGAATATTTTTTGTGCCCTTTCACGCATCTTCTTATTCCCCCCAAAAAAATCAGTTGCCCACTTTCAAATACTTTCCTCACCGATTTGCAAATCAATCTCACTCATAATTAACTGTGAACAAAAAGTGAGTGGAATTGACCAGCCTCTCGACAACATCTTTTTTTGATAAAGAGAGTTCTATTACTCAATTTTTTTAAGTTAAGATGCACACAGCCGACCCAAATCTAAAAGTCTCAAAATAAATAAATAAATAAAGGTGAATTACATATGTCGCAGACCCATCCGAAGCCACGCCGTGTCTCCCAGATTTTTTTTAAATAATATTTTTTTTAAACTATATTCGGAAACTAGCACGTGATCTGGAGAATTTTGAAAAATAGCGCGGCGTCGTCACGGCCCGTGCCGAAACTAGTGACTGCTTTTGGCACGACCGCTGCCGAAAGCCTGGTTTCGGCTTCGCCAGTGCCGAAAGAGCACGGTTTCGGCACGGGCCGTGACGACGCCGCGCTATTTTTCAAAATTTTCCAGATCGCGTGCTAGTTTCCGAATATAGTTTGAAAAAAATATTATTTAAAAAAATTCGTGTCTCCCACTCCTCCTGAACGGCGTCGACGTCAGGGGCAGCAATGTCGCTGAAGGCTACACCCCCAACTCCGAAGACGAAAGTGGCGTACACGGAAAAGGCGAAGCAGGACTGTCCACCGTAGTGTGCGGCGTCATTATAGAAGCGCCGAGTCCACGACATGCCTCATTGTCGGCTCGACGGCCTGTCGCTCCTAGCGGGCTGGCGCAGACATACCTTGTCGGCAACACCTAGTGTAGGCAGAGCGCCATAAAAAACACTCGGAACGAAAAGAGACACTCAGGAAAGCTGGCCATCTATGTCGAGTGATTCTTAGGTGTGACACTCGACAAAACGAGACGCTTGGCAAAGGTGCCCTCCACAGTCTTCCAACATTCGCGCCCGACTCCGCCGCCCCCCACAGGCCATATCTCTACTGCGGCAGACGGCGACCAAAATGGTGTCGGTCGATCACCTTTCTTTCCCCTCATGGGCTGGACTCCGGTGGAGCCCTCCACACCCTCTCCTTCCTTTGTTTACAGTGGCCATGGCCCACGAGGGATGGGGCGTCTTCAAGGTTGTCCATGCGGACCTCATCGTCGACATGGCTCGGTTGTCACGCGAGTTTTCTGTTTCGACATATCGAACGTCGCGTGCATCCAAGACCGCGTACGAGAAGTAGGTCCCCGGCATCGGCGCCGAGGGCTAAAACATTAAAATTATGTTAATTAAATTTTTCTGAATATTAAAAAATTATTTGTACGCTAATTATATCTCTAACAAATTCTAACAAAACAAACTTGGTGCACAATGTTTTGCCGAGCCAAATCTTCTAACACATGTCGGTATAGCAATGGCTGCTACCTTGCTAAAACACTGCGTCCAAACATGAGCAGAAGTGATAAGGAAAAAGGTTAAAAGCAAACGCCCAGATTGTTATTTGAGTGGTGGGGTCTACCTACAGGTGAGCCATACGATCCCAGGCCCTAGTCTCAGGCTCTCAGCGCGAACCCACCTCGCT